>JAOSBN010000008.1:5365183-5398693 GCA_027563595.1 Erythroxylum suave | reverse complement strand
AACTCTTGACAAATCAAAGCCTGGCCACCCAGCACATTTTTACACTTTAGCTTATTTCCTCTATTTTCCAGCAATCCTTTTATTTTTCCAGCCTAGCATTTTCCTTTCCCATTGCCTTTAGTTATTCTTTCAATTTTTAGTCATTGTGTTTTGCCGAATTGTTTATCAATGAAGCAAAGTTCTTTTTGTTAGTTTCTTGTCCCTTTCTAGCATACACAGTCGTTTGATTTTAGTTAGATTACGAGGCGCACCTTTTTCCTATTTCTCTTTAGTTTGGAAACCACTTAAATTTCCTGGCACGCTCACACAAATTCATCCAAAGGGCTACGTGTTGTCCTTTAACAAATTAAAGGCCAAACACACGTATATCATATGTTAAGTTAAACCGTTGAGAGAACTTTTAAACATAAATGAATAACTAACATAATATGAGACATGCAACTTTTTTTTTTGTAATTCTGTTCAGTGCATATAATTAATAGATACAAAACGTTAACTGAACAATAAAAACATATGATAATAGTGACTGAGAACATACAATGGTTGATAAACAAAGCAAGGCTCTTATTTACTCAAACAGAGAAGAAGGGACTGCAACATATTAAGAAGGAAACTTAAAAAGAAAAAATACAGAGTTAATACTATATTTGTTGGAATATAAATAGAAGAAAGAGCTTGTTTTTGGTAAATACTAATGCTAGCTAGGAAAGCTTGATCTTTGCCACAAAGATTGGTGAAAATGCAGTTGGCCTACCTCTTTTTTATCATTTAAGACAATAGGCAAAGTGTGAAGCATTAGGAAAGATAGTGGTGGTAACCCTTTTAATAGAGCTAACAATTCAGATATGACAATGCAATTCCTTTTTGGATATGGTTTGTTCACAGATGGTGATGGGTTACTTGGCCTTTTAAACTTGGCTTACAACCTGCTATCTAAACTATTTGTCAATTGTCGAAAGGTAAAATAATACAGATTAATGAATGCTAGAGTTACTTTTAATCTTTCCAAGAAAAACGCATATCGCTATCTTACATTATCTTTTTCTTTCTAATACATGGTATAGGGGACAAGATCTGTCCTTCCAACTCCTATTGAGCTGCGACAAAGTTAACAAAGTCGATGCTTACTCTATATAATGCGCAGAAACGAGTCATGTTTGCAATAGATTTTGTTTGATGTTTTTGGGACAATTGGAGCTGGGTACTTTACGGCTTCTTTTATAAAGTTTCTAGAAGGCGCTGGGTTTGAATCGTTATGTCGTTCATGTTGCTATGTGTGTTTGGTAGTAAAGTGATTGGTTTTTCATGGAGTAGAAATTAATACCAGCTATAAAGTCTATATGTAGGCATAAAGAGGACTTGGAAGTAGAAATTAATGTCAGCTATAAAGTCTATAGGTAGGCATAAAGAGGACTTGGAATAATTTGAGGAAACGAATACAAAGTGGTCTAACCATGTCACTAGTGTACAAACTGATGGTAAAGAAGATAACGCTTTTAATTAGAATGAAGACATCTTACTGCTGCAAAAATTCTATTTTAATATTTAAGAGTCGTTTAATTTAATTTGACATTTGTATTTTTGTTAACTTCTTTTTGAACTTAAAATTTTTGGTTGTCATAGTACTTGAATTTTTTATTTTTACTCTTCTTAGTAAAAAATTTTGTTCTTACTCTTACCAGTAAATTAATTTATCCTTCATTACTTTAGATTCTTGTTGTCAATTGTAATTAGAAATCTATAATTGTATAAAAGCAAATCGTTTTAAATAATTAAAAGAGTCCAAGGCATTGTTTTGTTTACACGTCTTTCAAAAGCTTCCATATACTTTTCAATAATTATACAAAAGCAAATAGTTTCAAATAATTAAAACAATCCAAGGCATTGTTTTGTCTTAACGTCTGTGAAAAGCTTCCGTATACTTTTCCACTGTATGTCATAAATGAGATAGAAGCTAGACTACTAGAGTGAAACTAGACTATTAGAGTGTAAAAAGATTCAAATTTGAGTTTTTTTTTATCAGAATTAGGACAACATAGTTTAAGTGGTTTAATTATGATGATTTTAAATACTATAGAAGCAATATAAATATTTATTTTATTTTGAAAACATAGTTTAAGTGGTTTCATTATAATGCGTTTAAATAGTATAGAAGCAATATAAATATTTGTCTTATTATCAAAAGCTTATTGAAAACAGTACTACATATGCTAGATATATTAAAAATTATATTGTGGAATGGTCGTCGTCAAAGAAAGTAACTAGACGATGGCATTTTTATAGTATCATAAGAAGTAGGATGAAAAAAGTCACAGAAGACAAGTGGGGTTGCTTTAGTGTATGCGTGACTTTTGTGTTTTTTTGGGATAGGTTTGTGAGTGATAGCTTGGATGCTTATTACTATATGCGTAATGTCTTTGGATTACCGTCTCATGTTGACGTAAAACGTATCATGTTTGCAATAAGCTTCGTGTTATTTTTTGGCACAATTGAAGCTGTGTACTTTAGTGCATCGTTGATAAAGTTTTTGCAAGGGGCTTCGGTTCCAATCGCTATGGTGTTCATCTTCCTGCTCATAATGCCTGTGTGGCAGTGAAGTGATTCTTTTTTCATCGACTGCAAATTAATGTCAGCTAAAAAGTCTATATGTAGGGGTAAAGAGGACTTGGAAATAGCAATTAATGTCAACTATAAAGTCTTTATGAAAGCATAAAGAAGACTTGGAATAATTTGGGGAAGCAAATACAAAGTGGCCTAACCGTGCTTTAGATTCTCGTTCATTAGAGCTCTAGAATTGTACAAAAGCAAATAGTGTTTAATAATTTAAAAATTCAAACGCATTGCTCTTTCGTAACGTCTTTCAAAAGTTTCGATATACGTTTTAATAATTGTACAAAAGCAAATAGTCTAAAATAATTTAAACAATCCAGGGCATTGTTTTGTCTTCATGTCTTTGACAAGCTTAAGTATACTTTTGAACTTTATGTCATAAATGAGAATGAAACGGGACTACTAGAGTGAAACTAGACTGATAGAGTGTAAGAAGGTCCACATTTGAGTTTTATTTTTGCCTGAATTTGGACTATATAGTTAAAGTGGTTTGATTATAATGCGTTTAAATACTATAGAAGCAATATAAATGTTTGTCTTATTATCAAATTGTTGTTAGGTAATTGAATAAAAGCGATAAATCAATATACTTAGTCAGTTTCAATTAATAGTAAATTGGAAAGTTAATTGATTAAACAATTAAGACTTGCTGAAAGCCCACATTTTATTATTTCTTCTGGTTCTTTTTTCTTTCTATTGTGTAATGTTTTGTCTGTGCATTAAAATTTTTATAATAAGACAATTCATTCTCACAAGTCTTTTTCATCTTAATATCGCAGGATTACATGGGCTTCCAGGATTGAGCTACCGTAATTGAAGGCTAAACCAAATTTCAAACTATCCTTGTCTCTAAAAGAAGGGTTTTTTTGTCTAGTGTAGGTTTGATGGTGTCTTCATGTCTTCCAAAAGCTTCCATATACTTTTCAATAATTGTACAAAAGCAAATAGTCTCAAATAATTAAAACAATCTAAGGCATTGTTTTGTCTTAACGTCTTTGAATAGCTTTCGTACACTTTTTCACTTTATGTCATAAATGATAAAGAAGCTAGACTACTATAGTGAAACTAGATTATTAAAGTGTAAAAAGATTCAAATTTGAGTTTTTTTTTGGCCAGAATTAGGACAACATAGTTTAAGTGGTTTGATTATGATGCGTTTAAATACTATAGAAGCAAAATAAATATTTGTCTTATTTTGAAAACAGAGTTTAAGTGGTATAATTATAATGCGTTTAAATAGTATAGAAGCAATATAAATATTTGTCTTATTATCAAAAGCTTATTGAAAACAGTACTACATATGTTAGATATATTAAAAATTATACTGTGGAATGGTCGTTGTCAAAAAAAGTATCTAGACGATGGCATTTTTATAGTATCATAAGAAGTAGGATGAAAAGTCATAGAAGACAAGTGGGGCTGCTTTAGTGTCTGTATGACTTTTTGCGTTTTTTGGGGATAGGTCTGGCAGTGATAGCTTGGATGCTTATTACTATATGCGTAATGTCTTTGGTTACCATCTCATGTTGGCATAAAACGTATCATGTTTGCAATAGGCTTCGTGTTATTTTTTGGCACAATTGAAGCTGTGTACTTTAGTGCATCGTTGACAAAGTTTCTGTAAGGGGCCTAGGTTCCAATCACTATGGTGTTCATCTTCCTACTCAACTGTGTGGCAGTGAAGTGATTCTTTTTTCGTCGACTGAAAATTAATGTCAGCTAAAAAGTCTATATGTAGGGATAAAGAGGACTTGGAAGTAGCAATTAATGTCAGCTATAAAGTCTATATGAAAGCATAAAGAAGACTTGGAATAATTTGGGGAAGCAAATACAAAGTGGCCTAACCGTACTTTAGATTCTAGTTCATTAGAGCTCTAGAATTGTACAAAAGCAAATAGTGTTTAATAATTAAAAAATTTGAACGCATTGCTTTGTCGTAACGTCTTTCAAAAGTTTCAATATACATTTTAATGATTGTACAAAAGCAAATAGTCTAAAATAATTTAAACAATCCAGGGCATTGTTTTGTCTTCACGTCTTTGAAAAGCTTAAGTATACTTTTGAACTTTATGTCATAAATGAGAATGAAACGAGACTACTAGAGTGAAACTAGACTACTAGAGTGAAACTAGACTACTAGAGTATAAGAAGGTTCACATTTGAGTTTTATTTTTGCCTGAATTTGGACTATATAGTTAAAGTGGTTTGATTATAATGCGTTTAAATACTATAGAAGCAATACAAATATTTGTCTTATTATCAAATTATTGTTATGTCATTGAATAAAAGTGATAAATCAATATACTTAGTCAATTTAAATTAATAGTAAATTGGAAAGTTAATTGATTTAACAATTAAGACTTGCTGAAAACCCATATTATTTGTTCTGGTTCTTTTTTCTTTCTATTGTGTAATGTTTTGTCTGTGCATTAATATTTTTATAATAAGACAATTCATTCTCACAAGTCTTTTGTATCTTAATATCGTAGCATCACATGGGCTTCCAGGATGGAGCTACCGCAATTGAAGGCTAAACCAAATTTCAAACTATCTTTATCTCTAAAAGAAGGGTTTTTTTGTCTAGTGTAAGTTTGATGGTGTTTTCTTTCAAATCTGCTTCCTGCAGAAATTTGTATGATAAAGTAAGATCATATTAGAGAAATTGAAGTATCAAAGATCATTAGAAAAATAGTCAAGAGGTACTAAGTTTCGGCTTACTGTAGGCTTTTCTTGTATAAATTTAGATATCGTGTACTTCTGTTAAGGTTATCAAAGGAAAAAAAAGAAAAAAAATAGGGCTACAAAACAATTAAGAAAGTACATGAAATGTTATAAAAAGATTCAAGATTGTAAAAACACATAAAATAACATAAAAAATACTAAATTACAAATTTTACTTGATAAAAAAGTAATTAAAAATTATAGACTGGAAAATAGAGAAATTTCTTCAATATGATTGTCTCCGTCACGTGAAATCTCAATCGTCAAAGAGTTAAATTGAAGAAGATATAGTATAAACGTCGAATTCTTCTATGATATAAGTTTTTTTAATTGTATTTTTAAAGTTTTTAACATTTTGTCTTTTTTAGTTGCTTTTCAATTTTGATTAAAAAAATTAATATAACATGAGAAACAATAAAATACAGCCTTGCTAGTTTCGGTATAAGCTAGTTAAGTTATTGTTACTTTTGTGTAATTTGGTATCTTTTTCTGTGTTGAAAATTTTAAGAATCTAAATGATATAATGTTATGGAAGAGAGATGGAGGGTTATTAATCTTGACTCATTTGTCACGCTTGGAGAACAATTAAGATGCAAAAAACTGGAAGAAGAGAAGAAAATTAGAGATAGTTGAAGAAGAAAAATTATGGATAATTAATACATACATGATTTTAATGTATATAACCATTACAAAACTAAATAAGAGTCTCCAATATTTCATCTATTATTTTGTGCAATTCATTTATGAGACAACAATTAACTCAACCTTCTTGATTTGTTATTATACTCGCATTATATAAAATAACCTCTGTTTGCCAACTTTAAACTTCCTGGCATGACAAGACAGAAACATAAGCCATCATTCATAGGGAAATTAAAAAAAAAGCGACTCTATTAGGAAAGCTTAATTATTAGAATGCACAAGAAGAATTAGCATATTTAACAAATGAACCAACTTATAAACTCACCTTTTTATCTTCTAGAGTATATGCAGGAGGCAGTCGTTTATATGTCATTTAAGTGTCTTGTATATCATTTGAGTCTGGCAAGTTCTCATGGTATTTTAAATTTGACGCCTGTTGATTCATCTTCAGAACTTCCTCTTTAGTATAGATGAAAATCTTATGAACCATACCAACAAATTCTCTTTAATGTAGGCAAGAAGTCAGTATTAACGAAAAATAGTTAATTAACATGTAAACAAAAGATCAAACAAAACTAATTGAAAAATAAATGAAAGATTACAATAATCCTTACAGCCAAGGATCATCTCCAACAACCATCACATCACCCTCATTATCAGTGAACAAAATTTGCCAATCCTTTTTGGACGCCATTAATTCACCATCAAATTCAAACAATCTATCCAATTCCTTAGTCAATTCATCATAGTTGTTGAACTTTGTAAGATCAACTGATCTACCAAGCCCTATTCCCTGCTTGTGAACCTGTTGATACCAACAAAAGCAAATAAGTTTTTTCAGTTCATCGCTGCTAATTGTAACTTCTTAAAATCTAACAAAAAAAGTACCTTAGTACAAGTCTTTGTAGAAAGATTGAGTGCTTTTCGTTCAACATCTCTTGTGCATTGATTAGCATAAACAAAATGTTTCTTATGTTTAACATTGTCAACCATTTGGAAACCTATTAATTGTTCTGACTAGTGATCAAGTTCAATTGGGCATTTTTTGTTAGTTAAGGTGTGGGTATGAACTATTGGATTGTTGCACATGTTTCTAATAAGCCCAGTGGGCTCTGGTGTCATTGGACTGCTGATGAGATAAATGCCAAAGAGTTTGTATCTTCCATCAACAGTTTTCTATTCTCATGCGCTTGCACTAGTGTTGGCTTTTTCGTTGGATCTCTTGAATGATGGGGACTAAGAAAATGAGATGATGATGAGTGAGTTGTCAACCCATTTCCATTCAATATATCAACTTTAATGCCACAAAGTGATGGGTATTCTCTTAGTAAAGTGCATTCAGTATTACTTTGTAGTTGACCTTTTAAATCCCCATGGTTTGTTTGTAACGTTTCATTAGACCCTACCAGCTTAAATGGTAAGCTTGTAGGCATTAACGATGATTGGTTGGTAAGCAAGTTAAACTTGTCTTCTTCATATAGTACATGTGTTGTTGTTGGAATAGCAGTTGTTATTGTTTGATCTATATGTGGTGCACAAAATCCATTGGAGGAATTGGAGCTTGCTTCAAAGCTTGACAGTACATCTGTCGAAGTTAATTCATAGATGAACCTAAAGCTCAAGTTAAAAAAACTTAGCCTACTTGATGCACATGGAACTTTAAGGAAGATGCCAATGAAAAATCTGTATGACCATTACCTTCTGTAGGTCGAACAGAGGACTTGGAGGATGAAGGAACCATACTTGCTCGGGGTCTTTTTGGCATAGGAATTAGATCAGTATTTAGTGAAGAAGGAGTAACTGTAGGTTCTATTTCTCAAGGTGAAACCCTGTTTGGACGAGGTATACTGCTTGTTTCATCCCAACAAACCTACATGCAAAAGGAAGTAAAATGAAATTTTAGTTGTTAGGATAGATGTAATGCAGCAAATCATTAAGTTCTACCTTTAGGCATCTCCATTTTGACTCTTGCCAGATGTTGGGATTAGAATCTTCAATTCTGACAATAGTGCCGGTAAATCTTTAACATTGAAAAAATTGCTAATAATAAATTTCATGAGCAGTTATTTATAGACAATTTTTAACTTCTATAGGAGAAGTAATCAGTACCTCTGTTCTGAAGCTTCTTCACTTTCAAATCTCATTTGGAACTTCATACCTATAAAATATGTAATCTTCATGGATTCCACGTACTGGTCAAATGAAACTATGAAATTAGCGGGGCTTGTCCTGTGTCAAAACACCGGAAGAGGAATAATAAAAAAAATCAACAAAAGCCCCTATAGTAGTGATTTGTTTTTTCTTAGCGGTTAACTTGTAATTTACCTTTAGATAATTAACTGACAAACTCTAGTTCAAATTGTTAAGAATCAAAGGAAGCTAAAATAGCAATCTAACAAGATACCTAGGCTTGTAATATATTGTAAACATCGTTCTTGTCAATATAGCCTGCAATGTTGTTGCAAGCACACCAACATGCATACAGTGACTGGATATGACGGGTGGTCGTACATTACCCTACTTCTTCATCAATCTTCTTACGCCAATTTTAAGAGTTCGCCAAATTTAAGAGTTCCATTCTCACCTCTAAAAGTCAATTGTAAATTAAAATATCATTTATCTATAGGTAACAATTAGAATAACTGATGAGTTGAAACAGTATTACAAGAACTACCAACCTTAAAAATATAAAGGTATCACCATCAACAAGTTGTTTACAAGTTACAAATAGATTCCATTCACCTTGAAGCAAGTGCCTTTTATATTGACCTGACAGTAACATTAAAATATGAATTAAGCAGCTAATATTGTAGAGCAATGAAGAATTTTGCCTAGTAACATATGCATAAACAATGTAAAAGGCAAGCTAAAGACATAAGGTTAAAAACCTCGAAATGTATGACAAAACCTCCATTCGTTTCCATGTAAATCCTTGGTAACCAATTCCTGTGTCGGAGGTTGTCTTAACATAACCTGTGATGCATTACAAAGCTAATTTTGCTTTACAAAAACTTATTAATTTTACAAAAAATTTACTAATTATCACAAGGTGCATTTAACTAACCAATGGGGGCAAACACTCGTCACCATGTTGTTTAATAATCATAAGTCCACCGTGAGTATTGACATCTGAGGGACTCAAAGTCTTGGAAAATGAGCGTACATTAAACTTCGGTTCAGAAAGTCTGGGAGCTTTCTTTTTCACTTCATTCTCATTTTGCTGATATTATAAGATAACTATATAATAAGAATGATTTGGCTTCAAATGCTCAATCGTGCATCATATAACATAAAACATAATGAAGTGAGTACTTACGTTGGCCTCTGGGAGTAATGTAACTTTAACAAAGATCTCATCTGTATCTGGGTCAGCCTACAATTTATTATGACACAATAAGGGAAAAATGAATTCATAACACCTAAAACAAACTTGGAAATTAATTATCCTTAAGTAGAGATCAATAATTTAAACGTCAAAGCTAGTAATCATGTACTTTCAATATAACTTTTGTGACACGACAAAGGATCTTTGACGGTAGGTTATAAATCGGAACTTTCTTGTCAGCTGGTTGGTTAGTTGACGCGTCCATCTGATCCACACATTAATATAAAACGATTTAAACTCATATGTAAAATGAAAACTCAACAATACGCACGTAAATCAAATCAGTGCAAATGGCTTATAATAAGGTTGAAACTAAACAAATGATAATCAAATAAATCATTTAAAGTGGACTTGTTCAATATGTCCTTGAGGGAAGTAGAAGACGTGTTCATTTGGTTGAGGGATGGTTACCAAAGGATCGGCACAGGCATACCATAGTTCGCGATAAAGAGCAGCTTCAACGTCTGCACAATACGTGCTGTCGTAAGACCATAGTAAAATCATCACATAACACCGAATTAAAATAAAATTCATCTTTAATCCACCTGAGAGCACAAACAAACCGTAGACAAAGTTTACCTTAAGTGACAGGACAACTCGTAGAATGATATGGTTACACCTTCATATAACTCCTCGGGTGGTTAGGTTCACTGTAACTAGAAGAAAAGCTATCTCCTCTCTCTCCGCTTGTGGGGAAAACTTGATTTATTTTTGTAAAATATTTTAATTAATTCATTTTCATTTAAAATCATTGTCAAACGGTTATATAGGTATAAATATACTTGTAATGGCTAAATTTAACAGAAATACTAATGGTCATATAACGACTATATTCTATATGTTTCTAACGGTCATATAACGGTAATGATCAATATTTTTCTGTAAATAGACTATTTTCATTAACATATTCATATAAATTTTCCTCTTCTTCTTCTTTTAAATTTCTGATTGCAAACATGTCATGGCCTTGATATTTGTTCTTTTTACTATTAATTACTCTGTTAATTATAGGAATATTTCAAATAAAGGAGAAACATGATTTCGAGTTTGATGAAATAATTCTTGTACTTGTTGTTTTTTCTTTGTTTCTTATTGCAATATTTATTGAATAATATTATAATTTTGTTTTTATTGTTGTTTAAAGAAAGCAATGAAATCGGGAGGAATTGAATTCTAACAATCAAGAAATTAAGAGTAGAATTCATTGCTAGAGTTCTTGACAAAAGTAGAAAACGTTTTCATTTTCTCGAAAAACGGTTACCAAAGGGCGGGTACAAGCATGTCATAGTTCGTGATAGAATCACGACACAACATTGAATTAAAAAAAATCCATCTCTATTTCACCCGAGAATACTTAAAAACTGTAGAAAAAGTTTACCTTTAGTGATAGAAGAGCTCGTTGAATGATCTCGTTAAATATCCATATAACTCCTTCGCTGGTTAGAATTACTGTAGCTAGAAGAAAAGCTATGATCGTTAACAGTAGTGAAGGTTTTGCGGCGTCCTTGTCTGGCTTTTTCGCTATGGTTTTGGAAGTTGTGCTTTGTAAACTAATTTAACTGGTTGTGCAGAGTATGATCTAAAATTTTTTATCCCTCTAAACATTAAGATAATTTCGTGTTCACGTTGATGTCTTATCCATCAACGACATTTGACAAGTTCTGCTAAAGTAGTGAGTTACGATTTATTCGTATAAGAAGTGTCAACATGAAAATAGGCTTTTATGATTAATGACAAGATGATATTTTTGTCAACGTAACATTAAATATATTGAATTTACTGTATTGTTAGGTAACAATTGTTTTGTTTTTGTATATAGTTTAGTTATTTTTGAAATTTCTGTTGTTGGCCGGTAAAGATACATAAATTCATCTGTAACTGATAGCCAACCTTTATGGATTAATGTCTGAGTAAATTGAGTTGTAAGTTGACATTACTCTCTCTTTGTATTTCATCTTTATCCTACCCATCATAATCATACCATTTAAACTATGTAGTCCAAATTTTGGCTAAAATTAAACACAAATGTGAATATCTTTTTACTCTAATAGTCTAGTTTAACTCTAGTCGTGTAGTTTCGGTAGCATTTGTGACATAAAGTTAAAAAGTATAATGAGGATTTTAAAAGACGTGAAGACAAAGCAATTTAAATTATTGAACACTATTTACTTTTGTACAATTATTAAAAAGTATATTGAAACTCCAAAAGAGCAAAAAGTTGTAGGAGATAACCACAGCCTCATTGTCGTCAACAACCCCATACTAGGTGTTTTCGTAGTTAGGATTTAGGATCTACCGAAAAAATACTTGTTGTATTTGTTAAGTAGTTTTTTGTTTTCTACCGCAATCAATGCTATAGGGGTCCATTGCATTGCCTATGTATAGGGGTGCATGCATATAATATGTACATTTGTGTTACAGTGAAGTACATATGTGCAGGGAAAAAATGCTTGCTTCTTGAAGTGGCGAGTAAATATCGTCTTGTATAATCTTTTTCCTCTTCCATGGGCATGACTTGAATGTGCTTAATAAATATAATGTGAGTCATTGTTCAGAGGAACTAATTTGCCCTTAGGGAAAAAACGCTTGCTTGTTGAAGTGATGAGTAGATATCGTCTTGTATCATCTTTTTCCTCTTCCATGGGCATGAGTTGAATGTGCTTAATGAATGTAATGTGAGTCATTGTTCAGAGGAATTACTTTGCCCTTCTCTTCATGTATGTTAAAGGTAGGCAATATTCGGTATTTGAGTTTAAACTTTGAAGAGGAAAATCAAAACAAATTAATAACTAAATGGTGGTATCAACTGACTTACCCACCTTGAATCTTTCCCCTTGTTATCAGAGGGCAACACAAAGTAAGTATGTAACCTGCGATTCAAATGATGCCTGTGGAATTTTAGATGTAGCATTATTTTGAGTTTGAATTCTTGAAGAACTCTTCAATTATTTTAAGTTTTATTCATTGGTTGTAGTTATCTGAAAATTGCAAATACTGTATCTTAATTGATGCTTCAATTGATATCAAATTGTATTTTAACGAAAATTTTCGAAACTATTAATAATATTTGAATTTTGAGAATAAAAATTCAAATTTTATTATAACTTTTTTCATAATTAAATCATACGATCAACACTCTTCATGATTAATAACCTTTCGATATTTTAAATCTTTTGGTAAGGAAATCCTAAGCCTAAAGTAGAAATAAAGATGGACAGAGCATGAGGGGACAAGAGTTTGGTGATTTCATATTCATTTTCTTCTTGGACATACAAAAGGCGTCTTTAACATCCAGAACCTTCAACCCCATTAATCTCCGACTATGAAGTTAAAGAGCCTGTTGTAGATCTGCTTGCTCTTCTAGCTTCCTTCTCCATAATATGTAACATATTGTGACACATCCTTGCTCCTACATTATCAGCATGGGCATAGAATTAGGACAATCGCATGACTGAAGTTGAGGAACATTCAATTTGGATTCTTTTTTGTTGCTTACGAAGCTACAGATCAAAAAGATCTCTTCAATTAACACCAGTAGGGGTTCCCCAAGGACAACAGTAACTCCTATCCCCTTGTAGCTACTGTTATTTTTTAAAAAAAACACCATAACTAAAAGCTTAAGCAAGACTGATGAAAGTTAGAAGCTGAGTAAAGAGGTTGACGAAAAATGAGAAGGGACGATAACAGTAAATGCCTGTACTTGTCTCCAACTTTGCGTTTCTCTTTATCAGGCTTAACAATCGCATGACTTTGAAGTTGAAGAACATTCGATTTTGCTTCTTTTTCGTTGCTTACCAAGCTGGAGATCAAAATGATCTCTTGAATGAAGAGGAGTTAGGGTACCGCAAGAAGAAAAGCCTCTCCTATCCCCTTGTTCAAAGTGTTGTCAGCTGGGAACGCAAGATTATGCCAAAGTTCAGCTGCTTCCAAATCTTCAAGCCACCAACATAACAATGAAACCCCAAGTCAACGAAAGATCAAAAGCCTAGCATTGAAAATAATAACCATAACAAAATCATTGGGAAAATTATCTTGTTTACTGTATGAAAGAAGTCTAGTGTAAAACAAAATCATTTGGAAAATTATTATGTTTACCATATGAAAACAGTCTAGTTAGCATAAACACTTTTACGCATTTCTTGAGCAGAAGCTTTCTTGAAATCCATAAGATAAGAGGACAATTGCCTTATTTCCTGCAACAGATATGTAAACAAAACCGATACAAAACAGCAACCAACAACACCTAAAACAAATTGGAAAACAAAACCCATACAAAGCGGCAACCAACATGTACATCAGGACACGATCTATAGAGGTGAGACATCAACGCGCCTCTAGGCAAGATTGGTTGTATGTGATTAAGCAAGAAAATCTCCTGAGAGAGGAGGGAGAGAGAACTGAGAAGGAGAAAGAAAATAATTTGAGAGAGAGAGAGGAGGGAGAGAGAATCGTGTGAGAGAGGAGAGTATGAGAGAGATTCTGTGAGCAAATATATGTCAATGCGAACGCATGCTAACCGTCAGATCAAAGGGACGAGCGGGATGAATTTCATGTTCGTCCATTCCGTTCGTCCTTAATAAGTATACTTAAAAAAGCAGCAAGCTCAGGAAAAAAGAGGTCTACTCCCCACTATCTTTTAATCACTACAAGACATTTTATGCATTCTCTATCCTCTGGAAAGTTGTGATTGGCAACTGAAGAGTAGCTGTACCTGATAAACTTGAGGACACTGTATGCATTGAGCAACTTATTACCCCAAGTGACAGGGTAAAGTAAACAGTAGAAGAGGCTCCAATCATGTATCCTTCAAATTAAAAGCAACTATTTATAATTTGTAATTTTTACAGTATAATAAAAAATATTTTTTAATAACAACAATAATAATAATTTATTATTATAATATGGAATATTCCACAAGTTATAAACTAGCATTACATATGAAAAGTTAAAACCAAATTCATAAGAATAATCTCGGCGATGGCCGTAATGTTTACACTTTACATGAACAGATATTTTGTTGTCAATTTATATGGACCTTCTATTTTGAAGTAATTTCAATTGTTTTATTTTTATGAGTCTTATTGACTAAATAAATAAAATTTGATAAAACAGAGTAAACGCATAATAATAGGGATATATAATTTTGTTGGCCCTACAGCCTTGAATTTCAAAAATAAATTATTATGTGAAAAATCATAAATTGGATCTAAAATAAAGTTCCAAAATAAAATTGGATCTAAAATAAAAGGGCTGTGGAAATAAATTGCTTAGGTGGCCCTATGGATGCTTATTTGGCAATTAACTATTACTCCGCACACAACCATTGGCCATTGGGCTTGGGGACGAGGCTGTCCAAATGACGAACCCGACCCGATGGAACCCAGACAAATTTCCTTCTCCGAATTAGATTAGGTTCGGTTAATCCCAATCCATGCCGGAGGAGGCAAAAGTTGCTAATTTATACCGTATAGCCCTCCTCTTCCGCCATCAAAGAGGCTCGTGTTACCCCTGATTCTGCTATTTTCATTTTGATTGGGAGATACGAAACTAACCAAACCCATGGCAACCGCATCAGGTATCTCCTTTCCTTTCTTTTTCTTTTCTTCTGCTTTGTTTGATTTTGTAATGTGATTCTACGTGATGATATGAAATCCCTAACTCGGATTACCGATTCCATCATCATTTCACAACAAATCCGTCTGCTTGTTTTTGGGTGAATTCGTCGTATTCCCGTATCATGTTTAAATTTCTCCGATTACACAATAGTACCATATATTGCATTGGCGTTGCTCTGTTTAAATGGTGTGCTAAACTAACGTATCTTAACTGGAGAAATTACTTCGACGTGTATCTTCGATGTATTTACATACTGCCTCTCTGCAAAATGCTAGCATGTTCCTTTAGTTTATGTGTTTTTGGGATGTTTTTATCTGTTTCTAGCTGTTGTTGTTGTCCATTGTTGGTTTTCAGATTATGTAATTAACCTCTATTTTATGGGTCTTGCAGTCTCTTTTAAGTCAAGGGAGGACCATAGGAAGCAAATTGAACTGGAGGAAGCGCGAAAAGCAGGGCTTGCTCCTGCAGAGGTTGACGAGGATGGAAAGGAGATCAATCCCCATATTCCTCAGTATATGTCCTCAGCCCCTTGGTATCTTAATGCTGAAAAGCCTGTAAGCAGATTACGTACTTGAGTTTTTCACATTGCTATGAACTCAACATGCTTTTTCATATACTGCTTGAATCTTTAGCTTGTATTTTCTTTCTTTCTCTGTCTTCTAGAGCTTGAAACATCAAAGGAAATGGAAGTCAGATCCAAACTATACCAAATCCTGGTATGACAGAGGAGCTAAAGTTTTCCAGGCTGAGAAATACAGAAAGGGTGCATGTGCAAAGTAAGTAAATCCTCTTCCTTTGTCTTTGCACGTGTATGCGTTTGATTAATTATATATGCACTTGCCTGCACTGCATGTGCAGACATAAGATATTTGTTACATGTATGGGTGAGTGGTAGCTTTGTTGAGTTCCATAAATTTGTACCTATCAGTGAACCTTTTTGCATTGACATCAATAATAGTAGTTAGTACAACATGATTAGTAAGAGCACTGGGAGTTTAAATTTTCCTTTTGTTTGCTTATTTCAGCTGTGGAGCCTTGACCCATGATGCAAAGGCATGCATGGAAAGACCCAGGAAAGCAGGGGCAAAATGGACTAACAAATACATTGCCCCTGATGAGAAAATAGAGACCTTTGAGCTTGATTATGATGGAAAGCGTGACCGGTGGAATGGGTACGATACAACAAGTTATGCCTATGTTGTTGAGAGATATGAAGCACGAGAAGCAGCTAGAAAGAAGTACCTGAAGGAAGAGAAGCTTAAGAAATTAGATGAGAAAAATAACAATGAAAATGCTGAAGTTGGGGTTAGTGATGAAGACAATGATGATGATGATTTAAGAATTGATGAAGCCAAGGTTGATGAGAGCAAACAAATGGACTTTGCAAAGGTGGAGAAGCGTGTGCGCACAACAGGTGGTGGAAGTACCGGGACTGTAAGGTGGGGGGGTTTAAAAGTTTTATTTTTTGTTTTTATCAAAGAATAACCTACATAAGTCCTCCATGGTTTCACTGCTTTTATTTTCTGCAATTTTTCAGTTTCTATTTGGGTGTTACTCTTACACCTCCTGAACATATTTTTGCAGGAATTTACGTATACGGGAAGATACAGCGAAGTATCTACTAAACCTTGATGTGAATTCAGCTCACTATGACCCTAAAACCCGCTCCATGCGTGAAGATCCGCTTCCAGATGCTGATCCAAATGAGAAATTCTACGGGGTAGGTGCCCATGAAAATTGGGCGTTGGACTAACTAATTATATTCCCTTTTCCAGTTGCTTTTTTTACGAAAACATTTTTTACCATGCAGGGAGATAACCAACATAGGAATAGTGGTCAAGCTTTAGAGTTCAAGCAGCTGAACATTCATGCTTGGGAAGCATTTGAGAAAGGACAAGATATGCATATGCAAGCGGCTCCATCTCAAGCTGAGTTACTTTATAAGAATTACAAGGTCATAAAAGAGAAAATGAAGACACGAGCTAAGGATACCATTTTTGAAAAGTATGGTAATGCAGCTAGCGAAGAAGAGTTTCCAAGAGAGCTTTTGTTGGGACAAAGTGAAAGACAAATCGAATACGATCGTGCTGGGCGGATTGTAAAGGGGCAGGTAAGACATTGATTTTCATGTAGTGATCCCATTGAACCAGATGCAACAACTAGGTTTTGCATACTATTTCGTATAGGCATGCCTAGTTGAAAAGTCGAGCAACAAGGGATAATAGTTGTTCTTTGGTTTACACATCAGTAGACTCATTGGGCTGGCAGTTATTTATCTAGTAAACTTAAGAAATTCCTTACAATTAATTGCACTTTGGTTTTCGACTCCCATTTTTTGAGGTGTGTGCATGAGTCTAGCATAGTGATTATCTTCTATGTGAGTCTCTCTTACACCCTCTTGCATGCATAATGTAGTAATAACTTATTTGTTCCCCAAACAGGAGATTTCAATTCCAAAAAGTAAGTATGAAGAGGATGTTTACATCAACAACCATACCAGCTTGTGGGGTTCCTGGTGGAAAGATCATCAATGGGGCTACAAGTGCTGCAAGCAGACTGTCCGGAACAGCTATTGCACAGGTGCTGCGGGAATCAAGGCAGCTGAGGCTTCAGCTGATCTCATGAAAGCTAATCTTGCAAGAAAAGAGGCTACTGAGGGTATGCACATCATCTTTTTCTCTCATAATCGGCTGCTTTTTTGCCTTTTTGCACTGCTATCTATAAAATGCTAAACCTTGTTTCTTATTTGTGTGATTTGCTTCAAAGGAGATGTCTTGGTCCATTGAAAATATTTTATTTTGCATCCTTTGTGGTCTTTTTATCCATGTGATAATTCTGTCTTCTCAGTTGACCTTAGAACTTCTTCAATGATCTATCAGATTCACAACATACATTGGAGGACAAAAGGCATGCTACTTGGGGAACTGAGGTCCCTGATGATTTGGTTTTGGATGACAAGTTACTAGATGCAGCTCTTCGAAAGGTGAGTTTGGAACTCAACCCCTTAACACATGTTCTCCTTTACTTCTTCATTATTTTCATATGATTCTTCCTGTTGGTGGGAGAGTGGAGTATGTCACCATTGTTTGCTTATTCTGAACTCCTTTTAAGTGCACATTTATATCATTAAGAAACTGAGAAGTGAGGATTTGGCAGAGTTTTGGTTCTTTAAGGATGCCAAGTTGAGGCTTAGTGATGTATGACTAGTCCTACCAAGGGAAGATTGGAGAGAAAAGAAACTAGAAAGAGAAGAAAGGACAAGAATTAGGACTAAGAGTTTTAAGTACTTATTTGTAATAGCCTAAACTGCTCCTTGTATGAACTAAAATCAGGAATTGAAATCTAACTCGAAAAGTAAATCATATCGAAATAGTTCATATTGACTATGATGGAACTCCAAACAAATCTTATGGAGACTTTATCTTTGAACTCATAGCTAATTAATACAGAGTTCTTGGATTTCTAGAAGTGTTAATTCAATAGAGTTTCATATCGCTGCTCCTGCATCAGTTGTTCTTTAATGAACTTGCAGTTGAAGAGGTTGTAAAGCTTGCATTGATGGAAATTCTGTTTCTTCTTGTACAGGAGGATGATAGAAAGAAGGAAGAAAAAGATGAAAGAAAACGCAAGTACAATGTCAGATGGAATGATGAGGTGTCAGAAATGTTTAAACTTTACCGATTTAGAGCCATCAATCTTTATCTGCCTACTGGACTTGTTTCGTATAGTTATGGGGACCTCACTTATTCTTTATGTATTGCAGGTTACTCCTGAGGATATGGAGGCATATAGGATGAAGAAAGTTCACTTTGATGACCCAATGAAGGATTTCCTACACTGAGCTTTGACATGTTTTGAAGTTCTGGGGGGACTGCCTTTGTACTGGCACGACCTTCGAAGCAGTAATTTGAATGCTTTTGCTTCCCTTCTCTGCAAGACTGCGAGTTTCAGTTATCTGCCGTCTTGTATGGATTCTCTTTACTAAAAGAGTTTCTGGTGGCTGGATCAAGTCAACAAAAAGCTCGAATTCCAGCTTTATTTTGTATGAATGCTGTGGATAAAATCAATTGTAAATATTTGCTAGATTTAACTAGTTGGTACATTGCTTAATGTTTATCTGTCCAATTTGTTGGAATATCCCAGTACAATGCAATGGAGATTATTGTGTTTGTCATCCTTCAGTGTTATTTATTTTGAATGCGACTTTTGTATGCGCATTCTCATCTTCCATTCTTCTAATTTATTTTATATAGGATAATCTTTTGTAGTTCTCCTGCTTAAGATTTATACTGGAAACCTTTTTTTTTTTTTCATTTCTGAATCGATTCATTAAATTCAAAGTTAGTCTTCTCCTTCGTATGGTTTTGATTTTAGTAAAGCCATTCAATTCATTTAAAAAACATTTAAGACATCAATGAATTCACTTAAATGGATTTCAGAAACATTTGTCTTGATTAATAACTGTTAAGCAAACTGGGGCCTCTGTTATGAGATTCCAAGATATAGGCAAGTGGGTAACATTTATTTATTTGCATGCAGACAGCATCAGAAGTGGCAACAAAGGTTGAGTTACGCATACTATGATCTAATTCTTAAAACGACAGAAATATTAGGAGAAGAGCCACTCATTCCTTGTTTTTCTTGGGTCATAATAAAAAGCTCAGTGCACTGACCCTATTCGACTTTTTTCGCTCATTAATACATAAAACGACTTATTAGAGAAGGCATAACCACCCTAACTCGCGAAGTCCACGAGTACAAGCAAAGCAAATGGACGAGGCTACGCTTTTCTGTTGGCATGATGTCTCACTCCACAATTGAAACAGTTACTAGAAACTCATTTCAACGCACCAACTTTGCCTCTTTTCCCTGAAAGCTCCTTCACAACTTCTCATAAACCTCAATCCTATGCCTTTTTTCAGGTTTTCTTTCATCAAACCCGAATCAAATTCCTACAGCAAGCAAAAAACCTACTACTAAAACTAATACAACGGCTTCAGCAGTGATCCACCACTTTTCCTTTCGTTCCAAGCGAAGTGGGGTCTTCCTTTTAACATTACCAACATTTTTAATCACCAAATCCTTGCCAGTCCCCTTTGTCTTAAGCACTAATAACGTGGTGTTTTGGAGAGGGGTTAAAGCCACCGGGAAAGAAACACACAGTCCATATATGTTCCTCACGTGAGTACTTGTCTGTGAACATGCGATCGGATACTGTAAGTTGACACGATTGGCATGACTTTTGGTTTATTTATAAACATAGTATTCATAGTGTTATCACTTCATGAACTTAGTATTCATCGTATTATCCTCCTTTCTTTTCCATTTTTATCAACGAATGGAAGTATGTTGGTGGTCTGTCCCAAAAGATCCCCTCCTTGCCTTCGTCCACAGCTAATGGCTTTGTTCTTTATTCTTTCCACCTCATACTCTTACTGTTCTAAGTGTTTTGTGTATCTCTAATTGCAGAGAAGAAAGAAGATCAGTAAGCAGCAAAAGAGAGAAGAATTGGAACGAGAGGTATGGGAAATTTTCATATGTATCTACAATATTGGCATGACACCAGTATACTAGTCTTTCTGCTTCACTTCCTTTAGTACCTTCACTTCCTTTAGTACCCGTACTGGTCCCGGTAGTATGGGAATTACAATTAATGCAGAATTGGTCTATTATTTGCTTAAATATTGAAAACAAGGAACTAATTTACATCCGTACTTGTTTTTGGTACAAGTACAACATCAAACAATTAATGTGGGTTGTACATAGAAGCAGCTTGATGTGCTAAAAACTCTAACCTTTAGAAAATGATGGCAGACACAAATTGTAAAATAGCTATAACGAAATGCTTAGATTATGGCATCTTGAAATATATTTATGGAAAACTATCTTATTTATTTATTTGTCACTTGAGCGATGTTCTATTTTAAGTCTTAAGAGCCTAAGAAACTATGTTAAAAATTTAAGAATGATCAGTTTTTGACTCGGATGAAATCTTAATTAATTTTGATTTCTTTTCTTGGTTGCTTACTGATCACACGATATATTCATCATGAGAATCAATTTACAGGTTTCTTTGCTTCAGAACATGTTGCAGCAAGAAGAAAAAGTGCATGAGGTTTTGGAGCGTATGCATAACAACAGGAAAGACGGAACCGGTATATCTATCCCAAGTTTTCTTCCTCCCAAGGTACTATATATGCTGTGAATGAGATTCTTTTACTTTATCTCTTGGCCTTCTAGGAATCATGTGGGATAGTGAGAAGCACGAGATTAAATTTAAATCCTGAACTTAGTGATCAACTGGCTCTTAGAGTTTTCTTTCATGTGCTCTGCATGCTTACTTCCAATACGTTTTTCCCTGATAGAGCTGTAATCAAAAGGTGTTTAATTCTTCAATTACTTACATACACTTGCAGGCAAAAGAGCTGTTGGCTGAATTAGTAGCGGTTGAGAGTGAGATAGCTAGGTTAGAAGGCCAAATAAATCAACTTAAACTTGGTTTGAGAAAAGAACAAGATATCATCGAGGAAAAAAAGTCAACACCATGGCAACGTGGTGGAACCATCAACAACCTTCAAGACCAGTCCCCATATGTTGCTCATCCTAGCCCTTTAAGCAGAAGAATGCAAGAACAGATGCCATTTGAGACTAATAAGGCTTTGCATTTCATAAGCAAAGCAATTAAAGGTGATTACAATCTTAGTGACTTCAGTGTACATGAGAAAATCGGATCCTCAAGAACATCTTTTGCTCAGAAACAAAACCATTCTTACGAGGATGCTAAATTTCAAGACAGGATTCCTAGAAAAAGTCGATTTCTGAAGTCTCCATCACCTATGCGAGACCTTAGATTTCCCTCGCCCAAGGTACGTCGGCCTCCGGTGTCCCAGTTGTTTGATTCTACTTCAAGTTCAACTAGTTGCATGCAGGTGATTGTGGGAATAGCAGCGTTGAACATACTTCCATAAGGGTTAAAAACCACTTGATTTTTCTTTCAGCCAAGAGAGCGGAATGCGGAAATGCCCTTTGAATTCTTACAGAAATCTATATCAGATCCAATTCTGTCAGAAGAAAATGTGCAGCAGTGGCCACCCAATAAGCTGTCAGAGAACATCATGAAGTGCTTGAACTTCATATACGTTAGATTACTAAGAACATCGAGAGCAATGGAGCTGGAAAAGTCAGGTCCAATTTCCAGGTATTTGCATTCTTCCATGATATCAAGAAGTTTCAGGGTTGAGACCCCCTTGCACTCGAAATCGTGCATTGCATCACTGAAGGAATCAAGGCAACAGGACCCTTACGGAGTCTTCAATGTGGAAGAGTCCGTTCCAAGGGATATTGGTCCGTACAAGAACTTGGTTATTTTCACATCAAGCTCAATGGATCCAAAGTACATTTCAAGTTCTAGTTCTATTCCATTGCTAAGAAGGTTAAGGTATATTTCCTTAAACTTCTTTATGTACTGCATATCATCTACAGTTCAATTCAAACCGAACTTACATATAGTCCCAAATTCAGTCGACGATGTACGAGTAGGCCTTTTGAATAATGCATCTTTACCTACGTCATTGAATTGATAGTAACAAATAGAATAAAAGTGGAAATTTCACTATCAGATTAAGTGTCATAATATGGTAGAGACACAAATTTGTTTGTTTATCCTTACAGATTTGTGATCTCCTGCAGGGTGCTAATGAGTAATCTCCAAACTGTGGACTTGAAATTCCTGAGTTACGAACAGAAACTGGCCTTCTGGATCAACATGTACAATGCCTGTATCATGCATGTATAGCTTTTTATCAATATTTTATTCTTACCATGATACAACCATATATATGTGCTTCTGCTCTGATCTACAAGCAAGCTAGACGGGTCACTATACTGAACTTTTGTTCTAGTCCTTATCTGTGTTATCTGTTTCCAATACATTTTCAGGGATTTCTCCAGTTCGGAGTACCCTCAACCCCAGAAAAATTATTTACTTTAATAAACAAGGTACGTTTTTCTTCACTGCTTAATTATAGCCTAGTTTAGAAGATTAATCATGAATGCTATACAATCTCTGTTACCCACATAAAACTGAAATTTAATTTTATCATTCTCTTCTAGCAAACAACAATTAGAATTGTTAAACATTAAATAAGTATTACCCTCTTATCATAATTGTTGATGTCTCGAATGAATCTAGGCAACTCTCAACATTGGGGGAAGCACGCTCAACGCTTACTCAATCGAGCATTACATTTTGAGGAAACCTACATCTTCCAACAAGGTAAATTTACCGAGTGAATCTTGTTTGATTCCATTGTTCTATGTACAAGGGCCCTATACTTAGCATTTAACTATTATAAACATACTCGTCAAAATTAAGTCATCGTTGATATACAGGTTCACGAAAAGAATGATGAGGACGATAAAGAAGCCTTCGTTCGCCAACTTTACGGTCTCGAGATAATGAATCCTAACGTCACATTCGCTCTCTGCTGTGGAACACGTTCTTCTCCTGCAGTAAGTTCCGGAGTCGAATTCCAACTCTACATGCCAATATCTAATGAGTTCAAATCTTCTGAGATAAAGACTTCCAAAAAATTTCCACTTTCCAGTTCCTTAATGTGGATAAAAATATGCAGGTGCGAGTTTACACAGGTGATGGTGTGATGGCTGAGCTGGAGAAGTCAAAGCTAGAGTATCTGCAAGCTTCAATGGTAGTAACCGGAACAAAAAGAATAGCATTCCCAGACCTTCTGCTACGAAACCTGCTTGATTATGCCATGGACACAGACTCCTTAGTGGGGTGGGTTTGCCATCAGTTGCCTACATCTGGATCGTTGAGAAAGTCCATTGTGGACTGCTTCAGAGGCCATAACAGTGGCAAGATACCCACCATTACTGTTGACAAGATACCGTATGACTTCGAGTTTCAGTATCTGTTGGCAATACAAACTTGAAGAAGGAGCGACATTACATTATTCCTGTGTTCTCTAAAAAAAATTAGATGGAGAAATTTCCCGTTCTTGAATCACATAAGTTGTGGTAGATGCATGTTCATGAAAAATAACACCAAAAGCGGTGACAAGGACCAAGACGATTGAAGAAAAACATTCCAACAGAATAATAAGAAGCAAAGAAAATTTTCATTCCACACTTGTCTACAAATATAACCGAAAGATTGAAGGCCATTAATTCTTCAACTTGTTCACTGTCATTGAAAGTTCCATATTTTTCGTTATGAAAACGGAATGAGCATTCATAATGTTGAAGCAAACTGTTGTCGCGAAAAACAAACGGACCAAGGCAACTCGTCTTCTGACCCAAATTAAAAGACAAGAAGATGTCTTGCAAGATAAAATAAATCGTATTAGCGACCATTTTATCACAATAGTTTAAGCTTTTATATAAGGCCAATTTAATTAGTTTTATATATTCACTAATATATTCTCTCAAGTGAAAGCTCTTTGGGCTTGAAATTTACATAGGTCCACTCTACCTTGTGCTAAATTAATAGGTGGGTGGTAGGATTCGAACTCAAAACTATTTGGTCATAGAGACTCTGATATCATGTTAAGCAACTATTTTACCACAACAGCTTAAGTTTTTGTATGAGGCTAACTTGATTGGTTTTATATATTCACTAATACTACTCGCAACATGAGATGTTTATAGTGTTGGATATTTTTTACTTTTCCCTTAAAGTTGAACAATATTTAATTGCATTTTTTTGGTTTTTTAGTAATTTATTAGTTAAGTTACGTAATTTGATTCAATTAAAGATAATAAAATGACCCAATAAATGATTTAAATCGATGGGTCAAAGTTTGTGTGAAAAATGATTCCCGATCAGTGTGAACCAGACCCATATCAGACTTATGATGGAGAAGCCTGATATGGAAGTTATATATAAATGTTAAGGTCTCTTGCAGTTGCTCATATCATTCGTAAACATAAGGATTTTCTGACCCGTTAAGAGAGCTTATATTTTGAGAAAATCGTAGAAAGATGTTAACTGCGTTCCAGTGAACAGTTCTCGTGAACACGACGGTATATTCGCGCTCGTTTTAGTTTCGAAAAGCTCTTTGAAGTTATGGAATCGGAATCAAGTATTTTATGCAATTCTTCATTTATTGCCCTTTCACATTCGATCCGGGATACATCGTTATGTATTACTTTTGGTATCAGAGCGGTGATGTGACCGGATAGTTAAAAACAAAGATTTTTCTATTTTTTTCTCCATAAGTTTTTCAGTGTTAACTTTTGTTTCTTGGTTTTTTCAGCTTTTTATTGCATGAAGTTGGTATAAATGTGTTTAACCTTAAGAAACGAGTTGAAAACGAGTCTAGGAGAATGAAAATCTGATTAGAAAATTCTCATTTTCCAATAAGGTGAATAGTGATGTGGACGGGCGATGCATCTGGCCTGTGTTACGCTAGACACGTGGAGAAATAACGACTAGACGGGTGTCTAGTGGATGTGTTGTATGTGCCAACTTTGATGGGCATGTCTGTGCGACACGTGCCAGATGTGTCTTTAGCACGCCTACGCTGGCGCGTGTCTGACACAAGCCACTCAAGAGGACACACAGCAGAAGTCAGCCGTACGGAATTGCTACAGTAAAAAAAATGAACAAAAAACACAAAAATTTCAGATTTATCGTAAGGCTGTCCCAGGGTGTTTTGGAATAATTTCTAGGTTCGAGAAATTCATAAAGTGAAATTTTCCATTTTTTGGATTTATTACATTAGTAATATATAAAGTTTAACTCCACAAAAAAAATTTAAGGCGTTCCGAATCCGATTTCGAGTGAATTTTCATGCTTCGGACATCATATGAGGGGGATACTTCAAGTTTTTGTGTCTCAAGTCTCATGCTCTGTGTTCGGGATTGCATGATAGTCACTCAGAAAAGGGTTTTAAGACATTCTAAAGCCATTTTTTAGTGAATTTTCATGCAAATTAACTTGCCATAAGGGAGATAAATGAGGTTTTAGTGTTTTGGGTAGTCAGTTTAGTGTCCGATGATGTATGATAGTCACTCTACTAAGATTTTTCCTTTACGAAAGTCTCAAATAAAGTTTTCAAAGAATGTCTTCAGCACGAGTGTGTGACAATAAGACTGTGCATTTGGGTTTTTGCAATTATTGATGTTACATTATCACATACCATATGCCATAAAGAATGAGAAGATAACATAAAGATGTATCTCTTGTGTTTGTGGGCTTTTTGAGTGTTGATGAGGATTTAATCACCAAATTGGCCTTTTAAGTAGTATTTTGAATTGTTCTGCTTGTGTGTTGGGAGATGTCTTTGATTTTATGTTTGGTTATTCTGCCCAAAAGTGTTGACCTTATATAACATTTTGAGATATGCATAAAGGCATTAGATGGAGGAAAGCTATTGCTTGAGTGATCTATTCGCCCAAAGGTGGCAGTTTCATGAGAGTTGATGGTTTGTACTCTGATCACTTTTATGTGAAGGTCTAGTTGCATATATTATATCTTCATCCCATAGGTGTTTGATAGTATGTGTGACCGAATTTTCACTAAAGAAACTGTTTAATGGCTTTGAGTATCATTGTTATCCTACATCTATTTTGATTTGAACATTGTTATTTTCCAGTCACCTTTTCGGTCAACAATATTTGTGTCATCATTGAAACCCTGACCGATTTCAATACAAAGAAGTGGACAGATGATGTATAGAATGCTATGGAGATAACTGAGGTTGATATGGCTATACAGATGGATATGCCATCTCCACCTACATCTATGAGCTCGACGACTCACAAAACAACCTATGAAGCATGAGATCGGTCTAAAAGATTATGTCTTATGACTGTTAAGAGATCCATAATTGACCATCTGCTTAGTGGACTTCTGGGCACAGACATAGTGAAGGAGTTTCTTGGTAATGTCTCCTAGAAGTACACGGTCTCACCTAATGTTGATATAAGTGTCTTGATGAAAGAATTATTCTCTATGAGGTAAACAGGAGAAGGGGGAGTAATGGAGTACATATCAATAATGATTCACCTTTATAGTAGACTGGAGATGCTGAATATTCCTCTTTCTGATGTCTTCATAGCTCACTAGACTCTGAATATACTCCTTCCAGAGTTTAGTAATCTGGTGATGACAAATTATTCACTAGGTGAGGAATGGGATTTCAATACTTTGATTGCCCATTGCATTGCTGAGGAGGAGAAACTCAAGATTGCTACTCCTACAACCCTCAAAGCAACTAAAGGGAAGGCAAAGATGAAGCCCGCTAAGATCAAAGGTAGAAAGTCAAAATCTTCTCCACATGCTGACGCTAGTGATGTGAACAGGACTAGGGTGACACCAAATGGACCAGGCGTGCATGTTAGAGGCCCAAGAAGTGAGCTTGTCATATTAGAAGGGCCTATGGACAAAGCTAGGGCTAAGGGACTTAATGAGGCTTTTTACACGTATGTGAGCTTCTATTTGGAGAGGATGAAGAGTTCCAAGCCTATTGGAGGAGAGTTTAGTGGGTTACAACCCAAATTAATTCACTTAACTCGAATCCTTAGACTGGGCAAACTTGGAGTTTAAAGATATGAAGACTTGGGCTAATTTTAATGTTCCATCACTTAAGCCCAAGGAATGTAGAAGTTGGTCATGTGTTAACTAAATGGGATTTGGGCTATTTAATTCACTTAAGTCCAAAAGCAATTCTTTCTTATTTTTATTATTTTTGGACATTTTATTTTTTTTCAAGCTTCCATATATTTTTGGCCCAACCTTTTATTAATTGACCTAGGTATAAATAGGCGTATTAGGGTTAGAAACAGGAAAATTTTGGTATTACTATTATTGTAACGGTCGACTTTGGTTAGGAATTATCCTCTTATTTTCATTTCATCAAGAACCTAATTCCATTTATCAATTGTTCAATTGTGGTATGTTATTTGGTTCCTTTCTCTGGGTTGATTTTGATCATCAAGATTGCTTGGAACAAGTTTCCAAGAGGTGTCGTAAAGATTAGCCTTGTATATCCACTAGCTTAGGGTTTCAAAAAATTATGTTCATCTTAATTCCTTCATAGATGAATTCAATCCTCAAAAAAAAAAAAAAACCCACCAAAATTTCATCCATTTGACTCAACCTTTTTGCGGTGCATGTTATTTTGGTATCAAAGCTTGGTTCAGAGGTGAATTCTTATTCAACTCTAACGAATATACAAGGTAGCCACCATTATCATCAAGTTTGTCAAATTCTCATCAAAACCCAAGGGTTTAAGTTAGTTGAGGACTACCACACGGAGATAGAGGTTGCTATGATCCATGCTAATATAGAGGAGGACCGCGAAGACACCATGACGAGGTTCTTGAGTGGATTGAACAGGGAGATAGCAAATGTGGTGGAGCTTCAGCACTATGTGGAGATTGAGGATATGGTGAACATGGTCATGAAAGTGGAGAGGCAATTGAGATCAAAAGTAACAACAAAGAGTGAGGCAAGTTCTAGTTACCTATGGAGCTCAAAATGACCCAAGAAGGAGGAGAAGTCCAAGGACAAGGGAGTGGACTTCAAGGAGACCCCAAAAAAGCCGACTAATGGGGCTGATCAGAAAGGTAACTCCTTAACTCAAGCTACTTGTAGTAAGCATTCTACTATCAAATACTTTAAATGTTTGGGTTCCAGTCATATTTCCTCTCAATGCCCTAATAGAAATGTGATGTATATAAGGGATAATGGGGTTATTTATTTTGAGGACGTTGATGATTTACCTTGTGATAATGTTTGTGATGGCAATGATGAATATATGGAGAGAGTGGTCACAGGGGAAGCACTTACAGTTGGGAGGGTACTGAGTGCTAGAGTGAGAGATGAGATTCTTAATCAGAGGGAGAAACTATTTCATTTTAGATTTTTGGTGGTAGGTAAGGTTTGTAATCTGATCATAGATGGAGGTAGTTGTACTAATAGGGTTAGTCGCACTATGGTGAAGAAATTGGGATTGACTTGTAGGAAGCATCCAGAGGCATAGACTTTGCTGTGGTTTAATGATAATGCGGATGTGAAAGTGACTAGATAGGTATTGGTGCCATTTTCAATTGGAAAGTATGAGGATAAGGTGTTGTGATATCTATGGAGGCAGGACATTTATTGCTTGGGAGGCCTTAGCAGATTGATAGGTGGGTTTCGTATGATGGGTACACCAAGTACTCATTCAAGTTTAAAGGTAGAAACTTCACTTTGGTACCTTTGATCTACTTATGAGAATTACCTAGACCAAATCAAAGCTTTGCAAAGAGAAGAGGGTTTGGGTAGTGAGTTAAAGAAAAATGATGAGGGAAAAAGAAGCCTAAAAGAAAAGAGAAATTGGCCTAATAAGGAGTGACTGTACAAGTGAGGAAAAGAAAGTGAGATGTGAAGGAGAGAAGAGCTCAGTGAGAGAAAAAAAAGTGAAAAGAAAGAGAGAAAAGTGAGCTTGTTTGTTAAGGGAAAAGGTTTGAGGAGAGCAACTGGAGAGGAGAGAGCACTAGTGATAGTGAGATATAGAGAGTGTTTAATTTCCAACACTAACCCTCTTGATTCTTTGCCTAGTGTGTTTTCATCTCTTTTGCAGGATTATTTAGATGTCTTTCTTGCAGACATGCGCAAGGGACTGGCACCTTTGAAAGGCATAGAGCACCAGATAGACTTTGTGCCCGAAACTCAGTTTCCTAACCGTCCAGCTTACAGGAGTAACCCTGAAGAGGCAAAAGAGCTTCAAAAGTAAGTGGATGAGCTATTGGAGAAGGGGCATGTGAGAGGAGTTTGAGTCTTTGTGCTGTACTTGTATTGCTAGTTCCAAAAAAAGATGGGACTAGGAGGATGCGTGTGGATTGCATAGCTGTGAATAAAATCACTGTAAAGTATCGCCATCTTATCCCTAGACCTGATGACATATTGGATGAATTGCATGGAGTTTGTTTATTTACTAAGATTGAAAAGTGGATAACATCAGATTTGCATGAAACTAGAAAATGAGTGGAAAATTGCATTTAAAACCAAATATGGACTGTATGAATGGTTAGTTATGCCTTTTGGATTAACCAATGCACGTAGTACATTCATGAGGTTAATGAATCATATTTTGCATGAGTTTCTTGGTGACTTTGTGTTTGTATATTTTGATGACATTTTGGTTTATAGTTCCCATCCTAATGAGCATACCATGCATGTGAGGTGTGTGTTGGATGTGTTGATAAAAGAGAAACTATATGTAAATTTTAAGAAGTGCACATTTTGCATTGATAAATTGGTTTTCTTAGGATTTCTAGTCTGTACTTAGGGAGTAAAAGCTGATAGTGAAAAGGTGAAGGCTATTCGAGAGTTATATGCTAATGTGAGAGCATTAAGAGGTGTGGAGACATTACCTTCAGCTTAAGGAATTTGTCATCAAGATAGATCATAAGTCCTTAAAGTATTTTAAAGGACAGGGCAAGTTGAATAAGAGATATGCCACTTGGGTAGAGTTTGTTGAGACTTTTCCCTATGTGCTTCGATACAAGTAAGGGAAGGAGAATATGGTAGTTGATGCATTGTCTAGGAGGTACACTTTACTTTCTACTCTTAGTTCTAAACTTTTGGGTTTTGAGCAGCTTAAAGATTTGTATGCCTCAGATGTTGACTTTGCTACTACATATTCTGCTTGTGAACATGCTGCATTCTAGAAATTTTATAGGCATGATGGCTATCTGTTTAGGGGTGGTCAATTGTGTGTTCCTAATTCTTTTATGCTTGCTTTATTTGTGCATAAGGCCTATAGTGGTGGTTTGATTGGTCATTTTGGAGTTGCTAAGACTTTGGATATTTTGCATGAACATTTTATTGGCCTGGTATGTGTAGGGATGTTAAACATGTATGTACCAAATGCATTGCATGTAGACAAGCAAAATCCCCTGTCAAACCTCATAGATTGTATACCCCTTTACTTGTGCCTACTGAACCGTGGGCTCATGTTTCTATGAACTTTGTTTTAGGCTTGCCTAGGATAAAGAGGGGTTTTGATAGCATCTTTGTTATTGTGGATAGGTTTAGCAAGATGATGTATTTCATTGCATGCCATAAGACTGATGATGTTGTGCATGTAACTGATTTATTTTTCAGAGATGTTGTTAGATTGCATGACATTCCTAGGCCTATTGTTTCTGACAAAGATGCTAAGTTTTTGAGCCATTTTTGGCATGTTTTGTGGGCCAAGTTGGGTACAAAATTACTTTATTCTACTACTTGTCATCTATAGACAGATGGGCAGATTGAGGTAGTTAATAAAACCTTAGGTACCTTGTTGCATGCTGCAGTGAGTAAAAATTTGAAAACTTGGGGTGAGTGTTTACCATTTATTTAGTTTGCACATAATAGGAGTGTGCATTCTACCACAAGTTTTTTACCTTTTGAGTTTGTTTATGGTTTTAATCCTTTAATTGTTTTGGATTTGGTGCCTTTACACTTGCATGAGTTGTCTAGTACAGATGGCAAAAGGAAAGCTAAGATAGACAGAGAGTTGCATGAGAAGGCGAGACAACACATTGAGCAGAGGAGCAAGGTATATACAAAATAAGCTAACAAGGGGTGCAAGAAGCTGACCTTTGAACCTGGTGATTGGGTTTGGGTGCTTATGAGGAAGGAGATGTTTCCTATCCAAAGGAAATCCAAGCTGGATCCTAAGGGTGATGGTCCATTCTAGGTGTTGGAGTGGATTAATGACAACTCCTATAAAATTGATCTTCCAGGTAAGTATCATGTGTCCACTTCTTTTAATGTTATTGGTCTTTATGCTTTTGATATAAGTTCAGATTTGAGGACGAATCTTCTTGAGGAGGGAGGGGCTGATGTAACCAGGACCAAGGTGACACCAAATGGACCAGGCGTGGATGTCAGAGTCCTAGGGAGCAAGCTTGTCATGCAAGAAGGGCCCACAACCAAAGCTAAGGCCAGGAGACTTAAGAAGGCTCTTTACACGCATGTGGGCTTCTATTTAGAGAGGGTAGAGAGTTCTAAGCTTATTAGAGGAGAGTTTAGCGGGTTATTGACCTGCGGGTCGTAACGTCAGTCAAAATAAAATAACTAGACTACTGCTATAGCAATAGTAAGTCTAGGTCGATTCCAGAGGGAGTGTTTGATTAGCTTAAGAAATGAAATTAATCAGTATTTAGGAAAAATGAGGGAGTTTGGATTTTTGGAATAAAAAAAATGAAGCTAGACTAATAAAAACAAATTAAAGAAAACATGCAAAAAATGATAAAAATGGAAAATTCGGTAAGGACTCGATTCTTTGGTTCAATCTCAGCTTACACCCTAATTAAACATATTTCATTGATTTGTTGTTCTCAAACCTCTCCTAGAAACTATTAATCATGGGTTAACAATTAACCCGAGTTTTTCCTTACGTTTTATTTAATCAAGATACGATCGTTAATTAAACCTAACCACCAAATAACCTAGGATACGATATCTAGATTTAATTAGGCAGTAGTATTACGAATTACGAAAACCAATTAATCAAGGCAACAACTATGTACGATGCGTCATTTAACCTAGGACATGTTATCCCTAATAATTACGAATTATTAGTCACTACACATGAATTTCAACATAACAATTATGAATTATGTAGAAATTCTAGCAATAGGTATGCAATTAAATGATTTAATGAACGCTTTAAAATCATCCTTTCGCAACCTCAATGGGTTCATACACAAATAACGAACAATAACGAAAATCTGATTATCCATACACAAATTTCAAATCAATTAACATAGGACAACACAATCAATTTCTAATGAGAGAAAGAAACAACAAAAACTAAAAAATACACTTAACTCAGGTTGTCGACGTCGATGTTGGGACCCAATCCGAGAACCGGACCCCAACTGGAAAATTTCGAAACGAAGTCGAATTGAAAGCGAATCGAAAGCGAAGTGGAAGCTAATCGAAAGGTGCGAAAGACAAAGCGAACGAAAGGCGAAACAATAATCGAAACAAATCGAAGGAACGGATCCTACAAGAAGGAATCCGAATGGAAGAAGCGGAGAACAAATTAAAACGCAAAACGAAAGCAGAAGCAAATCGAAATCGAATGCAAAACAAAACTTAACAAAGTGGATCTGACATCCGAAAACAAAGAACAGAGAAAATTGATCGAGTTGGAAACCTTAAGACTAATCCAATCCGAAATTCCGTTAGAATCGGTATAAATTTTTTTATTTTTTTATTTTTAAACAATATAATTTCCCCATTTTGGAAACATGTCCTCCATTAAATCCTCAATTCATCCTAACTTCTTATATATACTACTAATTTCCAAAATTCATTTTATTACCAATTTTATCAAAATTTCGGCAGCATAACGACTGCATTCTAATTAACCCAAATCTGCAAAGGGTTTAAAATTACATTTCTATATATCCAATCAATCCACACAATTCATCAAATTCATCGGACCTCCTGTTCGGAATCCCAACATATACAAACACAATTCTAAACCTAGCACTTCAATAATTCCAAATCATGATCAGAATCATCCATA
>JAOSBN010000008.1:5348986-5365083 GCA_027563595.1 Erythroxylum suave | reverse complement strand
CAAAAAGTCAACTCTCAATGACCAAAAAGTCAAACTTTTCTTAATTCTTCAAATTTTCTCACTTTTTCTCTTTATTTTTTTGATTCTCAACTCCCATTTCAATCCACTAAGTCACTTTAACTTTCATAACCATACACATCCATTCAACTCCCAAAATTATCAAAATCCATCAATTCTTTCCTCATCACTTTCCTTTAAGTATAGATACATTCATACCTAAACATATACATAATAACACTTATTTCTTTTTACTTATTATTTCTAAATTTCACTTAAAAAACGGGATCCAACAGTCGATGTCAACCCCAAACTGGCATCAGGACGTTTAGCTCTTAATGAGTCTCTACCGAAAAAATGCTTCAGCCCCCATTAATATCTCTACCAAAGCTCCCTTCGTTTCTCCTTCACTACCTAAGCTTCTTATTCCTATCTACTATTCATTAAAGTGACAAATAAAGATGGTGGATTTTTGGTCCACCTTCACTATTCACTCACTCTTCTCTTAAAATGCCACTCTCTCTAAAGCCACTCTTCTTAGTTTATTCTCTTCTGTCGCCTCCTTCTCAGCTGATGGGACAATTAAAGTCTTGAATTTTTTGGGTCCCCCTACTACTGTTTACATAACCTTCAAAACCTCCTACCATCTTAAATGATAGCTTAAAAACATGCCTTTCTATGAACGCAGACGAGAGTTGCGTGAAACGTAGATAGTGGACATGGTCTGCCTTTTTCACGCAAACATTTTGTCGTTTTTTTTGGCTTATGCAATTTCGTATTGGTCATCATTAAATTTATGTGCATGGGGCTGTCCCATCTCATGCCTTCATCTTCTTTACATTTTCAACAAATATCTCCTTACTTGGCATTTTCATATCTTCTTCTTGCTTCATGAAGAGAAGTGAGTATTAGCCTACGAAAAATGGTCCAATTGTCATGCTTTCGTCCCACTTTAATTTTGTTATTTCTAAATTGTACCCAAAATCATATATGAATTAAAGTGAGTATCTTAAGCATTTTCGTATTATTAATTGCTAAGTGTAAATGATTAAATATATCAACAATTAAATACATATCAATTTCTCTCATACTTAGCTTTTGATTGTCCTCAGGCAAAACATCTAAAGTAAGCTCAAAGACCCAAAACATTTACTCAATTCCCATATTTTGTAAGACTATATAGTCATAACCAAAGATGAATGACTTTCAAAAATCAGAGCAAGAATTCAACATTTAATGCTTCTGCTCATGATCAATCAACAAGCATCATCTTCAAAAACTAAGCAATCTAATGGTAGGCTCAGAAAATATGCTTAATTAATATACATCCACGGGTACACTCAACACAATTCAGAATCATGACATTCCATAACTTTGTATATCATTTCATTTCTCCACCACTATAATTCACATGCAAAATCATGGATCAAAGGACATTTTAAGGTTGTAATGTGGGCAAACATAAGGTGAGATATATTTAGGTCAAGTAGCATGAAAGCCATTAAGCTAGTGAAACAAAGTAATACTCATAAAAAACTAGTTATCGTCAGCTATGACGAATGCAACATTTATATTTCACAATCCCATTCAGCTCTCTCACACAAACCATATGAAGCATATACCAATCCGAAGGAATCCTTATACAATTTATGCCAACAATATATTGAAACCACAAGAGTGAAGCTTCCAAGCTAACATCTACCTCATATTCAACATACTCAAATATCAAATTCATTACAACTCTAGGAGAATGCATTAATCATCAACAACTTTTCAACACATATGCACTTGCTCTTAGATATATTTATTTAAACACATTTTTTGATTCTTTTTTCATTTTCTTTTCTTTCTTTCTTTTCCTTATCAAAATTAAAATAAACTACACCAATATGGGAATTTCAATGATAAACATAACAAAACATCTCAACATTAACCAACTCACACATATGTACACCCCCACACGTTGAATTTTATACATCCACAAACTCAACAATCACAAGTGCTCTACTAACTTTATAGCTTGGGTAGGACATTAGGTTAAGTATAAAGCATGTAATGTGGTTGATACAAAAAGAAAGGCTAATAAGGCTCAAAGTGGGCTTATCAAAAAGGAAAATCATATAATGGGCAGGCTATTTGGCTAATGTAGTTTATGAAACAAAGAATGCCTAATCATATCCATGTTAATACATGTGATAAAAATGTGGCATCGAATAGAAATTTAACGCAAAATTGGGATGTACATGTTATGAAGGTCACACATTATCAAAAGACAGTGGAACTGATATAGATGTTTTGTCTAATAAAGTTCAAAATCTCACCGGCTTTGTCTACCACTAGTCATTATTCTTCTAAAGATAATGCACATCAACCAATCATAAGAACAAAAGTACATGCTAAAGTTAGTATGAAATTCTCTAGTCAATTCATTCTCTAATCATGACTAAATAACGCTAGAAGTAATAGAAAATGAGCAAATGTTTTTTTGTTTGTTTTATTCTTTCTCTCATTTTGATTGAAAACTTAAAAACAAGAAAAAATAAACCAACAAAGAAACACACATGCATAAACAAAGTAAATGCGAAAATGTAAAGAAAAGAAATTTACTTCCCTTAGGTTGCCTCTTAAGAAGTGCCTTTGTTTAGGGTCACTGGCTCGACTCCTTCTCCTTATGTGACAAAATTGTGATCTTCAGGTGTCACATGTGGTTCCTCCATGTGAGGTTCTTCGGGATAGGGTCTTGGTTGATAATCGTTTACCTTCAGCGTCTTCCTTATCTTCAGCTTCTTCATCTCCACTGAGTCCTCGCTTGTTTGAAATAATTATAATGACTCTTTGCCTTTTTCTTCTTCGTTTAATTCTTTCAACCTGTGAGGTAAAGGTGAAGGGTTAGTCTCAAATATAATTACGGACTCAGTATTTACCTCCGAGCTAAAAGATGTCTTTTTTTGCTTCGAGCTCCTCCTCTGCTTCTTTAACACAAGCAATTCATTAAGGATTGACCTCAAAATTCACAAGCTCCTTATCACTTTGTAAAGTTTCCGCAAAAACGTGGATTATGTACACCTCAGGTTGATAGGACTGCTCCTCTTTGCTTTGTGGTTCTAGATGATTGATATGTCCTTTAGATGTTTAATATCTCCCCATCGAGGCAATGCATCTTGTTGGAATTGCAGAGCATCTCATCAGATTTGCTGTATAGCTTGCTGAAACAGTTGTTGCATATTCTGTTGGAACTGCTGCATATCCTGTTGAATTTGAAGATTGTTAGCAGCTATAATATTAAGCATTTCTTCTAGAGATGTACCTGAGTTATGTTGGCTCTTCGAATCTTTGGCGCTAAACCATGTAGTTTTTAGAAATTGCCCTACATCCTGCTAGAATTGTAGAGTATTCTGCTGTAATTGCAAAGTATTAGTGTTCACAATATTAATCAACTCTTCCAAAGATAGACCAGAGTCGTGATAAAAAGCTTTTAGTCTGTATGAGAATTGTTGTGCATCCTACAAACTATAATGGAAGTAATTCTGATGATTATCCCATCCATAATAAAAGTTAGGTTGATCAATCCAAATATTGTTATGGGATTTAGAATATGAGTTATAAAAGAAATTACCTCTATCCATATTGATTTTTTTTCATAAACACGAAAAAAATGAAAAGAAATCAATTACAAACAAATATATACAAAACACCAATTAAATCACAAACAAAAGCTAAGCACTACACTCCCCAGCAATGACGCCAAAAATTGACTTGCACATTGTAAAGTTAGTCAAAATAAAATAACTAGACTACTACTGTAGTAGTGGTGAGTCTAGGTCGATCCCACATGGAGTATTCGGTTAGCTTAAGAAATGAAATTAATCAGTGTTTAGGAAAAATGAGGGGTTTGGATTTTTGGAATAAACAAATAAAATGAAGCTAGACTAATAAAAACAAATTAAAGAAAACATGCTAAAATTGATCAAAATGGGGAATTCAATATGGACCTGGTTCTTTGATTCAATCTCGACATACACCCTAATTAAGTATATTTCATTGATTTGTTGTTCTCAAACCTCTCCTAGAAACTACTAATCATGGGTTAATAATTAACCTGAGTTTTTCCTTAGGTTTTGTTTAATCAAGATATGATTGTTAATTAAATCTAACCACCGAATAACCTAGGATACGATCTCTAGATTTAATTAGGTAGAAATATTACGAATTAGGAAAACCGATTAATCAAAGTAACAACTACATACGATTCGTCATTTAACCTAGGTCATGTTATCCCTAATAATTATCAATTATTAGGCACTACACATGAATTTCAACATAACAATTACGAATTATGTCGAAAGTCTAGCAATAGGTATGCAATTAAACGATTCAATGAACGCTTTAAAATCATCCTTTCACAACCTCAATGGGTTTATACACAAATAACCGAACAATAACGAAAATCCGATTATCCATACACAAAATTCAAATCAATTAACATAGGACAACACAATCAATTTCTAATAAGAGAAAGAAACAACAAAATCTGAAAAATACACTTAACCCAGGTCGTCAACGTCGATGTCACCTCCGCACCTGCGTCAGGACGTTTAGCTCTTTATGGGTCTCTCTCGAAAATGTTTCATCCCCCATTAATATCCCTACCGAAGCTCCCTCATTTCTCCTTCAATGCCTAAGCTTTTTATCCCTATCTACTATTCATCGAAGTGACAAATAAAGATGGTGGATTTTTAGTCCACCTTCACTATTCACTCACTCTTCTCTTAAAATGCCACTCTCTCTTTTATTTCTCTAAAGCCACTCTTCTTGTTTTATTCTCTTCTGCCACCTCCTTCTCTTCACTGTAACTGATAGGACAATTAAAGTCTTGAGTTTTTTTGGTTCCCTGTTACTATTTACATAACCTTCAAAACCTCCTACTATCTTAAATGATAGCTTAAACTCAAGTCTTTTTATGAAACACAGCTCTCGTCAACATGAAACGCAGACTGCAAACATGGTCTGCGTTTTTCACATAAAGGTTTTGTCATTTTTGTTGGCTTCTTGTTGGCTCATGCACTATCGTATTGGTCATCATCAAATTTATGTGCATGGGACTGTCCCATCTCATGCCTTCATCTTCTTTGCATTTTCAACTTATATCTCCTTTCTTGGCATTTTCATATCTTCTTCTTACTTTATGAAGAGAAGTAAGTATTAGCCTTCAAAAATTGGTCCAATTGTTATGCTTTCTACCTACTTTAATTTTTTTGTTTACAAATTATACCTAAAATCATATATGAATTAAAGTGAGTATTTTAACCATTTTTTGTGTCATTAATCTGTAAGTGTAAATGATTAAATATATCAACAATTAAACACATATCAGTTACAATCCATATTAATTCACTTAACTCGAATCTTTAGACCGGGCACACTTGGGGTTTGAAGACATGAAGACTTGGACTAATTTTAATGTTCCCTCATTTAAGCCCAAAGAGTGTAGAAGTCGATCATGTGTTAATTAAATAGGACTTGGGTTATTTAATTCACTTAAGCCCAAGAGCAATTCTTTCTTATTTTTATTATTTTTGGACCTTTGTTTTATTTCGGGCTTCCATGTATTTTTAGCCCAACTTTTTATTAATTGGCCTTGGTATAAATAGGCTCATTAGGGTTAGAAACAGAAAGATTTTGGTATTACTATTATTGTAGTTGTCAGATTTGGTGAGGAACTATCTTCTTTTTTTCGTTTCACCAAGAACCTAATTCCACTTATCAATTGTTCAATTTTGGCATGTTATTTGATTCCTTTCTCTTGGCTGACTTTGATCATCAGGATTGCTTGGAACAAGTTTTTAAGAGGTGTCATAGAGATTAGCCTTGCATATCAATTAGCTTAAGGGTTCGAAAAATTATGTTCATCTTAATTCCTTCATAACTGAATTCAATCCTACAAAGAAAAACAACCTCCGACTCAACCTTTCCGTGGTATGCGTTAGCAGGTCAATCCAGTACTAGTAAAGGTCCTAGGGACATAAAGAAGCCAGCATTATGAGGCCTAGAAGAAAGGACTATGACCATCAAGTAACTCCTTGGCTTATCAATTTATGAATCTAATTTGAAATAGTCACATTAAGTTCTTGGTGGCTATATAGTGGTGCATCTGATCAAGGTGCTTCCACGATGCAAGGGTTCATATCTAGGATAAAGCTAGATAAGGGGAAGGAGAAACTTGTGGTGCATAGTAATGAAGAAGTGGAAGTAATATCTATAGGGGATGTATGTATTGAACTTTAATGCAAGGTTCAATTTGGTTTTTACACGACACATTTTATATGTGATCTTTATATCAATTTTGGACAAAGAAGGTTAACATTTTGTATTTAATGCTTCTGTTGTACAATTGGTGTTTAATACAAAACATAATGAAACAACCTTTTTGTCATATGGTTTGTATAGAATGTGTCTTACCCCGAATTAGATATATACTTCTTCGTATCTTGCCAAACAAGTCAAGAAGGAAGAACCCCGATGAATGAAGAGTCATACATGGTGTGGCATAAAATTTTATACGACATTTCCAGATTTAGGGTTGAGAGATTGATTAAGGAAAGCATTCTCTCAATTTTAGATTATGATAATCTTGGAACTTATGCTGACTGTTACATAGGTAAGTTGACTAATAAGGATATAGAGGTCAACTTGTGCTTTTGACTTATTGGGATTGACACATACGGATATCAGTAGACCTTATACAGTTGCATTATGCAATTCCAAATATATTCTGACATTTAGTGATGATTATTCTCATTACAGTTTTATGTTCTTGCTTAAAGACTGAAAGTTGAGAACCGATTGGGAAAATTCATCAAGATAATCAGATATAACTATGGAGGAGAGTATCATGAAAAACATGGTGTTTCATGACTTGAAACGGTCCATGTGCTAGATATATGGAATCGGTTTGAATAGTGACTTGATTCACTAAACTAAGTAGTCTTAAGCAAAATGGTGCGTTGCCAAAAGGCATAAGTACACCCTAAGGGACTTGAAAAAGTTGATTCAGAACAGGGTTATTCTACTTGATTATCTAGAAGTTAGAAAACTCATCCTTGCACACATTTATGAATGAGGTTGCCCTATTGGAATAATATATTCCTTATTAAGGGAAATTGCATACTCACTCTATTCATTTTATTTAGTATGTAACATCCCGTTCCTATATTAGGGTTAGAATCCGAAAATACTGTACATGAGAACTAGCAATGAGATAATAGAGAAATGCACTTTATGCTCATGCATAATATAACATGCATATGTGAATTTGATCATTGCACACATTACAATCATTTGTTCATACACTCATTTGACATTTTTTGGGTATAAATGATTGATTTAATGTGATTATGATATGGATAGTGAATATTTTGTTCTGAAAATTGGTTTGGTGAATTAAATTTTTGATTTAGAATTTTTGGAGAAACTTGAGAATTTTTTGGAATTATGAGTAATTTTTGGATTAGGAAAAATGCCAAGTGGCAGGACAATTGATATATGGTAGTAGAAATAAATACCAAATGGTAGTATAAATTATTGAAAAGTTGCATTAGGATTTAATGATAAATGTCATTGAAAATTGGGAGACAATTGGAGTAGAAATTGGAGACAAAATAACTAGTTTATAAAGAGGACCCATTAGAAACCTTAAGGTGGTGTGTCACTTGCCTTGCCACACCTTTACCCACAATATTTTCATTGTTGAATGGCCATTTCTATTGTCTTTCATCTCTCTCTCACAAAATGCTCTCACCTTCTTCATCTCTTCTTTCTTCTCTACACGACACACTCTTCTCTTTAACCATTAATTTTAAGCTTTGCTATTTTCCTTCACCTTGTCACTCCATATATTTATGCCTTTACTTTGTTGATGAAAGCCCAACCTTTCCTCCCTAATATTGTGATGAATGAATGGTGCTTGGGAAGTTAGGGTTTTATGGTGAATGAACAAGCTATGAGCAAATCAAGTAAGTAACATCTCATTCTTTATGTTTTGCTTGATAAACATGGTTTTAATGATAATTTAAGAGGTGAAATGATCATGATAGTATAGTTAAATGTATTGGTAAGGTGGATGAAGAATAGGTACATTTGTGTCATATTTTCGTATATATGATGAATAATAGACTATGAAGTGTAATAGGGATAATTTTTTTTGATAGAAATGATCCCTAGAATGATGTAGAAAAAGTGCAGAAAATTTGATAGATAAATGGATGTTTCATGTTCTATTTTCAATGTGTATTAATGTGGATTTCCTTGGGTGTTATAGAAAGGAGATAGAATGATTTTGAAGTTAAAGAAGAGGCTAAAGTACTGGCTTAAAATGACGAGAATTAAAGTGACAAGTTAAGGACAAAATGAAGATGTAATGAAGTGGAACATGTGTAGAAAGTTGGTGATGAATGTGTATATATGTGTTCTATTTTTGGGGTTATGATCAATTATGGATTTTGATTGTGTGTGTATGATATTGAGCTGAAATGGAGTTAAGAATGATGGGGAAATGATAAGTAATTAAGCTATAAATGATAGACTAAACAAAAGAGATGAACTAGGATGATAAATTGTGCTGGAATAGATTAGATGGAGTGTTTTCACTGAACATGCATCTATGATTTGGCTATATCTTGATTTGCAGATATCCAAATGAGATTATTTTTAATGTATATTAAACTAGAGCCATATGGCTCATGAATAAATTTAATTTGAATTATGTTCTTAAAGGTCTTAAAATATGGCTTGAAGTTGAAAACTGTGTGTTGTCGTTGTATGAGAACAATATGTAGTCTATTGGTTATAACTTGCAGAATACTAAACCAATATGCCTGAATTTGATGTCATTAGAAAATTAAGACATATAGGAACATTTGATTAGGAGAAAGTGTTGCTTAAAAACCTCTTTCTCTATGTCATAATGGTCGTACAAGACTGACCTAAAAATATGTCTTGCAAAAAATTGGAAAACTGCAAGATAATTAGGAGATTAGTTTCTGTCATGATCGTTGTATGGGATACCACGATCGCGGGCAGTGAATTTACATGGAAATATTTTGATTATGAAAGGTTTGAATCAATTAAGGATGAAGTATATAATTATGATACTTTTGGGCTTAATTAGGGCTTAAAATGAACACAATTTTATATTGGAAGAATTGGTTAAATGTGAAGTTTTGATTGTTCTTGATGTTATACTTTAAGAAAAAGCATGTTTGATGCCAATGCATCTAAATATGAAATGTTTAGAGTGTTAAATGAGGACACAACATAGTGAATGAATTGTTTGATGCTTTATGAATGAGATACGTTATGGAAAAATGATAGGATTGCATAAATGGTGGGATTTAGATGAATGTGATAAATCAAATGATTAGAGGATTAGAGAGGTTAATGCAATAAATGGGTAGTGTAATTAGCATGGAATGAGATTGCATTAATGCTTATGAATTCAGGAAAATTTGGAGCAGAATTGATACTTGCATAAGTGTTAAATTTATGTGGATGAAGGAAGAAAAATGCAGGGCACGATCATGGCCCTTACAGCACGATCGTGGCGCAAACCTAAAGAGAAAAAAAAGAGTTGTCTTTTGAATGAAGTTGAACTAATCAATGCTAGGGTGCTTCCATATGAGGTAATTAGACTTGAATAAGATCTTAAGTGAACCTAGCGAATGATGAATGAGATGAGTAAAGCAAGTAAAGTGCTTTAAGTATTAAAGAATCATTGAAAGATGTTATGAAACGATTATGAGATGTGAATAAAGGAAATATACCTAGGATTGTCAATATGAGCATGCGTTATACCTTATACATACACATATATGTATAATGAAATGTTTATATGATTATGCAATTAATAATGTATGTGCGCTATGTGTGTTTCGTGAAATTGATATACAGGATCCAACATTAGCATCCACTCGTTTCTGGAGCATGGAAGCTAATGGAGCATGGAAGCTAATGCTAATCTGGAGGGTACTGCGAGTCAACCTAGATGGTCTCACTTTCATTGTTTGTTCTGTTTTAAATTTCTATATTGAATTACTACTTAATATGATTGTTATTGATACAATTCCGGACATTAATAGTCCAAGGAGCTTGATAAATGTGAGAATGTAGGAAATGCTCATTGTATGTGAATTGGGCTGAAATGAGGGATTCTCAACATTATTGTTGAATGTCGGACATCGATCTGATGAATATATGTGAATGTGAATGTGGAAAATTGAGCACTAGTGATTGTTTGATAATATGTGAATGTAGTGCATTTCATTACATGAATGCATAAAAGATAAAGGCTGTTGTGACCGGAGTAGCCACCAAAAAGAACTTAAAGCTCAGCAATTGAAAAAGAGCTTAAAGCTCAGAATGTGGAACGAGTCTCTAGCTCACTATGTAAAATGAGTCATGTATCCCCAACGGATAATGGACAATTATTAATGAGCGCGGTATCTATAATACATACGAGATAGTTATAGGCACTCAGTCACAACAAAAACAATTGAAAGTGAATTTCATGAGCATTGCATATGCATTTGTTATATATGATTTAAATTATAGAAATAAATAGTTTGAATGATTTCTGAATGCGAAATATGAATTTAGTGAATATGAAGTGTATGTGATTTAGTTGATTAGTGAAATGATGTGAATTACATGATAACATTAATTGATGTGTTATGTGATTGAGTGAGCTATCGAGGATGGTCCACTCAGTGAGTTCGTAAAACTCAACCCATTATTGCAACATTTTTTTCAGGCTTGGGGAGATCTCTAGTTAGACAAATTGGAGTCTAACCACTGCATTCAGATAAAAGATAGAGGTCAGGATCAGTTGTCCTTTCTATTTGTACTTCATTATTTTGCATTAAATTATGTATTCACAAGTACTGTTCAGTGTGTGTGTGAATGATTCTGTAATGAAATTATGAATAAAAATGTTTATAAATAAAATGGGCTTTTTTATTATTAGTTTTCCGAAATATGTGTGACACGCCGAAAAGTTTTTGCAATGAGTATGATTAATTGATCGTTCTAACACACCACTCTCATAGAGTTTGTTCTTGAATACTGACGGCATATTCGGGAATATGCCCTATGGGAGTGGGATGCTACATAATAAGATATCCCGAACACTTTAAAGTTACAGATTTTATAATAAAGAAAGTGAGACAAGAATAGTGGAAACACAAACAACTAAGTTTTTGGGATACGGTGTCTATAATGATGGTAGGCCCATTAACTCTTAGGACCATAGCAGGGTGGATACTATAGTTATTGTGTACCCGCTACTTATACAATTAGATCCTGTAGATTTAGGTCTTTGTACCATGCTTGTACAGGAATATGAACCCATACCTGTACACACAGTGGTTCCTGGGGGTACAAGATCTAATGTAGTTATGTAGATCTGCATCGCTAAAATGAGACAACTTGCTATCTCATCTAATTACATAGTCTATTAGGTGAATAGGACTATGCTATTAGACATGTTATGAATCAAGTTAGTTTTACAAAAGTTGTTTCTAAGACCCAATGTGGATTTGCGGTAAAATGTAATGAATGACGAGATGCAATCCATGAAGCATAGTGAGGTCTGGGAGCTAGTTGATTTGCAGCGGAACCTCAAACCCATCAGTTGTAAATGAATTTTCAAGACCTAATGGATTTCAGAATAAAGTTTAGCGATTTATGAGCTCGCTCAATTGCCTAAAGGTTCACTTAGGGAGAAAGGTTGACTTTAATGTGGATTGCGTGTTAAGCAGATCAACATATGGTTTATGTCAAACCTTTCAAAAGTGATACCTTACATTTGATAAGGTTGTGATCTCTTTCGGCTTCATGAAAAATAAAGTTAAAAAGATGCTTGTATTATGAGGTCAACGGGAGCAAAGTTATGTTCCTATTTCTACATGTGGATAATATATTGCTCACGTAAAATTATTTGACTATGTTGTATAAGGTTAAGAAACTTTTGGTCAAGAACTTTGGCATGAAGGACCTTGGCATAGCATCTTTTATCCTAGGTATTAAAATTCACCGAGACAAATCTCAACACTCATCATATTCTCACAAAGTGCATACATTGAGTATATGTTACAAAGGTTTAATACGGTTACTGTAAACCTGTTGTAGCACCTATCTCTCATAGTGAGAGATAATCTTTGGCACAGTATCCAAAGAATAAAGTAAAGAGAGAGGTTATGAGAAATTTTCCTGAAACTGGTATGGTTAATAGCCTGATGTAGGCTTAGGTAAGTACTAGGCAGGACATTAAATGGCATTTAAAAGTTAGACTGCTTGGTCAATATCTGGTTAACCTAAGTATAGACCTGAAATGCAGTTAAGCGAATGTTGATATACTTAAAGGGAATCAAGGATTATATGTTGACATATAAAAAATTCAATAGACTAAACCTCGTAGGGAATTCAGATTCAGATTTTAGCTATGTGTTCGGATGATCACTTAAGGTTACATTTTTATGTTTATAGACGGTTCAATATCGTGGAAAAGTATCAAGTAGAGACATAACCATGTATACAAAGTGTATGCTATAGGATCGCTTCACAGACAGTTTGGCTTAAAAACTTGATTTCTTAGTTGTCTGTGGTTGATTCAATAGCTAGACTCATTCAACTGCACTCTGATAATCTTACTACTATGTTGTTTAGTAACAACATTGAATATGACAAGGTTTTAGCATTTCAAGGTCAAATATTTGGCCATAAAGGAGTTGACACAAAAAGGTGACATTAAGGTTTGGAGCTTTTAAAGACTGAGGAACTATTAGTTGATCCTTTATCTAAAGGATTTCACCCACTTGTGTTCGCAAGACAAGTATACAATATGAGTGTTTTGAAGTCCTTAGACATTGTAAGTTAGGGGATCGTTATGTTTGCTTCATATACATTTGCAGATTTGTACATTTTGATGTATTATGACAATATGGTGATTCATCAATAGAGATGATCATTGTTTATCCTTAATAATACATGTTGTCATACATTGTCATAATACGTATGAAGTCTTAAGATTTGTGTTAATCTTAAGCATTTAAGGTCATTGGGCATATATATAGATTGACCTGCAGCCTGTGTCATTTAGATACATACAGTTTTATACGGATATCCATAAAGTTTGACATGACGTAAGGAGATATAAGTTTTTAATCTCATAAACATTCTCTAATGCAGTCTAGCATTTAGTTGGAGAATATAAAGGTTTTCTTTAACGCAGTTTAGCATTTGGTGAGAGGAAACAAGTTTTCTCTAAAGCTGTTTAGAATTCGGTGAGAGAAAACAAGGTTTCTCTAATGTAGTTTAGTATATGTGGTTTAGCATAACGTTGGAGAAATCAAGACCTACAAACGAAGATGATATAATTTAGATTATACATGTATCATCTTAGTTTGACATACTCCATTTTTCCATTCATTTTAGTGAGGTATTAGATATGCATGATTGTATTGGATCTGTGTCACACATGACACATGCATTTGATATTTTTTGGTATCGAAAGCCTTACAGGACGGAATGATGGACTTTTGTTATCTTTGGATCAAATTTTTTGCTTTTTAAACTTAGTTAACTAATACAACAGCATGACTTAACCGAGTTTTTTAAACTGTTTTCAACTTAAGTCAATACTGAAATTAAGTATTGTCCAACGGGAAGAATGTTAGATATTTTTTTACTTTTCCCATAAAGTTGGATAACATTTAATTGCATTTTTCAGTTTTTCAATAACTTATCGGTTAAGTTGCGTAATTTGATCCAGATAAAGATAATAAAGTGGCCTAATAAATTATCTAAATCAATGGGTCGAAGTCCGTGTGAAAAATAGATCTCGATTAGTATAGATCAGACCTATATAGGGCCTGTGATGGGAAAGCCCGACATAGAAGTTATATATAAAGGTTAAGATCTCCTACAGTTGGTCATATCATTCGTAAGTATAAGGATTTTCTAACTCGTTAAAAGATCTTTCTTTTTAAGAAAACTATAGAGAGACGTTAATCGCATTCCGGTGAACAATTTTCGAGAAAACAACAGTAGATTAGCGCTTGTTTTGGCTTCGAAAAACTCGTTTGAAGTTGTACAACCAAAATCAGGTATTTTTTTGCATTTCTTCTTTTATTGCTCTTTCACGTTCGATCTAGGATACGTAACTAAGGTATCATTACGTATTATATATAGCATCTACGCGTAGGATCTAAACAAGTTGTCAAGAATTAGGAGAGTGATTAATAGAGTCCTCCTAAACCCAAGTATTATAGGGTTTTGTGATAGGATTCTTAAAACTCTACAAGCACATTTAATATTAAAAGTTATGATTTATATTATTTTAAAGGACTTTTAATAATCACTTAATCAACTGTCATTTAATTTTAAAGTACCAATCTATCAAACTATGAGTCAGATGGAATATCCGACACAGATTTAATGTCTTTCATTGGATTAGTTGTGCCGGCGATTGTTGTATGTGTGTCTATCAATGCTTCAAATAGTTAATGTAACGCATTCTCAAGTACATTTGAAGCTTTATTGGAACTCAACTGATTTGTGCGTTAAAATATTATTTAAAATTTCAGGCAACTATATTTTACCATTCTAATTCATACTCAAAACTCTACACTGTTCAAACCAGAAATGTATGTATGTTTACGCATATAACCAATTTTAGCGACGATATGCTTGAAATTGAATTATAGTTTCCATTGGAACTTCTGTACATAGATAGTTAATTTTATACCTTTTGCATAGGGGATAAACAATAATAATGTCACTCGATATGAATCTCGTTGATACACAAAATTTAGAAAGGTTCAATAACAAGTAATTTTATTTCTAATTGATAGATAAACTATTTCTAAACAACCCCCGTAAAAAGAGAGGAGATAAAAGAACTAGAAAATAAAAGATCACCGACTTAATTTATAATAATACTAGTTATATTCTATTTTCTTTATTTCTATCAGACCATTCACAGTCAATGTTCATTGATGTCTAATTAAGATTAACGTTGTACTGTAGTTAAATCATCTATTTTTTTGTTGATAAATGGCTTAATAATGTAGTAAATTGTGGATTTAAAAGAGATGAAATTTTAAAAAAAACGAACATTCTGAGAATTTCATTGCTGATTTGTGTCATAATTATAGAATTCATTATTATATATCTAACAGGATGAAATTTAATAACCATGCATATTAATTAAGGCTCCTCCGTTACCTACTCCGGCGTGTGACGACAAGTTTCACGCAAAGAGCGAACATGTGGTGGCTGTATCGACTGGTTGGTACTTGGTACACGGGGGGAAGATGATAAGGATCATTGCAAGCAATTGGACGAGTGTGATTCGAAAGCCGTCTGCGACGACAAGCATGCAGGGCAACCACCTTGCCGTACCAATATCGTTTATGGGTCTGATGTGATTTGGAAGGCTTTGAGATTGAACAAGGAGTTGGTGTTGTAGATGTCATCTGGTCTTCGGCTTAGCTGCCAAGTGCTAGCAGCGACAATCTCTATGGAATATTATAAAGGATAATCAGATTAACTTAGATTAGGAAAATTTTTCTTAAAAATTACAAAACTATGTATTCTATTTTTCACTTCAGTTAGACTTAGATCGCATGAGTTTGCAGCAACTACTAGGCTTATTATGGATCTATCAACTAATTCTATCGGAACGGCGGTACATATATGTATGAGTGAAATACAACACTCTGTCTATCATTTAATTTTTATTACTGTCGTTTTTTTTTTTTCCTGAAGAATTTACCGAGGTCAATGACATACTTGGAGAGCTAGCTGTTGCCAGTGTATCTGTGAAAGGGTTAGTATAAAATAAGACATTATCTTAATGATCGTGATCATTATTACTACTAGTGTTTAAGATTCTCTATGTATATCGGCAAAATGAAGCCGTGTCCGCGTGTCGGACATGTGTCCGACACGGATACTCATTGGACACGCGGTGGACACGTGTCTACATGTGTCCGAATTAAAAATTAATTTTTTTCGGCTCGGACACGGCTCGGACACGCCTAAAAGTG
>JAOSBN010000008.1:5328184-5342776 GCA_027563595.1 Erythroxylum suave | reverse complement strand
AACAAAATTTTCCTAAATGAGTAAATTCAATACCAAATATTAAAAATAAATTACCATTTCACAAATATTAACAATATCTCAAATATCAATTAATGATTTAAATTTTTACAATTTTACAAAATTTTATTATCAATTTTACAATTTCACATTTTTATCAATTTTACATTTGATTATTAATTTCACATTTGATTATTAATTTTACATTTAGGATTAAATGTTAATTACCAACTTTCAATTTTAAGTTTTAACAATCTTTGCATAATACATAATTAATTAATAACATACTAACCCTATTTTACAATTTCATTTTCAATTCCAATTCTAATTTTCATATAACAAATTCATAACAAAATAACATAAGTTACTTACCCTTCAATCCAACAATTTCAAATTATCAACTTAAAAAATTCCATTCCAAAACCGTGAAATTCCATTCCAAAACAATTCCAAACATTCAAAAATTCCATTCAAAAATTTTCAGACCAATCCTCATTCCAATTTCCAAAACAATTCAAAAACAAAACAATCAATATTCACCAATTAATCCATTCCAAAACCGTTACTCTACCAACACCAAGTCACCAACACCAACTTCTTCAACTCTTCAACACTTCAACTTCAACCTCCAAATCCAATCCTCCACCCACCGACAGCATATTCATCAACACTAATACACAAATCTAAATTGGCAAATCCAATCCAATCCACAACACCAAAAAACATTGCAAGATTTACCACCAATTTTTGGAAACAACAAGAAGGAGAACAGATCAACTCATCAACCAACAAAATCAAGTATCAACACACCCAAAAAAAAATTTAACCGTCGGATGACTCGGGTCTTCTCTTCACTATTCGGGTTAGGGCTGCGAGTTGTTGGGTTATCCATAGTCTAGGTCCAGCCGTCCACTTGTGAGAATCGAAGGGTCGGTGGTGAGCGTCGGAGGGTCCGTGGTAGTGCAAACTTGCGGTGGTGCGGCGAGGAGGAGAGGTGTAGACTACCAACTTCGCAAACCTAGATCTACACGATGAGGCGAGGAGGAGAACTAGAGAAGACTAAAAGCAAGCGTTGGCGGCGGTGAGACGATCCAGACGCTGGCGAGACAGATAGTGAGAGCGAGAGAGAGAGAGAGAGAGGGCGAGTTAGAGAGAAGAGGAAGTGAGGAACAGAAGCAGTCGGGGTCAGGGGGTAGATTTTAGGAAATTTTTGGTTTATTTGCAAATGAGTCCTCATAATTTTTCAAATTCGCAAAATTTTTTGAAATTTTCTGATATGTTGGGTACCTGCCAGTACCCAACAGAAAAACCTAGTACCGGCCGGTATTTTTGTCTAGTACCAAGGTTGGGATCCAGGTACCGATTTTTGATCGATACGGTACCTTCTGGCCGGTAACGCCGGAACGGTACGGATCCCATAACGCTGATTTTACCTTTTATTCCTGATGTGCTACGAGATGATGTCGTCTTGTGCAAGTTGGAAATTGGTGGGCAGTGTTAGACATAGAGCCTAATTAGGAAGTGAAGTAGGAGTAGGATTAGGATGTAGTTTCCTATTCCTGTAGAGTTTGTTATTCCTAATCCTACTCCTGTAGAGTTTGTTATTCCTATATAGTTTCCTATTCCTGTTTTGATTTCTTATTGTTGCTTTGGCTCTTATTAGTACAAATAGGGGTGGTTATTCTTCCTGGTGTACAGGCAAAAAACACAGTGGTAATGCAGCTGGTGGACATAGGCAAATTGCTGAACCATATTAAATCTTTGTGTTTTTATTCTTTCTTACTTTCTATCTATTTTTCACTGTTGTATGTGTGATCAATCCCTAACAACTGGTATTAGAGCCTAGTTGAGTAAATCACAAGGTTTATAGCAATGGAAGATGGGAAGGTAAAGATTGAGAAATTCAATGGAAGGTATTTCAAGTTCTGGAAGATGTAGATTGAGGATTATCTGCACCAGAAAAATTTACACCAACCCCTGTTTGGAAAGAAGCCAGAAAAGATGGAGGATTCTGAGTGGGAACGCTTGGATCGCCAAGCGCTAGGTGTGATCAGATTGACATTGGTTAGAAATGTTGCATTCAATATCATAAATGAGAAGACAATAATAGGATTGTTAAAGGCTCTGGTGAATATGTATGAGAAACCATCTGCCATTAACAAGGTATTTTTGATGTGTCATTTGTTTAATCTTAAGATGTTTGATGGTGGTTTCGTGGCTGATCATATTAACTAATTTAATATGATCACTAGTCAATTAAGTTTGGTGAAGATAACCTTTGATGATGAAATTAAAGCTCTAATTATGTTATCTTCTCTACCTGATTCGTGGGATAAACTTGTAGCTGCGGCTAGTAGTTCTCGTGGATCTGACATGTTAAGATTTGATGAAGTTCAGGTTATAATTCTTAGTGAAAGTATTTGCAAGAAGGAATTAGGGGAATCATTAGGTAGTGCCTTGAGTGCTGAAGGTAGAGGAAGAGGTAAAACAACGAGGTCAGAATACTTGCGGGAAGTCAAAGGGGCAGGGAAAATCAAAGGGGAGAACTAATGTTATTTGCTGGAACTGCGGGGATAAAGGACATCTTAAGAGGGACTGTCCAAAACTGAAGAAGAAGAAGAATTTGTAGGCTTAAGATGATGACAGAGATTCTGTGAATTCCGCTATAGATGACATTAATGATGCATTAGTCTTAAGCGTGGACAGCCCTACAGAATCATGGATATTAGATTTTGGAGCATCATTTCACTCTTCTCCATGTAAAGAATTATTCCAGAATTTTGTCTCTGGAAGATTTGATAAGGTGTATCCTGCTGATGACAAGCCTTTGGAGATTATAGGGAAGGGAAAATATCTACATTAAGACTTCTATTGGGAGTTCGTGGAAATTGCAGGATGTCAAGTTTGTGCCTAACTTGAAGAAAAATATGATCTTAATGAGTCAGTTGAATAGAACTGGCTAGAGAACGGTGTTCGGGGACAGTTCCTAGAAGATTATCAAGGGTGATATGGTATTAGCAGGGGGTGTGTTGACAGGGACATTGTACACAAGAATAAGATGCTCAAACATGGTAGTTATTGTTGCAAATGCAAATAATTCATATTTGTAGCATAACAAACCAGGTCATATGATTGAGAAAGGGATGAAGATTTTGCAATCAAAAGGGTCTTTGTTGGGTTTGAAGTCAGTTGATTTACGTCTTTGTGAAAGTTATGTTTTGGGTAAGCAGAAAAGGGTCAGCTTCTCAAAGATTGGACGGGAACCGAAGGCAGAGAGGTTGGAGCTAGTTCACACTGATGTGTGGGGACTAGCACCGGTTTAATCCCTTAGTGGCTCGAGATACTATGTCACCTTCATTGATGAAGTCAGTAGAAAGATGTGGGTTTATTTTATGAAAAATAAATATGATGTGTTTGTTATTTTTAAAAGGGGGGAAGTTGAAGTTGAAATTCAAACTGGTTTGAAGATCAAGTGTCTAAGATCTGATAATGGAAGTGAATATGACAAGACAAAATTCAAGCAGTTCTGTGCAAATAGTGCGATCAGATTGACCAGGATAATTCCTGGTAAAGTAAGACAAAATGGTGTTGCTGAAAGAATGAACAGAACATTGAATGAGCGAGCAAGAAGCATAAGAATGCATGTGAGGATGCCAAAAATGTTCTGGGCAAATGCAGTGAATACAATAGCCTTCTTGATTAATAGAGGGCCTTCAGTTCTTTTGAATTTCAAGATTCCAAAGGAGTTATGGTCAGGAAGGGAGGTAAATCTCTCTCATCTTAGGACTTTTGGTTGTATTGCCTATGTACATGTTGATCCTGAGAAGAGAGATAAATTAGATCCTAATGTTGTTAAGTGTTATTTCATTGGATATGGTTCTGATAAGTTTGGTTATAGATTTTGAGATGAGAAGAATAGAAAAATTCTGAGACACTGTGATGTAACCTTCGATGGGAATGTTCTGTACAAGGACAAGATTTTAGTGGGTTTTGAAAATACAGGAAAGGTGACAGACAAGTTTGAGATGATATAATTGTAGGAAAGCATGTCGACTGACGTTGCAGCAAAATCTCAAAGGTGTCCTTAAGATGTTCTAGTTCTTGAAACTGCTAAAATTGAGCTAGGACAAGTTATGCCAGAGTCTACAGTAAAGAGGAATACTATAGTGTCAAAGCCATCAAAACGGTATTCTCCTTCCCTGCATTATCTATTGTTAACTGATGTTGTCAAACCAGAGTCCTTTGATGAAGCTATTTAGGTGGATGATTCTGTCAAGTAGGAGCAACCCATGGATGAGGAGATGAGCTCCCTTGAGAAGAAGCAAACTTAGGTGTTGTTTGATCTGCTTGCCGGGAAGAAGGCCTTACTCAATAAGTAGGTGTACTGTATCAAGAATGAACTTGATGGTAGGAAGCAGTACAAAGCCAGATTGGTGGTTAAGGGTACTCACAAAGGAAAGGTGTTGATTATAATAAAATTTTCTCTCCTGTTATGAAATTAACTACTATTAGAATCTTGGTGAGTATTGTTGCAGTTGAAGATTTACATCTTGAGCAGATGGATGTAAAAGCGGCATTTTTACATGGTGACCTAGAAGAGGACATATATATGTAGCAACTTGAGAGTTATGTGGTTTCTGGTAAAGAACACATAGAGTACAAACTTACTAAAAGCTTGTATGGGTTAAAGTAGGCTCCGAGACAGTAGTATAAGAAGTTTGATGCTTTCATGTGCAATAGCGGGTTCCATAGGAGTGATAAGGATCTTATTTCAAGAATTTTGGTGATTCTTAGATTATTTTACTCTTGTATGTAGATGATATGCTGATTACAGGTTCATACATGAAAGAGATCAACAATCTAAAGAAAAAGTTGTCAAAGAATTTTGAGATGAAGGATTTGGGTGCTACAAAGCAAATTCTTGACATCAGGATTTATAGGGACAGATCAGTTGGAATGCTAAAACTGTCTCAAGAACAGTACATTGACAAAGTGCTAAGCAAGTTTAGATTTGATGATGCAAAGCCCATGAATACGCCTTTAGCAAGTCATCTCAAATTGTCCAAGGAGCAGTCTCCCAAGACACTTGAGAAGCGAGATTACATGTCTAAGGTACCATATGCCTCAGCAATTGGTAGTTTGATGTATGCTATAGTCTGCACTAGACTTGACATAGCATATGCAGTGGGAGCAGTTAGCAGGTATATGTCAAATTCGGGACAAGCTCATTGGGAAGCCGTGAAATGGCTTCTGAGATACTTGAAGGGTACATCTAGTACTGCACTTTGTTTTGGGAAAGGCGAGGTGATGCTAGAGGGGTTCGTTGATGCTAGAGTGTGGATAGTAGCAAGAGCACATCCGAGTATGTGTTCACTATTGGTGGAGCAACGGTTAACTGGATGTCAAAACTTTAGAAGTCTGTCTCTATGTCAACTACAGAAGCTGAGTAGATGGCTAAGTCTAAAGTTGGCAAAGAGATGGTTTGGTTGAAAGACTTTCTGGAGGAAATTAGCAAAAAGCAGTGGGATTGTGTACTCTTCAGTGATAGTTAGAGTGTTATTCAATTGGCTAAGAATCCCATGTTCCATTCCAAAACTAAGCACATCTGCAGGAGATATCACTTCACAAGGAGTTTGTTGGAAAGTGATGCAGTTGGAGAAGGTTCTAGGGAGTAAGAATCCAGCAGACGCTGGGGTTGTGCAAGACCTCAGTTGGCCTCCATAATTAGTGTTATGGAGGTTGAGCGGCTAGTTGGCTCGTGAAGCTGCCAAAGTGCATTGGATGGGGAAGAATGGTTGGTTCCTACATTAGTCTCTAAGTGAGAAATTATTAGATGTGGAGCCTAATTAGGAAGTGGAGTAGGAGTAGGATTAGTAGGCAGTTTTCTATTTTTGTAGAGTTTGTTATTCGTATGGAGTTTCCCAATGCTGTATAGTTTCCTATTCCTGTTTTGAGTTCCTATTGTTACTCTGGCTCCTATTAGTATAAATAGAGGTGGTTCTTCTTCCTGGTGTACAGGCAAAAAACACAGTGATAATACAAAATTCCTAGCAGCTGGTGGACGTAGGCAAATTACCGAACCACGTTAAATCTGAGTGATTTTATTCTTTCTTATTTTTTGTCTATTTTTCACTGTTGTGTGTGTGACCAATCCCTAACAAGCGGTTCACCAACAAGTCTTGTCATGTACTACACACTCAGGGATTAACTAAGATACCTTGGTCTTCTCTTTTATGGCATAATTCTATCTCTCCTAAGGCGTCCTTCATATCGTGCCTTGCTATCCTCAATAGACTCAAGACCGAACGTCGTTTGCATGAAAATGTCGACACTACTTGCTCTTTGTGTAAATTGGAAGTTGAAGGCTGTGATCACCTCTTTTTCTTGTGCTCATACTCAAAAGTGGTCTAGAGTAAGATCCTACATTTGTTACCGGGAACGGGTTCTCCCTACTTTTGGGACCGCATTTTTGCTTGAACTATTAGATACTCCCGGAACGGTTATCCTAATGTTATCATCTATCAAGGAGCCTTTTTTTCTACCATCTACGGCCTTTTAAAGGAGCGTAACTCGTGATTATTTGCTCATAAGGAAACTGGAGCCTATCGGATTGCGGAGAACATAATTAACTTCTTTAATAACAAAAAATCTACACACTACCTTATTAGATGACATGAAGTATAGTTGGCAACTTTAGCCGGGTTATGTAAATAAGTTGTGTTATATTTGTTTTCTTTTGTTGTATATGGTTTGAACTCATTGTAATGTTGGTTTAGATTTATATTTTTCTTTTATTTTTTTAAAAAATAAAGTTAATACTATAAATGTATTGTATTATGTTTTTTTGTGTTAATATTAATAGAAATTATAATTGTCATTTTATAAATAAAATTTTAAATACATGAAACATTATTTAATATTACTGAAAGGAAGATAAGGAAATATTTACAATTCTTTTGAAGGTGTATTCTTGTGATTTGGTACAAATGTGAAACTTTCTGTTGATCAAATATTCTATTTAAATTGATCTGAATTTTTAAATTATAGCAAGTAAAACTGACCGTGGTATGATAATTTAAGCTTAGCAATGCTTCGAGTTGCAACAAGTTCCTACGCTGATACAACGGGAAGAAAGCTTGCTGCTAATCAACATGAAGTAATGTCAAAATAGTAGATTCCCTACAAACTGCGTAAACTGGCGTAAAAATGGTTTAGAAACACGAGACTTCCAGTCATCCAATGTAATGCATAAATTTAATGTTACAGCTGAAGAAGCAAGAGGAGGAAGAGAACAATAAACTGAAGTGGCTTCGATACATGATGAAATAGCTAGGCCGGAGTTTTGCAGAATAACGGAAATATATATATACCTATATTTTCTGACCTAAAAATGATCTACTTCATTTTAGCATTAATTTGTGGCCCTCATTCTCCTTACTTTTCTCTCCACCACCTAAATGTCTGATTGGTTTGGTAGCCAGACATTTAGTCTTAATAATACTACGTTTTTTGACCTTCCCTACATTTCACAGACAAATTTGCAAGTTACAAGAGAAGCAAGATCGAAAATGTTCCGCAAGAAAGCTACTTGCGTCCTGTCGATGATAATGTTGGTGGGGTTTGCTCATGTTAGAGTTGGAGAAGCTATAAATGATTTGGCTAAAACATGCGTGCCTGTGTGCATGAAAGAATACGATGCGACCATTCTTAGGTGTGAGGAGAGCTGTCAGGTTGCGAGCATCGTTGTTCTAAGAAATCCAAGCTTTAGGTTAGTGGTTGGCGTTCCAGACGAAATGACTTTCAGAAAATTGCTGTAGTTGATGTACAAAATCCTTATGAAAGCATTGCAGATAGGCAACTTTGTCTTTTCATTTTACCAAATTTAATCTTAAGGTCAACTTTGATTTCTCTTTGTTAAGATATTTATTATATATCTTTTTGTTTAATTTGACATTTTTTATTATTGGATATTCATGTAATGATTAAAATTATAAATTAAGACGTCTTACTTGAATTGACTTCTTAGATACAGTTGTTGTGCAAATAGAATTTTATATTGGATGAAGATTCACGTGGATTACGCTTCTTCTAGAGATATGGATTAAGCAAGGCGACATTTGTGAGAGCTATGTGTAGGTTTTGTAGTCTTGAATTTTTGCTGCGGTTTTACGCTGTTGATTGAAGGCCACACTTGAGTTGTTGGGTGATTTTTCTTCTATGTGGATGTGGCGTGAATTTCCGCGTGTTGGTCTTTTTGCGTGGATCACTGGGTGCTACTTTGTGTTGTTAATCTTATTGCATAGGTCAATGAGTGCTGTCCATGTTTTGCAGAAAATACATGAGTGTTTTGATAAGGTTTTTATGGTGAGTATTCACGGTGAATGGAAGAGCAAAAGATGTGTTGTTTGATCTAAATGTTTTTATTGCTTCAATGGTGACTTATGCGTAACGTTACAAATTGTGAAGAAAATTGAAGACATGTAAACATGTTGTTGATGAATGTGTGACCTAGCTCTTACACATGAATTGTGGTTGACTTGGTGAAGTTCTTGCTGGGTGTTTCTACGAGATTATTTAGCTGCTCTTGATTTCGCGATTGTGCAGGAAATTATTTCTTGTCTTATTGCCAAGTGTTTTCTTAAGTGTTGAGTTGTCTGTTTAATCACTTGAGTGATTTATTCACTATTCTTGTTTCAAAATATTGTTGAGAAAAATCCTTTATTAAGGTTAGTACGAGGCGGTCATACTATTGGGTGTGAAATTCTTTGACAGGTTGTGAGGACGAGGGATAGTGTCAAGGGTTGAGTAGTGTTGGCTTAGTAAAGCCTTGTATAAAAATATAGTTGTTAGTGAAAGAATTAAGCTGGGTGAAGGTCTCGTATACGGAGGCAAGGTGTGCCGAACTGCATTATCAAATTTTGGTATTGATCTGTTTAATTTCATATTCATTTTTTTGTTTTCGTTTGTGTTGAAAAATTAATAGTTGTTGATACAGTTACTTTATATCTAGTAACTGACATATACAATTACAAGTAACTGCAATAGAACCTTACAAGTAACTGCAGTTAAATCGAAGTTTTTGCGAAACTACTACACCCCCCATACGGTTCTTTCAATTGGTATCAAAACAGGTCACTGAATCAGAACTTGGTATATCAAGTCAGTGCAGATCTTTGTTTCGCAATTATGGCTATAAGAGAAAAGATATCAATCATCAGGCTACCGTTATTAAATGGTTCAAATTATCCTACGTGGAAATTACAGATGACAGTATTTATTCAAGCACAAGGAACAAGAGCATGGAACTCAGTTTTAAATGGATGGACACATCAAGTGACAACTGATGAAAAGGGAAAAGTGGTGCTCAAATATGCATATGAGCAGACAAAGGCTGAAGAAGAGAGAGTGCTTGGAAATTCTCAAGCCTTACATGCCATCTTTAGTGCAGTTGATGAAGGTCGCTTTGCTATGATATCAGCTTGTGAATCGGCGAAAGAAGCGTCGGACTTACAAACTATACATGAAGGATTGAAATCTGTGATAGCTTCAAAACTTTATATGTTGGTTGTGAGATTTGAAAGCTGAAGATAGATGAGAGTGAAACCATTAGAGACTTTCATGAGAGACCGCGTGACATAACAAACCAAGCACGTCAACTTGGGAAGAAGTACTCTAACCAGAAATTGGTTAAGAAGACATTGAAATCGTTTCCTCCGAGGTTCAAACCAAAAATTGTAGCCATCAAAGAAGCCCATGATATCACTAAATTGTCTTTGAATAAGATAATTGGGATTCTTACCAACTTTGAAATGAATTTGTTTAAGGATAATCGAGAGAAAAGCAAAGGATTGGCACCGCAAGTCGAGATTGGTAAAGTCGTGAATGATTTCGAAGATGAATTCGATGAGAATGAGGATATGGAGTTATTGACAAGAAATTTCAGTAAGTGATTAAAGAAATTGAAGAAGGATAGATTCGAGCTTAGGCAAAATAATGGGAGTTCATCGAACAACAACTTCAAACAACAAGCTAAAACTAAAAAAGGTGACAGAAAAGTGAAGACAATTCAATGTCATGAGTGTCAAGGCTTCAGACATGTGCAAGCGGAATGTGCTAACACCTTGAAGAAGACAAAAGGGAAGTCCTATACAAGAACTTAGAGTGAGAATGAATCTAGAAGTATGGTAGTGAAGAAGAAGCTATGAATAGTGCTATGTCAGATACTTTATATAGCAAAAGTCCAGTTGCTTGCTTCACAGTAACCAAGAAGAAAGTAACTGATGACGAAAACATGAGTAAATCAGAAAATTCTGGGAAAAACGAAGGCAAACAAGCTAAAAGCTCAATCTCAGATTATGACAGTGATGACAATACTTCATATGATAAAAAGGAAGGTATTTATGAAGCCTATGAGTTAATGTATGTTAAATGAGTCCAAACATGTAAGGAAAATGAGAAGTTGAAGGAAGAAAACTCTACCGTAAAGAACACCATTCAAGACCTTAAGCAGAAGTTGTTATCTACCATTCATGACCTACAATAGATGAGCTTAATGAAAAAACTTTGAAACTATTCGGTACTGAAAAGGGAATAAGAATATTAAATGGAGGTACCGAAAAGTTAGAAAAGTTGTTGGATATTGGTAAGACTAAAGGAGACCTTCAAGGCATTGGCTATAGAGGTGAATGTTCCTAGTTGAATGATGAGAAAATTGGTGCGACCAAATTTGTCCCCGGAGAAATCTTAAAGAAAAATCGGAGGTTCTTACCTACATGTCACTTTTGTAGAGTAATCAAGCACATAAGACCGAAATGTTACAAGTTGTTACAAATGATGGTTCCAAGGGGTCAAAACCCAAAATCTAGACATTCTATTAAATTTCCAGTAGTAACCCATGTTATTGAATCATTCTTGGGTTAGAAAAGGTTAAGCACAAGCACAAAGATGTAGTAAAGGAAAAACAAAAAATTGTTCATATTGACAATTAGTTACTACTTTTGAAGAAACTGTTCAGACTGAGGATAACTCAGTTACTTCAGATGAAGAAATAAACCAAACCATTGATGGCTGAGATAATGTGACGAGGAATAAGCTCAGGTTAAAATTTCTTCAAAGAACACGACGATTGTGTGCTTTACATTTTTGAAGTATAATTTGATGTTATTTATTAAAAAAACAGAGATTCGAAGTAGTTATCGTTTAGGCTTTCTGAGTTTTTATTTATGAGTTTTCTAAGGTTCAGTTGATTGATGTTTACATGAGGTTGTACTTGATGATGGGTTTATGAATTCGATCAGTTTTATGAAGATAGAATTCAAGTGATTCGTATGTTTCTTTATTTGCTAAGATTTATCACATTAAAGGATTCTTGTTTTGGCATTGTCTTGCCCTAAGAGGGAGACATCATAATGTTTTTGGTGACTGTTCAATTCAGGGGAAGATTTTAAGGTATTTTCGAACTATTAGTCTTACTTTTTGGCATCTTTTTGTCCTAAAGGGGAGAAATTTGAATGATTTGTCATTATTGTTTCTTTGGATGTTTCTTGAACTGGAAGAATTTGATAGATATTCTTTGGAATTTGATGTTGGATTAAGGGGGAGCTTTTATTTGTAACAAAATTGCCAAAAATGGAGAGATTGTTAAGATATTTATTATATATCTTTTTGTTTAATTTTGGCATTTTTTATTATTGGATATTCAAATAATGATTAAAAAACTAAATTAAGAAGTCTTACTTGAGTTGGCTTCTTAGATAGAGTTGTTGTGCAAATAGAACTCTATCTTAGATGAAGATTCATGTGGATTATGTTTCTTCTAGAGATATGGATTAAGCAAGGTGACATCTGTGAGAGCTATGTGTAGGTTTTGTAGTCTTGAATTTTTGTTGCGGTGTTACACTATTGATTGAAGGCTACATGTGAGTTGTTGGATGATTTTTCTTCTTTGTGGATGTTGGCGTGAATTTCTGTGGGTTGGTCTTTTTGCATTGGTCATTGGGTATTGTTCTGTGTTGTTAGTCTTATTACGTAGGTCACTGAGTGCTGTCCATGTTTTGCAGAAAATACATGAGTGTTTTGATGAGGTTTTTCTAGTGAGTATTCACAGTGAATGGACGAGAAAAAGGTGTGTTGTTTGATCTGAACATTTTTATTGCTTCGAGGGTGGCTCATGTGTAACGTTACCAAGTGTGATGAAAATTGAAGACGTCCAAAGGTGTGATTGATGAATGCGTGACCCAACTCTTGCACTTGAATCATGGCTAACTTGGTGAAGTTCTTGTTGGGTGTTTCTGATAATTATTTAGCTGCTCTTGATTTCGTGATTGTGCAGGAAATTAATTTTTTTCTTTTTGTCAAGTGTTTTCTTGAGTGTTGAGTTGTTTTTTTAATTACTTAAGTGATTTATTCATTGTTCTTGTTTTAAAAGATTATTAAGAAAAATCTTCTGTTGAGGTTAGTACGAGGCAGTAGTACTATAGGGTGAAAAATTCTTTCACGGGTTGTGAGGACAAGGGATAGTGTCCAAGGTTGAGTGGTGTCAACTTAGTAAACCCTTGTATAATAATATAGTCGTAAGTGAAAGAATAAGCTGGGTGAGGGCCTCGCAGACATAGGCAAGGTGTGTCAAACTGCATTACCAAATTTTGGGATTGATTTGTTTAATTTCGTATTCATTTTTTTTGTTTTTGTTTGTGTTGAAAAATTAACAGATGCTGATACAGTTACTTTATATCTAGTAACTGACAGATACAATTACAAGTAACTGCGGCAGAACCTTACAAGTAACTACGGTTAAATTGAAGTTTTTGCGAAACTACTAACCCATACGGTTCCTTTAATTGCTATCAAAGCGGGTCACTGAACCAAAACTTGGTATATCAAGCCCGTGCAGATCCTTGTTTCGCAATTATGGCTATAAGAGAAGGGATATCAATCATCAGGCCAACATTGTTAGATGGTTCAAATTATCCTACGTGGAAATTACATATGAGAATATGCATTCAGGCATAAGGAATAAGAGCATGGAACTCGGTTTTAAATAGATGGACACATCAAGTGACGAATGATGAAGAGGGAGAAGTGGTGCTCAAGTATGCATCTGAGTAAACAAGGGCTGAAGAAGAGAGAGAGCTTGGAAATTCTCAAGGCCTACATGTCATCTTCAATGCAATTGATGAAGGCCACTTTGCTATGATATCAGCTTGTAAATCAGCGAAAGAAGCATGGGACACTTTGCAGACTATACATGAAGGACCGAAATCTGTGATAAGCTCAAAACTTCATATGCTGGCTATGAGATTTGAAGAGCTAAAGATGGATGAGAGTGAAACCATTGGAGACTTCTATAAGGGACTACGTGACATAGCAAATCAAGCATATTAACTCGGGAAGAAGTACTCTAACTTGAAACTGGTTAAGAAGAGATTGAATTCATTTCCTCCAAGGTTCATACCAAAAATTGTGGCCATCAAAGAAGCCCATGATATCCCTAAATTTTCTTGGGATAAGATAATTGGAATTCTTACCAACTTTGAGATGAATTTATTGAGGGATAATCAAGAGAAAAGCAAAGGATAGGCGTTGCAAGCCGAGATTGGTAAAGTCCTGAATGACTTCAAAGATGAATTCGATGAGAATGAGGATATAGAGTTATTGATAAGAAATTTCAGTAAGTGGTTAAAGAAATTAAAGAAAGATAGATTCAAGTTTAGGCAAAACAGTGGGAGTTCATCGAACAACAACTTCAAATGTAAAGCCCCAAAATATACCCTAGTTGAAATAATACATGTTTATGAAAGTACATGTATGATAGGAGTTAGAATTTTGCTATGATTAGAATATGAAAGACATGATTTGAATTTTTGGTCAAATGGACAATCGTTAGTGAATTGGAATTAATTGATTTCATTAGAGAATTAAGGTATTTAAACGTACATTTGATCTAGGAATAGTTGTCAAGTGGCAAGGTAAGTTGGTACATAAAAATTAGAACAATTAACTTATGAGTTAGTGACATTTGGCATGGTTAAAGCATTGACAAATGGCATAGTCGATACATTGACAAATGGCAGCACTAAGTGTGTGACCTATGACCTAATGTAACATTGACCCGAAGGTTTGTTTTGGTAAGAGCTGGAAGAAGTTGGAAAGAAAAAAGGTAGTGCACGATGCTATTTGACAGTTTTGAATATCCTTCATTCTTTTAGTTATAACTTCTTCTCCAGACATCCAATTGACATGGGAATTGAACCAATGTACTCTTAAGACATTGATCTTCATCTCCACCAAAAATTAGGACTTTATAAAATGGATTGATTGAAGAATTTAAGTTGGAAATATGACTATACTGAAGTATGATAACTAGAATGGTTTTACTGAATATACTTCAGTATTCTGATTATATCTTGAACTGTAATTTTCCAAATGGAGTGATTCTTATTTTAAATTAAACTAGATTCATAAGGTTACTGTAACATCCCACCCCCTACAGGAAGGGTAGAATGGTAATTTGACTTAAGATGAGAGTGATTGGGTTTAAATAGGATTGTTCATGCATACTGGTTTTGGAAAATAGTGAAACTGTTGCACATGAAA
>JAOSBN010000008.1:5313295-5328084 GCA_027563595.1 Erythroxylum suave | reverse complement strand
TCTCTCTTATCGTAGAATACATACCGGAATGACCTATGGGTGTTCCGGTGGGTACTCTACGGTAAGGGGGCGCTACAGTTACAAATTTTCTAAAGTGATGGAATTCTAATTCTACCTTTATGAATTTCACAATCTAATTGGAAGTTGAGATAAGAATTCTGTTGAAGCTTAAGAATAGTCCGAAATCTTTTGGGCATAACTTTCAGTATATTAAACCAAATTGGATAAACTTGGTATCATTGGAAACCTAAGATAAAGAGAACAACTTTCTAGAAGGAAGTATTACCTAATTACCTTACCTACCTATTGATAATAATTGAACAAAGTGGACCCAAAAGTTGGTTATGAAATAAATATGGGTTAAGGAATTAAATATGATTTCACATGATTGAGAATGTGACAAGATTAAGGATAAGAAACTCAGAATTTTTCATTAACATACATCACACATATTCAGAATACATGCATTTGCATAATTGAATTTATAATTGTACGCAATAATGATATGTGTTTGTATTAAATATTTTAGAGGAACCCATTGAGCGACCAATTCCAGATGTTGCTAGGATGTCGAGGAAATAAGCAATAAGGGAGATTTTGTAAGTGATTTAGATGGTTAATTTTGTGAATAACCTAAGATAGTCTCACCTTGATTTGTTTTGTTTATTATTGAATTGAATTCAATATTGATGAATGTGTACTAAATTGTGTACTGATTCTAGACATGAAGGTCCGAGGTAATGATTGATGAATGTGATATTGAAGTGCTAGTTGCATGTGAATATGACTAACTACTTACTTTGTGTGAAATGTTTGAAATGACTTTGTTTTGTTTTAAAACTGTTGAGTCCTAGTTGTGGGTAAATAGGGTCTGCAACTGCTTCTGTGACACTTTAGTGTCTTCTGATATTGACACTTCGGTGTCTTATGTTATTGTAACATACGTCTCTTCTGTGATATGATACCAATTATGGTATCTTCAGTATAAGTCCGTTACCCACTTTTGTCGATGGATTAGCAGTCATCTAATTGTGTATTCTGATATATGTTGGATTTTGAAATAACCAAAATGATGTTTTGAACTGAAGGGATTGTGCCTTCTTTGATACTCAGTTCTATTAACTATGCAACTGTTCTGAAATTTAATATCTGCTTGTGCTATAACTTGATTCAGTATGATTAATTGTCAAATTATGCATAGTTTAGTTATTACTCACTAAGCTATATGCTTAGCACGGTGGATTTGTCCCATATAGATTCTGAGCGACGTTTTTAAAGATTGGGACAAGACAACCGCAGTGGCCAATGAAGTTTGAGTGTTATTTTGAAAATGATGTAAAATATTTGGTTTGACTTTTGGGCTTATATCTGATATGTATATGTGAATTTGTTTGTAAGTTTGTATCAACAATACTTCAGTTGGGTGTAAATTTTTCAGTGAGTTTGTGTTACTTACTATGTAATTTAATGTATGTTTGCCTGAATTGTTTACTAGAAGTTTTCGTATGCTTTGATTTGTTTATGCTGTTTTGGGTAGCATTCATATATCCTTCTAGGGGGTATGTGGCTGTGACATCAAACAACAAGCTAAAACTAAAAAGGGTGAAAGAAAAGTGAAGAAATTCAATGTCATGAGTGTCAAGGTTTCGGACATGTATAAGCGGAATGTGCTAACACCTTGAAGAAGACAAAAAGGAAGTCCTATACAAGCACTTCGAGTGAGAATAAATCTGAAAGTGAGTGTGATAGTAAAGAAAAAGCTGTGCATTGTGCTACATTAAATACTTTATATAGCAAAAGTCTAGTTACTTATTTAACAGTAACTAAGAAGAAAGTAACCAATGATGAAAACATGAGTAAATCAGAAAATTTCGGGAAAACGTAGACAAATCAGCTCAAAGCTCAATCTCATATTATTACAATGATGACAATATTTCATATGATAAAAAGGAAAGTATTTATGAAGCCTATGAGTTAATATACGCTAGGGTCCAAACATGTAAGAAAAATGAGAAGTTGAAGGAAGAAAACTCTACCGTGAAGAACATCATTTAAGACCTTGAGAAGAAGTTGAAGCTAGTCAGTACGAAAAAGGGAATAAGAATGTTAAATGAGGTACCGAAAAACTAGAAAAGTTGTTGAAAATTAGTAAGACTAAAGGAGACCTTCAAGGCATTAACCATAGTGGTGAATGTTCTAAGTTGAATGATGAGAAAATTGGTACCACCAGATCTATCCAAGGAGAAATATCAAAGAAAAATCGGAGGTTCTTACCTACATATCACTAGTAGAGTAATCGAGCACATAAGAACAAAATATTACAAGTTGTTACAAATGATACTTCAAAGGGGTCAAAACTGAAAATATAGCCACTTTCCATTAAATTTCCATCAACAACCATGTTACCGAAGCACTCTTACGTTAGAAAGCGTTAAGTACAAGCACAAAGACGTAGTAAAAGAAAAACAAAAAGTTGTCCAGATTCACACTTAGTTACTGCTTTTGAAGAAACTATTTAGACTGAGAATAAGTCATTTACTTCAAATGAAGAAATCAACTAGACAGTTGATGACTAAAATAATGTGACAAAGAATAAGACCAGGTTTGAATTTCTTCAAAGAACACAAGGGCTGTGTGCTTTATATTTTGTAAGTATAGCTTGATGTTATTTATTAAAAAAAAGTTTCAAAGTAGTTATTGTTTAGGCTTTATGAGTTTTTAGTTATGGGTTTTGTAAGATTCGGTTGATTGATGTGTACCTAAGGCTATGCTTGATGATGGGGTTTATGAATTTGATCGATCTTATGAAGATGGAATTAAAGTGATTCTTATGTTTCTTTATTCGCTAAAATTGATCACATTAAAGGATTCTTGTTTTGGCATTGTTTTGTCCCAAGGGGAGGCATCATATTGTTTTTAGTGACTGTTCAATTTATGGGAATATTATAAGATATCTTTATGACTATTAGTCTTGCTGTTTGGAATATTTTTATCTCAAGGGGGAGAAATTTGGATTATTCTTCATTATTGTTTCTTTGGATTTTTTTTAACTTCAAGAATTTGATGGATGTTCTTTGGAACTTGATGTTGGATAAAGGGCGATTTTTTTATTTATGACAAAAATGCCAAAAAAATGGGAGTTTGTTAAGATATTTATTATAGATCTTTTGTTTAACTTTGGCATTTTTAATTATTGAATATTCAGATAATAATTAATTAAAAATATAAATCAAGCAGTCTTACCTGAATTGGCTTCTTGAATAGAGTTGTTGTGCATATAGAAATCTATCTTGGATGAAGATTCATGTGGATTACGTTTCTTTTAGAGATACGGATTACGCAAGGTGACGTGTGTGAGAGCTGTATATAGGTTTTGTAGTATTGAATTTTTGTCGCGGTGTTACGTTATTGATTGAAGGCTACACGTGAGTTGTTGGGTGATTTTTCTTCTATGTGGATGTTGGCGTGAATTTCTGTGTTGGTCTTTTTAGGTGGGTCACTGAGTATTGTTCTGTGTTGTTAGTCTTATTGCATGGGTCACAGAGTGTTGTCCATGCTTTACAGAAAATATATGGGCGTTTTGATGAGATTTTTCTGGTGAGTATTAACAGTGATTGGAAGAGCAAAAAGTGTGCCATTTGATTTGAATGTTTTTATTACTTCAAGGGTGGCTTGTGTGTAATGTTATCAAGTGTGAAGAAAATTGAAGACATCCAAAAATGTTGTTTATGAATGTGTGACCAGCTCCTACACCTGAATCGTGGTTGACTTTGTGAAGTTCTTGTTGTGTGTTTTTGTGTGATTATTTAGCTACTCTTGATTTCGTGATTATGCAAGAAATTATTTCTTGTCTTTTTGTCAAGTGTCTTCTTGAGTGTTAAGTTGCTTGTTGAATCACTTAGTAATTTATTCACTGTTCTTGTTTCAAAAAATTTTGAGAAAAATCTTCTGTTGAGGTTAATACGAGACAGTCATATTATTGGGTATGAAATTCTTTCACGGATTATGAGAATGAGGGATAGTGTCAAGGTTTGAGTGGTATCGGCTCAATAAAACCTTGTATAAAACTATTGTCGTTAGTGAAAAATTAAGCTAAGTGAAGTTCCCGCAGACGTAAACAAGGTATGTCAAACTACATTACCAAATTTTAGTGTTAATCTGTTTAATTTCGTATTCTTTTCTGTTTTTGTTTGTGCTAAAAAATTAATAGTTGTTGATACAGTTACTTTATATCTAATAACTGACAGATACAATTACAAGTAACTGCGGTTAAATCAAAGTTTTTGCAAAATTACTATACACTTACGGTTCTTTCATCCTTTGTCATAGCAGATTCTTGCAGCAGAAGTATCGCTCTTTAATTAGTAGATGAATCCAAAGAGATAAAGGAGGATAACTAATGATATTTCTCATGATAAGTTAAAAAATTCTGGATTAACATATCAAATTTTAATAAATCGGAATAAAACCCTTGCACTTCTTGATGAAAAATAAGAAGCCGAAGAGTACCATAAATGGGTTAGAGGAAACCATCTTTATGTGTTAATCCATTGTAATTATACATCACAGACTTACACAAGACGGATTATAATATATAGTCACACCTCGATCCCAAATATAGATATCAACATATTACACCTCATTTATGACCAAGAGAGGGAGATTATGAAACTGGGCTCTCTCCAACTCCCTTATATATACTAGAAAGAGCATATATTTGGTATAGTAAACGTTATTTATGTACACATATATGATCAACGTATATCTGCGGAACAACGGTTAATTATTGGCACCAGACGGATATTGTCCCCTTGGAATTTTATGGTGGTCACTGTCTACGTTGGAGTTTGGATTTTTGAATTCATCATCATCGTTCTCCAGTGGTTTTTCAAGTATCTTACGTTCTTGACTTTGAAACCCTATAACGTTGCTACTCGCAGCAGAGCGAAAGCTGACAGTAAGCATTAGCAGTAGAGCCAGTGTCAGGAGCTTCATCGTTCTTGCACTAGTGCTTTATATGTTATCTACTGCAAGTAAAACCGAAGAGCAAAAGTATAAGTTACAGAACTGATATTAATAAATACAAATCCCTTGAACAAGAAAGAAGGAGATGGAAGTTCATGCGAACATTAGTAGAGAAATGCTTACCTAAGGTATTGAAGGGTTTTGATGGGTGATGGAGGTGACAAAATGGAGTTGTTTATATAGAGGCGTAGAGGATGTAATACTGACGTTTAAAATATATAATAATGAGAAGATTCATTTTTTACGTCTAAATCTTCAGGTTGATCCCTTACACCAGTAATTAATTAATCCCTTGCACATAATAAGCTGAGTTAGTGTGCTTGTTGGAACAGGTGTAGGATAATTTCGAGAAGGAAGGTTACACATATATTATATTTTTCGTTCGAATTGGTGTTGTAACAAAAAATAAATAAAATCTAAATCGTGCAATTGACAACAAAAAAGATTGTCCTCCTGAGTACTCCTGAGCCTCCTGACCTGGTCCACTTGAATGAGAATTTTTGGAAAAAAAATGATGGGTGTGAGAGCAAACTCATTGACCATATTGGTGAATGATAGGGTTTAGAGAAATCTGCCATCATTAATTGCACTACAACAAATAGGGAAAGTCCACCCTTGATAATATAAGTATAGTCTGATGAAATTGGCTAAACCTAGTGATTTATAGGACCTTGTTACACCATATAAATGTGACACTTATCGTTTGATGCTGCAATATTAACCATTCAGTTCCACAAGGTAACGACTAATAGGTTGTCACCACTAAATTTAGAAAGTTAAAAAGGTGTATAGATTAAGAACTTCCACAAAATCAAGTTTTTCTCTATAAACGGTTCCATGATTCAATATGCAAAGGTTATATCCATTTAACCAGTTCGTTATTTAAGATTAAAATTTTAAATTTTAGTGAATTGGGAATTTGAATAAGATACTATTTCAATTTGAAATGGAACTTTAACATATTACTTGTAATGTAATTAGATATTTAATCTCTTATCCAATTTTTGTTATAACTCGTTTATAAATTATTACAATTTTATTTTGTATTTAAAGATTTATACTGGAAAGATGTAGGCGTGACGGTGTGAGCCTCACGAGAAACAATAGGTTTTGGGTAATATGGATAGACTTCTACTCTACATTCAAAATTATGTTGGACTGCATAAATTAATTTAACGGTCACCTCATTACTGACGTGCGAATAAATCAAACTCACGACGCATTGAATTATGTGGTTGTATTAGCTAGTAGTGCATCAAAATTCAATTACACATTTTTTTAATCTGGTTGATGCAAATTCACTGTGAAATCCTTATCTAAATAATTACATTCTTCGCTGTAATTATACAAGATGGTGAAACTTTCCGCTGAGTCCATAGTCCATATTCGGAGGTATTAATTACAGCCAATAATTCATAGCATGTTCATTAGTGTGTAAGAATTTAATTAGTAGTGCTTATGCTCGGTACCTATGGTTTTCTTAAAATAATAATAAAAGTTTACAAACTATGTACCATGGAAAATATTGTTGTTTCACTAAAACATGTATACAGCAATGACACAACTTAGAGAAAGAAAGATTATGGAAACTAAACTAAGAGGACAACTAAATAAAATTTGGAAAAGTTAAAATGAAATTCAATTAAAAATCATGTTGACATGTAGTAAATTAACACGTATTTTCAAAGCCAATAATATAATTTTCTAGTACTTTCTTTATATTGGTTTAATTATTTTCTATTTAGAAACTAAATTAATTACAATATTCATATAATGATTTACGTTAATCATTAAGTTCTTCGTATATAAACTATTCTTTTTTAAAATAAATCACGTGTAACCCTTTGCTAAATTTTCACGGATAATAAAATAGGGAATAATTTAAAAATTGAGACTAAAAAATTACGCAATATGGTTAAATAATTCCTTAAGTTCCTAAATATCAAATGTTTTCAATTTTTATAAATAAGAAAATTTTATATTTGACCTCAACACTGCAACATCTTATCTTCCAGTCACACTTACCTTTTTTTTTTTCCCGAAAGGTGAATTGAAAGAAGATGCATTAATTCTCAAAAAAGATTAGTACAAAGATTCTACCTGGTAAAAACTAACCAGGACAAACTAGTCTTGGAAAACAACTAGACTGGTACACGATCCTTAACTTTTACGATGGAAGGGAACACATTATCAAGCCCAAGCATTTAGGGCTAATTATAGTTATCATCATTTAACTGTTAGATTCCAAACATCCTCTCTATTTCGATCTGGACTCGAGTCAGTGCCATGTCCTGTTGATATTATAAGCTTTTCTAATAACATTTTGCATAATCAAGGCCTTCCATTTATTGTCTCTTAGACCACTCCCACCTCCTTCCTGATTTTTCCCAGTAAAAGGGGGGATCATACTACAAAGGTTACTGAAATTAAATCTTTTATTCATTAAAATTAAGTAATTAGGAGTTGCAAACTGATATTCTGCACTAATTATTATACAAAATTCAGATATTCCAGGATTTGAATGTTCTTTAAAATAAGGGTTTTATAGTTATATTTATTATCGAGCCAAGAGTGGTTTGAGTATGATAAACCATATTTGTTATTCATCGAATGAAGAAACTAATGGGTATGTTGTCTCACTCTCACCGAATATCCACTTCCCTTTAATGAGTTTGGCATGCCACCATGCAAACATTTCAATATTACAGATTTCGATGGATCGCACGTATCTTATTACAAATATGGGGAATTAAAGATCTTGGACAAGGGAAAAAGAAATCCTAAAAATCGTAATAAGATCAAACGTGTATAGCCATGGCGTACGGTATATTATTCTTCTCATACGTAAACCAAATACAGATGACATGGATTACATAATACACTTGATTAAGAAGGTAAAACTTGATAAGGGGATAATATCATCGACACCGTACACACATATGTAAGCAGTTTTGCGTATAGTTGGTATATATATACGAGGTGATTATACATAGTAAGAAGAGAAAAAATTTAGCCGCTTCCACCATCTCCACCATTATCGCCTCCTACGTTGTTATAGTCCTGCCTAGGGATGTAATGGTGATTATTCACACTGGTTGGAGGGTACTCACCAGGATTTACATTCACCTGCTCGTCTCCTTCAAGGTTCTGCTGCTTCCGCTCATGCATGTTATTATTACCCATGAAGCTCTTCCGACCCGCGGCAAAGCAAGAGCTGAGCATCATAAAGGCAAGAAGAAGCCACAGAAGTTTCATGGTTATATTCATTCATAATCCAAAAGAGTCGTCACAGACAGAGAAAAGAGTTGGCATCTCTTGAGCCGATTATATTCTACTCCGGAGTGGCGTGCTAGGGTTGCGTTTCGGAATAATTTTACAAAACATCTAAATTACTCATGGGGTCACCACCAAATGAGGCAAAATTAAGTGGGGTGACCATTTATAATAATTCAAGTTGTTTCTGACCAATTAAAGTGATGCCATATCGAGATTATTACGTCCATATTAGCTCTGTAAATAGGGAAACCACTTGAGTGTTGGATTTGGGTGAAATGTAAAAGTCAAAGAAGCACGATGTGTTTGAGTGCTTATTCTGTTGCCTCATGATGCAAAACCAATTTGTCTTTGAGGTATTCTTCACTTATCTGTACCGCTTCATTCCTGATGAATGGTTATCCAATTTAGACAAGACATTCGGAAGCCCTAGCCATTTGATACCCAGTGTTCTTCGCCAATCAGTCAGTGTGTTGCGTTTTATCTTTACTGAAATTTTAGTTAATTCTTATAAAAATAAGATAAACTGAGAGGGTTGACCATATATGAATTGCAAATAGTTGTCATTTTCGTATCGCATATCCGCATATAAAAAAGAGTTCCTTCCACTTATAAACAATATCAAATTTTAGGGAAAAACATAGAATTAGGATCATGAGCTGAGGTTAATCAAACATTTCCTTCTTCAGTTCTTTAGAATTATGACTTTAGAATCAATTTTAAATATTATTTTACATAGAGAAACATTTAGATATAAGACACCATATACATGTAATTGGTAAGCGAGTAAGAATTGTTGAGACTTCTTACGTAATTGGATTATTTTTAAAATAAATAAAGCTATAACAAGTACGTTATAAGTGTTGGCATTGTATAGAATTTAGGGAAATAAATTATTAACTTCATCATGACTGAGTGGGTGAGATTATTACCAGGCACCAGTGGAACAAATTCAGTATCTAATTATTGTAGTTAGTTGTGATGTACTACGAGGATTTATGTTGTTATCTAATTGTCCTTATCTCCTTTTGCCAGTGTTTAACCATGCCCAGTGACTGCTTTTCCTTTTTCTCATAAGTGCCTAGAAATTAATGACTAAAAACTTTAATCGATTTAATCAGTTTACTTTTAAGAATTTGGAACCTTTCAATTTTTTTATTTTTTAGCTTGATTTATTTTAATAACTTTTATTATTGAAAATTGATTGGTTTATTAATTAATTGATCAATTTTTTAAATTAATAAATTTTTATAAACTAAAACAAAGCGATTAAGTTTCATTTGATAATTTTTTAACTAAACTTTAAATTATTCAATAATATGAACAATCTCTTTCAATTATATTTAAACTCTTCAATTTTATTCATTTTTTAACCTATTTTTTGACGATCTAATACCAATTGAACCATTTAAACCTTAAATCTTTTATGTTACTGGTTTAATTTTCGTTATAATTTTTAAAACATTACTAATAACTTTTATCAACCTTGTTATTTAAATTTTTGTAAGTAATAAAATAAGATTAGGAATTTGTATGGTATGATTATTTTTTAAAATTAAAATTTTTCATTTTTACAGGGCAATAGATATATTATGCAATTGTAATACATATTTTAAACTATATTTTATTAATTTTAATTTTAATTTTTTGAATGTATTTCTATAAAAATAATATTATATATGCATATATAAGGAAATATATAGTAAAAAAACATATAGGACTCAATAATAAAATATACTTTGGAAAATCTTTCAAAATTTTAAAGTTAAATATATCAAATTAGAGGTTGAAATTAGTTTTAAATGCTATACATTGAAATGTTATGCAACTTGAAAGAAGGTCCATGTAGCCTCAAAATGGACCAAGGGCTAGCCCACTTCATGCCCGGGTAGCTTATCTTTTATTCTTATTATCAAGTCATATGCTACTTGAGATTTCAATCTAGAACCCTTGGCTTATAGTGAAGGTCAACCTAACAACGAGGTAAATGCATTACATGCTTTGATGAGAGGTTCCTTGGTTCCTGGTGATCCTCTTAACGAGCATCAAAAAAAATTTCACATCAAATTCTTTATTCTAATTACTCTATTTAATATATAAATAAGATTTAATAAAATATAATAAAAAGATTATAATGGAAAAAGAATATCTAATTTTAAATTTTTCCAAAGGTGTGACTATAATCAACTTATCCGTGTGCAGCGTTTCACCTAAAAAGTTGAGACAAGCCGCCACAGGGTGTTTTTCAAGCAAAGGACAACGAACATCATCAAATCATGAGACCTATGGCAGTTTTATATTTGAAAAGCATCAAATGTGACATCTTGGATGAAGTAATTTCAAGTTTTAGTTAGAAACGTTTTGCTTTGCAATCAGAAATCAAAGGTACACGCCATGACTTAGTCGTTGATACGAAAGTAATTTTCTCAGAGCAGTGACATTTGATTTGAACCATAATAGTATATATACTAAGAACAAGAAACAAAGCGTCTAATATTGGCAAGAAATCAGTACCCTTTTCCTTGAGTAGTCAGAAATTACGACAATGTTAGAAAATTATTTGGCCATCTATCATTTACCAACCCTTGTCATTGCATTCAAATAAATCATCAAGTTAGAAGAAAACCCCTGTTGTGATCCCATATAATTACCACCTATTTGTCAAAAGCCAACAGTAATATGTCTGCGTATAATTAGTTAAACGGGTTCTTTTACGTTTCACATTGCATTTGCAGGAAAAGGAGGGTGCAGAGAGATGTTTATGCTTACTTCTGCAAACTTGGAAAATTTTAACCTCTAAAGATGGCGACATTTCATGCGGAACATCAACATGGAATGCCGGAGTTAAAGATAAAAGGCCTGGCTTTGATAACTTGCAACAAAACTTGGGTTTTGGGTTAGAGGACGACTTGAACAATCTGGCCGAAAAATGCTATTATGAAATCTATTTTTAACAGTGCGAACCCAAGTCATTAGTAATATTACAGTAATTAAATATATATATATATTTGTGGTATTTAATAATATAAAATAAAATTAGAATATATTTGATAAAATAATTACCCTCTTTCTAGTATTTGTATGTGAGATTCATGAAGAAATATTAATTATTTACATTAAGAGACTTCCATCAATTTTGAGATTGCAACAAGATAATCCGATTGGTTTTTTATAATTTAGTCATCAAGCATGTAATCACTCTATATAAATATTATTACTATAAAATCATATAAAAATAATAAAAAACCATGGTTCAATAGTTGGCGACAATCCAGGGATGAAAGCCCTGATGATCTTAAACTCGCACAATGATGTCTTTTCTAATAAAAAAAGTTTGATTTTTGAAACAATGACTCAATTTGAAAAATCTATGATTCTTTTGTCATTTGAGACGTTAATTTACCGACTAAAATCTCACCCGTCTCTACCTAAGATCCCAACATCACAACTCCACAACAACAAATTTCTCGACAAAGTGATTAATTGTTGAATTCAACTTATTGAGAAAATGGAGTTTTTGGTTCAATCCGTAGTGTGTATTCTAACAATATGAAGAGTAGCGTGTTTGCGCAATTTAACAAAGTACAGTATTTCAACAGGTTATTTCAATTATTCAACAATTTCTTTAATTAATTGTAGGGAAACTTTCAAAAGCTTCCTTTCCTATTAGGGTAAGCTCTATCTGTAAGTGCACATCTTTTTATTATTGTTATATTATGCATCCCTTGAAGTCTAAAATCTACTACAACTGCCACAAAGGCTGTCACAAGACAAGGGAGACAAAGATTGTTACTGGGAAGAAGACAAATAGAAAAACTAGAACTTATCTACAGTTAGACTGTTAAGAATCTCTTGCAACTCTATTGTGTGGCCTATGGAAATTTCTGTATATATAATAGTCCAAAGCAACTGACTCTTTTTTCGAGTGTGGATTTCGTTTTTTTTCTTCCAACCTTCAAGTAGGCACCTTGCCTCTGTTTGTCCCTTACTGGGACATGAACCCTGAGATCAATCTTTCCCTTTCAGCTCCTTATCTATTGGCCTCAACTACAACTAATTTGAATAGTGATGGAACAAAAGAGAGATGAGAATGCAAAACGCACTTTCCAGTAATCCAACAGCTACTCAATTTGAATTCAAGGGAGCAGAAAATGACATAAGACAATTTAATGTTATTTATTTAGGAATAATTTTGCAAATATAATATATACATATGATCGAACCTCAAAGGTTCATATAATTAAATGTAATATATTTTCTCATTTGGAGGACAACAATTAATTATATTTTAACATTTTTAATAAATTAAGTTATGTAAATTTGCTTTGGATAAAAATAATAAAATGACTCAATAAAGGATCTAACTTAATAGGCCGAAGTCTAGGAAGAAAATGGACCCCGATCAGCATAGACATGACTCATCTTAAGTCTATGATAAGGAAACCTGATATAGATTTTATATATAAAAGATTAAGATCTCTTATAGTTGCTGCAGCAAATATTGATGAGCGTACAGATACTCTGGCTCATTCAAAGGTTAATGTATACAAAAAGTTACAGAAAGGCTTTAATGCATTGTGGTGTGCAACTCTCGTGAAGATCTCGGCGGATTCTTGCTCATTACGGCTTCAAAATGCTCCTCTAAAAGTTATAGAACTGAAATCAGGTATTTTGGCATTTCTTTGTTATTTTCTTTTTACATTCGAACCAGAATACATCACTAAAGCATCTATGTGTTACATTAATTTCAAACAGAAAATGTCCATAGAGATAAAAACTAATCACCCCTCGCCCATTTTATTGTTAGAGTTTAACTGTGATCGAATCACAGGTGCAATGGAAAACAAAAATTTTTACGGATTCCAAACAGATCCCGATAATTGATTAACTTCAATGAAAATGTGAATCATAAGAAATCGTACCTTATTCGAGTTTCCTTTGAAAATCCCTTGAAACTTTTCCCGATTTGTCAACCACGAGTTGTTCAAACGTCCAACCTCTGATAGTAAGAGCAATTTCTCAATACTCTTTTGAGAGGCAGAGTAAAAGTGTTAGCTTCTTAACGTTCTTCTTATTAATAGAAAAATCATTAGGTTTTTAAATTTTCATTAAAATTAAATTCATTAATTATAATTATAATTAAAATCAAATTCTAATTCTAATTCTAATTAATTTAATTTTAATAAAATCAAATATCTCATATTTGATCCATAAAATTTCTAAAACTTTATGATTAAGTACAACTCAATTAAATTGGATGTTTCTTTTACAAATTGCTCTTTGATGTATAACCCATTAGGTTCCTAATATATTGGCAATGATTATAGATTAACATTCTAATTCACAATTAGAATTAAATAAATTAAAACTCCATTTAATTTATCTTTAATTGTCCAATTAAAAAATTTATAATTATAAGTCAAAATTGACTCCTAGTAATATGTCATGACCACCCAAATATTAGAAATGCCAAAGTGGTTTGACTTAACCAGTCTATATATGGTTATTTTGTATAATTTAATCCTTTTATCCTCCAATATTTCTGTTGGACCCCAAACTTTTCTTAGAAGACTAGAACTAATAAATGAGAAAAGTGGAGAGGTTCATATAAATGTTCTTTAGTGCTTTCAGTGGCTAAGAGATTTTGAAAGGAGAAGAATGCAAACAAAAATGGAATTGAAATTGTGTAGTAAGTTGATGAAGAATATATAAATATGTGTATGTTCTGTTATTGGTGTTCATGATTAATCATGGGTTAAATTTCCTTATAGATGATGTTGATTTGAAATGGAGACGAGAATGAGGAATGAATGAAGTAGAAAAGGTGATCTTGGTATGAGTTGTGTTAAAGAAAGATTGTGAAACAAAATGGGGGGTTGATCTGGAAAAATGTACTCTGAGTGTGCTTCGGTCTGTTAGCCATAACTTTTTCTATAGTTATCCAAATGAGACAATTCTTTATTTGGATTAAACTAGAATCATATGGCTACATTTCTTATGAAGATATAGAATTTAAATTTTATTTGTAAGAATATCAAAATTTGTCATGAATGTACCTTCTAGAAATTTGTAGATCTTTCTTTTAACTTTTCAAGGGTATATAGTATGAAATTTTTGGACATCGGAGTCAAAAGTTATGATATTTATAAGTGGAGGTGCATTTCGTCTCATTTTTATGCACAATGTCTGGTGCATTTTCGACCCTTCTGAAGATAAAATCAGTTTTTGAGGTCTTCATCAAAGTTGTAGATCTTGAAGTCTTATTTCTAACCATATAAAGAACACTTCAATCAGATATCTGTAGGGAAAGTTATAGTAATTTTCCCAACGCTTCTGTCTTTTCCAAGCACATCGTCTGGTGTATTTCGTCTCATTTTTATGCACATCGTCTGGTACATTTTCGACCCTTCAGGTGATAAAATCAGTCTTTGAAGTCTTCATCAAAGTTGTAGATCTTGAAGTCTTCTTTCTAACCATATAAAGAACACCTC
>JAOSBN010000008.1:5236808-5290324 GCA_027563595.1 Erythroxylum suave | reverse complement strand
ATTGATCGTAGCTCACCCTTATCGTAGGATATGTACCGGAATGACCTGCGGGCATCCCGGTGTGTACCCTGCGGTAAGGGGGCGCTACACTATGGATATGGGAAAAAGAGTTTATGTGTGTTAATGGTGAATAGAGTACAGTATGTGTGTGTGTCTTTAAAGAGAGGTGAATATACATGTGTGGTGTGTGAGACAAGTCCATGGAGTAGTAATGTGCATTAATTGCTTATTGGGAAACACAATGTGTTAATTGAGCATGTGTCTATAGCTAAAGGAAATCTCTCGTGGGCGTTGGACAAGAAAAGAAGCAGTGGGTGAGGATCATCGTTTTGACCTTGCATTGGTGTGTTGTTGTGAGTTAATTGAAGATTGAAAAATATATAGCTGAATGTGTGCATGTGTTCTGGTGTTCTGTATGGTTTAATTGGAGTTGTTGAAGTTGGGATGAATCAGTTCAACTGGTGGATAGATTTTCAGATGTATTTCGGGAAGCTGAAACCATAGGGAAGTCTTTCTTTTTTCTTAAGGATATTGTCGTCTAGTTTTTAGTTGATTAAATACTTGAGTTATTTTCTTTGATTGTTGTTTGAGTGAAAGTAGTTAGAAAGATCATTTGACGAGGTTAACATGAGTCGGTCATGTTATCGAGTGTGAAAATCTTTCACTAGTAGTGAGATTAAAAGATAGTGTTAAGAGTGAGCGGTGTAGGCTCTGTTAAGCCTTAAGTAAACCTATTGTTTTTTCAATGAAAGATTTAATCTGGGTGAGGGCCCCGCAGACGTAGGCAAGGAATACTGAACTACATTAACAAAATTTTGGTATTCTTGTTATTTCGTTTTGGCTTGGTTTTATTTTTTTCGTGCCAAAGAAGTTTACGTAAAGTTTGTGAAACATTTAACACTTTCAGTTTTTAAATTGGTATCAGAGCAAGGTCACCAATTCAGAGCTTGGTAGCAAGTTGGTGCAGATCCTAGTTTCGCGAACATGGCTACTAGGGAGGGTGCATCAATCACCAAACCACCACTATTGGATGGTTCCAATTATCCTGCATAGAAATTACAAATGAGGGTCTTTATTCAAACATAAGGAACAAGAACATGGAACTCGGTATTACATGGCTGGATGCATCCGATGATTATTGGCGATAAAGGTGAGATAATTCTAAAAGAGTTATCTGAATGGACAAGAGTCGAAGAAGAGAGGGCACTTGGAAACTCACAAGCAATGCATGCAATTTTAGTGCTGTTGATGAAGGACACTTCTCAATGATATCAGCCTGTGAGTCGACTAAAGAAGCGTGGGATACATTGCAGACTATTCATGAAGGATCCAAATCTATGATAGAGTCAAGACTACAGATGTTAGCTGTGAGGTTTGAAGAACTAAAGATGGATGAAAATGAAACCATTAGGGACTTTCATGAAAGGTTACGAGATATAGCAAATCATGTGCATCAACTCGAAAAGAAATATTATGATCAGAAACTTGTCAATAAGATGTTGAGATCACTGCTTCCAAGATTTATTTCGAAAATTGCAGCAATAGAGGAAGCTCACGACATTAATGATCTGTCATTGGAGAACGTAATCGGAATTCTTACAAATTTCAAAATGAATCTTTTAAAGGGTAAGCAAGAAAGAAGCAAGGGATTGGCGTTATAGGCTAAAACTCAAAAAGGTTAAAGAAAGGAGAAGACAATCAAATGTCATGAGTGCCAAGGTTTCGGGCACGTTCAAGCCGAATGTGCTAATACTCTGAAGAAGAGAAAAGGAAAATCTTTTACTAACACTTAAAGTAAGAATGAAAATGAGAGTGAAAATGGTAGTGAAAAAGAAATCACTAATGATGCTGCGTTAGTTGCTTTACATAACAAAAGTCCAATTACTTGTTTAATAGTAACCGAGAAGGAAGTAACTGAAGAAGAAAAAGTGAGAAAATCAGAAAATTTCGGGAAAAATGTAAAGGATTCAACTCAAAGCTCGATTTCATATTATGACAGTGATGATAGTGATTCAAGTGATCAAAAGGATAATATTAACGAGGCTTACGAGTTACTGTACGAAAAATGGGTGAAAATATGCAGAAAGAATGAAAGGTTGAAGGAAGAGGATCTTCATGAAGAGCACCGTCCAAAAGTTAGAAAAGAAATTGACATTGACGTCAGATGAGCTTGGTAAGTACCGAAAAGGGATTAAGAATGTTGAATGGAGGCACAAAAAAACTAGAAAAGTTAATGGAAATTGGCAAGGTTTCTTCAAGGCATTGGTTACAAAGGTGAGTGTTCTAAGGTGAATGAGGAGAACAATATATGTCCAGATTTGTCCGAGAAGAAGAAACATTGAAAAATAATCAAAAATTTCTACCCACGTGTCATTTTTGCGGAGTTATCAGGCACATAAGACCAAAATGCTTCAAGTTACTGCAGATGTTGTTTCAAAAAAGACAAAATCAAAGGACCCTATATCCCTTATATAAGTTTCAGAATCATCCTTCAATATCGAAATCCACTTGGGTTAGAAAGGGTCAAGGGCAAGCATAAAGATGGAGTGAATGAATAATAAGAAAGTGTCCAGATTCACAGTTAGTTACTGCTTTTGAAGCAACTGTTCAAACTGAGAATAAGTCAGTTACTTCAGATGAAGAAATCAATCAGACAGTTGATGATAGAAATAATGTGATGAGAAATAATTCTAGGTTTGAATTTCTTCGAGGGGCATAGGGACTGTGTGCTTTACATTTTTGAAGTATAGTTTGTTGTTATTTATTAAAAAAACAAAACAAAAAAGGAAAAGAAAAGTCAAAAAATTGTTTTATTTAGTTCTTCTTTAGTTTTTATGTTGCCATTGTCGTCTCATCTTTTTAGTAGTTTGCATTGTGACTTCTATTTAGCTCTACTAAGACTTTTCAGCTCTTTCATCAGTATGGGTCTCTCTCGGGTATCTCTCTCTCTTTCCAACATATCTTTCGGTGGTTTGAATAGTGGTAAATTGTCATCTTGACGTGCTTATGATTCTTCCGCTACATTTATTAGTGATTCTTATGACTTTGTGTTTTAATACTGTTTTGTCCCAAGGGGGAGTTATTAGATTGTTTATGGTGACTGTTCCATTTAAGAGTAGAGTTCAAGGTATATGCATGGCTATTCATCTTCCTTTTTAGTATCTTTTGTCTCAAGGGGGAGAAATTTGGATGATTTGATTATTGTTACTATGGATGTTCTTTGAAACTTATTGTTGCATTAAGGGTGAGTTCTTGGATTGAATTCAATTTCCATATGCCAAATTATGTGACTTAAGGAGAGTTTCAAGTTTGTCATAAATATGCCAAAAAGGGGGAGATTGTTAGATATATGCTAAATATATCTATTTTATTTTTTTTGGTATATTTTTAAATTGGCATTTATTTTTATCAAGTATGAATTCAAATACTAGTTGGATAATTTTATAGCTAGAATAGAGTTCTACCTTTCATAGGAGTTGATTTGTATATATCGAAAATCTGCAGCAGACATCTATCTTGAATGGGAGTGTGCGGTAATAGGGTTTACGTGCAAATGTGGCATTGAAGAAACGTGAGTTAATTGTTCAATGAAATAATGAGTCATAAATAAGGTGAGTGTATGGCAGAGAGAGTTCTATGGATATGGGAAAAAGAGTTTATGTGCGTTAATGGTGAATGGAGCAAACACTACAGTATGTGTGTGTGTCTTTGAAGAGAGGTGAATATACGTGTGTTGTGTGTAAGACAAGTCTATGGAGTAGTGATGTGCATTAATTGCTTATTAGGAAACACAATGTGTTAATTGAGCATGTCTCTATAGCTGAAGGAAATCTCTCGTGGGCATTGGACAAGAAAAGAAGCAGTGGGCGTTAGATAAGAAAAGAAGCAGTGGACGAGGATCATCGTTTTGACCTTACATTGGTGTGTTACTGTGAGTTAATTGAAGATTGAAAAATATACAGCTGAATGTGTGCATGTGTTCTGGTGTTCCGTATGATTTGGAGTTGTTGAAGGTAGGATGAATCAGTTCAACTGTTGAACAGATTTTCAGACGTATTTCGGGAAGTTGAAATCATAGGGAAGTCTTTCTTTTATCTCAAGGATATTATCGTCAAGTCTTAGTTGATTAAATACTTGAGTTATTTTTATTGATTGTTGTTTAAGTGAAAGTAGTTAGAAAAATCCTCTGACAATGTCAACACGAGTCGGTCGTATTATCGGGTGTGAAAATCTTTTACGGGCTGTGAGATCAAGAGACAGTGTCAAGGGTGAGTGATGTAGGCTCTGTTAAGCCTTGAGAAAACCTATTGTTTTTTAGTGAAAGATTTAATCTGAGTGAGGGCCCCGCAAATATAAGAAAAGATTGCCAAACTGCGTTAACAAATTTCTGGTGTTATTATTATTTTGTTTTTGCTTGGTTTTATTTTGTTCGGGCCAAAGAATTTTACGGAAAGTTTGCGAAACATTTAACATTTTCAAATTTTCAAATATAATGTACATTATGCATATTATAATCCCTACTATAATGTTCTTGTTTTTTCCTTCATACCATCTTGAACTAAGCCACATGCGTCGTTGGTCTACTTCCTTGTTTCTTTTGTTTGTTCTTACAATCATCTTTCATGAAATTTCAGGTTTCAACCGGTCGTAAAAATGAATAATGTACAGTGCTAAGCATAATCTCTTTTTTATTAATAATGAGGTATTTTGCTATTTTTATTACTTATTAAATAAATTCTATATACAAATTTTAAATAAAATTAGTCTTAACTCAAAAGACAATGTTTGGCAAACAGCATATTAGTTACTTTTTAGCTTATTGAGTAAAAGTTGACTTTTTGACCATTTCTAAAAGTTATTTATGTATTTGGTGAATGACTTATTAATTAGTTTATTTAACTTCAATAAGCTGATTTCTAAAAGTTCTATAAGAGGAGCTTTTAGAGTTAGAGTTGTTTGCCTAATGGCAATATTGCCCTCCACTTTAGTCTCTACTTTTGCTCTGTGTGTTTTTAAAATTTGCTTTTTGATCGTACTGAAATTTGAAAGAATATAATAAAGGGGTTAATTAAACTTTGTAATCTTTATTTAATTTTATAATATTAGTTTACATTTAAAAATCGTAATATTAAGTTTTTGAACATAAAGAGTCACCAAATTAATATTTTTAGTATATAACTACTATATATCGTACATGTATCATAATATAATTATAGATATTTTAATTTATTAAATAATAAAATTTATACATATTATATGAAAAATACTAATATGATATGAGCTATATCATTCACATTAAAAGAGAATTTAACATTGAATTATTATTATTATTATTAATTAAAGTTATAAACTTAATTTTTGTAAAATTAAATATTTAAAATATAAATTCTTACAAGCATATTTAACGAAATACTAAGAAATATAATATTCTTGCCCTTATAATTTTTTTAAATCATACCCTAATAAGTCATTTTACACATTAACAATTAATATTAAACAATTAATTTTACCCAATTTCTTTAAATAACTGATGCTATCTACTAGTCAAATTAGCTAATATAACTAGCTATCAGCTAACTGCTGATAGAATCAATTATTAGCTAATGCAATCTGCTATTTACCAAACATGACCATACTTTAACTTAGGCGTTCAACTGATCCAAAACTTAACACTGTGTTGGTTGATAAATTAGCTAACAGCTAATATAATCTGCCTTTTACCAAACAGGATCATATTTTAATTTAATCATTATACCGATCCAAAACTTAGCGATGTTCTGCCTTTATCTTTTACCTTGAGCCTTTTTCTTTCTTCGTTTCCTTTGCTTTGTTTTTCTTCGCTTTGACTATATTTTTAGTCGTCTTCGTATTTGCCATAATTTTTATATAGATTATATTATTTTTATAAATTAAATTTAGAAATTAATTGAATACATAAGCCAGACGATGAAGGCACCAGATGTAGAGGACATCCTAGTCTTTTAAAGTGGAGTAACATTAATGCTCTTCCTTTTCCAAAGAATTCTGAAATTCGTAAAAGTTATGTTTCAAATATATATTAAAATTGGATTATATTTATAAAAGATTTAACAAATCAACTATCTCAACTTAAATGAACCACTCAATATAGAAACTTTAATATAATAAGTATTTATAACTCTTTAATTTTTTTTAATTATTAGAGACTTTAGTTCGTAATTTTTAATATGTAAATTATATTTATTAAATTAATTATTTAATGGATTAATTGTTTGAAATTAACTGAACTCATCTACAGAATTTTTAACACAATATGTATCTTATAACTCTTTGACAAAAAATTGAATAATTAGTAATTGGATTTAAAAATTTTAATATAAAATTTATTTTAGAAAGTAAAAATAATATCTTAAATTTAAAATTTACTTAATCCTATAAGCCAATGAATGCATTGTTAAATTTTAAGTCCACAAAAAGTTTCCTATAAACAATCTATCATATTATGATTTAAAAAGATATATGACTAAAAAAGTCTAGTCAATTTATTTTATTTTATTTAAATTTATGATTTAATTTATTTTCCTATTTTTAAAAAATTTCCTATGAAAGATTATTTAACTTCCAAACCCCATTTTAATTTTAATTTTAATTTAGATTTAATTCAATTTAATTTATTGTCACTAACATACACAGACACATATATATATTCTGTAATATTATAAATAGTAATTTTATTATAAAATTCTCTAATTTTAAACAAAATTATTAATTAAAATCATCATGAAACATTAGGATATATTTATTACATAGGACCTTTTTTTTGATTCTAGACCAGAGTATACCGGCGATTTCAATAACTAATCTCATCGTTAATTTGTAGGCATCTCATAGGTGGGACAGTTAACCCAAGGATTCATAGGACTTAATATTATAGGAATCTAATTTAACTTGTACTCTAGTGTTGCCATAGTAATAATAATAATACATAGTAGCAGGCGATATAGTCACTTGCCTTCTAACTTTGGTTTGCTTTCGCGTTCTCTGCATTGGTCGCATATTCCAGGCAACCTGTTCTCTTCGTTCTTCTGTTTCCAAGTCTTTAAAACGAAGAGAAATATGGTGGAGATCATATTTAGGGATTTCTGATTCTTCGTCGTTGAGGTGCTTTATATTTAGTTTAGTATCCTAACTTCAGCATTTTCAATTAGTTTCATCGAAACTCAACATTTTGGTTTTTTAAGAAAGGAATCTTGCCAGTGGATCTCCTACAACGTCTTGTTTCCTCTGATATGTTTGCTTAACATAGTAGTTGTTATTTTGAACTTAGGGTTTGCTTTTTGTGTGGCCTGTTAGGGTTTGTTATATTGACCGCAATTTAATGGGGCGGAATGTTAGCATTGTATTGTTATCAATCATGTGTCACAGGATAGTCAGGTGTCATTAGCTCGGATTTATCCGACATGAAAGTTCGTTGTATAATGCTTTTCAATACATATTTGCAGTTGTTGCTGGGTAGCTGATTGTGTGTTTGGGGTTTATGCAGTTACAATGTTATTTGAGAGCGTTTCTGTTTGATGCATGAAATCATTTAATGGGAAAGAAAAACAGTCAAAGGTAGAAATCTGATCATATCTTTTTCTCAGGAATTAGCTCATGAAAATTTAGCAACTGGTGTGAGTTTAATTTTGCTGAATCTTTGCAGTTCTCAGGCAATGACAAATGATACTAAATCCAGTCGTAAAGCTAAGGACGTTAAGATCAATAATACAGAAGACAGAAATGTTGCTGACAAACTATCAACAAGTTCGGGTGCTACGTCATCTGATGCATTGGGTCTGAGAAGGTCAACTAGGGAAACATCATCAAAAATAAATAAGACTCCAAGCCCCTCAAGTACTAGAAAATCTGGGAGACTTGAGAAAAAGTCTCCACCAGTTACTCCTGTGATAAGAAAATCTGAGAGAGTTGAGAAGCAGACTGCACCTAGTCCTTTGAGGAGGTCTGAAAGGGGAATGAAACAATCCTCGTCCAGTTCTGTGTCAAAGGAGCTTGACGTGAACATGACATCGGTGCTTATGAAGAAAAATGTGAAAAGGGAAAGACCAGGGACACATGAATCTAGAGACATGCGCAGTATTGAGAAACAGGAAAAGAAGAGAATGGATGCTCGTGCTTATAGGAAATTGTTCAAGCAGAAAGCAATGAAAGATAATGTGGCAGGTAACCTGCTGATTTTGTCCTTTTCCTGTCTATATAGCAATTTGTTTTGAATTTTTTCATGAGCAGGGATTTCTTTATCTGAGGATTATATATTTCTCAAGCTTGAGGTATCAAAAACATGAAAGCAACATTCTAAACAATTGGAGTTTTTGGCATTCTTGCCTGATAGAATTATTGTCAAAGTCCTTTTGTAAAGAAAAGTGGTTATCGTGAATTTTCTTACAGGTTCTTGCTTAATATTGTAGGTTATCCCAATAAGCAGAGTAGGAGTGATAATTTTATTGTGAGGTCTAGCACCAAAAATGGAGATGATGCTTCCAAAAATGGTGGTGAGAAGCTGGACGAGTTTAGAGGAGAGAGCATTGGGAAAAGTTTTGAAGAAACTGCGGAAGGGTCTAATTCTCTTGTAAGGAAAGCAGAGAAAGGGTCATTTGAAAATCATGTTGAGATTGAGTCTTCTTATATGGAGAAGGATCAAATTGTAGAGTCCAAACAGGAAAATGATTCTGCTGAGATGGCAGAGGAAAATTTACGCAGAGAGTTGGTAGACTCTACTCTCAATGAAGGCACACCTGACTATCTTACAGAGTCACAGAGTGATCATGAAGCAAGAACTTGCAAAAGGCAAAGGAATTCTGATACTGCCACTGTGATATTAGAAGAAACAGTTAATGATGTAATTGCATCTTCTTCAAATGAGCATAGAGGAAACAATCTTGAGCAGGGTTGTGCTGCATGTTCTAAGAAACAAAGGTACAGGCAACATATATTCATGTCTTCTCTTTCTCGCTCTGCCCTTTTTTGCAGCCTACCTGTGATTAATAATTGGCATCTTCAGGATGCAGATTTATGTAGTAGTAATCTTACTTACATTAAGATGTTGTCAAAATGCTTTCTGTTGTCATCATTTATGTTTAGAATTATAAATCATCAACATAGAATAGTGTCAACATTTATGCTTTTAATAGATGTTTACTTTCAATATTTATTGTTTATGCATATGAAAAATGGATGTTCATGGACCTCATTGTTTCTTCGGTTTGTTGAGGTGCTTTTCTAGTTTGGGGTTGGGAATACAAATAAGCATAGTGGATTATTGGAGAGAGATTAGAAAGGTGAAAGGATGATGGTGATAATGAGACAATAAAAGGTTCGGAAAAAAGCTATGTGAATAGTGAGGAGAGATGAGAAAACCAACCTTAAAATTCAAGGGCGATCCAATTAAGTCCAGGTTCCCTTTACTATAGGTCTTGGTTTACATTTTTCTTGGCAATTGAGGAAATCCAAGGACTTCAAAAGTACAACATGTATCAAAGTAGACCTTTTGCTTGATAAATTGGAAAATTATCTTTCTTTTTGTCTTTTCTGCAACTACTTTATCTCAAGAAGGCATAAATATAAGATGATATGGGATAATGGAGGATTAAACTTTGCCTCATTCAGGCTCTCCTCTGGCATCCAAGTTTGGAGGCAAAGCTTCTGGGATTTAACATCATGTAAAAACATAGCTAGAAGCAAGCCTTGTTGAAACATAATTAATGCAAGTTCAAATAATCATAATTAATGCGAGTTCAAAAATCAGCCCCAAAATACACAAGGAAAGCAATATCTGTTGCAGTTTGGATACTTATCCATAAAGCCATTCCTTTCCTATCTCTGAGTTACGTATGCTCTCATGTGTTATTGCTTTAAATGGTATAAAGATTGGGTGAAAGTTAAAAAATTTGCCTGTTCTATGGAAAGGTCTAAAGCATTTTAATGAAAGGCAATATGATTAATCATCTTTATAGGATCTGAGCAAATAGATGCAACTTTTATTCTTCTGATGTAGCCCCTTTTGCAAAAGTGGCATTGAAATTGTGCTTTCAATGTAGTAAGAGACATTCACTGTAATTCAATGGTATCTAGAATTGTAACAACATATGGAGACTCATAATCTTGATGGATGTCATTGAAAGTTTGTGAAGTTGAATAACTAGTTTCTCCTACAAATTAATTTTCCCTTAAATCTGATCGAGTTAAAATTGCCTTTATTCTTTGTATTTTTTGTGCTGTCAATCACGGGTTACCAATTTCTTATCTTCAACAAACATTGGCACATGATGATGTTTGAAGCTTTAGACAAAGAAGGATGTTACATTCAGATTCACAAGTTGCAAAGATTCTTTTCCTTAAAAGTATAATGCCATCAACTTTATTAGATGAATACCAGTCCTTGATATGAGAAGCATTAGTGGCTGTTGATTAGGCTGTTCCTCCATCCCTATGATATTCATGAGGTTTTACAATATGATATCCAATATTAATCCTGAAATTTATAATTAACTAGCCAGCCTATAATCCAATTATCACAACCTACTGCAAGAATGGTTGGCGATGCTCTTAAGTTTTGCTTCAATTCAATTTGCCAGGATATTATATCATTTAAAGCTGATGGTTGGTATGTTGGTGTGTTATGGACTAGTGGATTTTGAACTCTTGAGCATGCAATTTTAGCAACAATGTTGACTCATAATTTCTTTCTCTCTTTTTTTTTCCTGGAAAGTTGCCACATAATTTCTTATGGTTTCTAATTGTTCAAATTGCAGGATTGACAAAGTTTTGGCGCAGCAGGAGCCTTGCTTTTGCAAGACAAAAGTAAACCAGGATTTATGTGGCATCACTGTGGCAAAGGTTGGTTTCTACATCATTTTGAAGTGTTTCTTGTGATTTCAGCTTTTTGTTTTTAATGAAATTGCTGTTATTTATTGGTTTATGGCAGTAATAATATTGTTGCTATAGGTTCTAGTTCTGAATCCCAATTTTGTATGTGATGTTCCAGTACTTAGTCTCATGCCACATATTTCTAATGAACATATGTTGTAGTCTAAAAATAGTTTCCTGGAAGAAAATCATAAAGTTGGAAAACTCTTCCTGCCTTCATTAATGATAATTTGGATAAAAGCTTAAGTAGCCCTCAAAATTTTCCAAGTTATTCTATTAAGCTGTTTAAATTTATCGTTGTGTGATACATTTAAAAAGTATGTGGACTGCATTTTGCTTTTGATTGATGGAGCATGATGCATTTCCTTTTTGTTGCATTATGAACTTAGACTGGACATAAACTTCATAGAATGCTAGATGATTGTTATCATAATTGTTTATTTTGTTGACTCATGTAAAAGGATTTGTGAGAAGTTATATTTTGATAGATTAAGCTTCACTTGTGACATGTTGTCAGCCTTCTTTTTTTATCACCTAATCCTGGTTTTCTGAAACCTTCTTGCTTCTATCTCAGTGCTTTGGGTTCATATGCCATGGTATTAGTTGTGCATTTTCTATAATAATTGTGTTAAAAAGTTTCTGAATCCTTCCTTTTACCTTATCCTAAGGTCAATGCTTGTGTAACCTTTTGATTTATTGCATTAGGATAGAGGGGAAACTGAAGCGCTTATTACCACAGGGAATGCCTATTTATGCAGTTCTGTCTTACCGGATAATGAGCCTTTAACAGACTCTCATTTAGACAGTGATCTGAATACATGTCTTCTCTGCAAGCGTGGTGGATGGCTCTCGTGAGTAATCTTTTTCTTGTTGCTCTTTCGTTATATGACTAGTTTCAGCCAGCGAGTGACATTTTTTGTTCATCATGGAAGTTCTTGATGTATGTATCTTGACCGGTGACATTGTATTGGATATTCGTTGCATACATGTGATGGTTTTGCACTTGAACGAAACTCTGTGTTACTATTTTATGCTCATAAAAACTGATTCAACTGCATTCAATAACCAAGAATGAAAGAGTAAGTTATGCAGGATAATGAATTAATGATATCATCAACAATTTTTAGAATTGGACTTCAATTTCTGTTGCTTTGCTTAGAGTTGAAGTCATTAGTTCTAGTTCTAATTCTAGTTGAATTGTTAGTAATTACGGTCCCATATTTACTACTTGGTTTCAATTTGTCTCTGTAGCGAAGTTGCAATTAGTATAAGAATTAGTGTTAACTGTCATAAATGAGATGTTTACTTTCAATGTTACTTTCAATGATTTTGAACATGGATATAGGCTTGATTTTTTGGCCTCATGTTCTCCCTTATTCTTTTTTTATTACACTTCTATTCTCTTGTTATTCTTTATTCTCTTCTTGGTCTTTTCTTTTCTTTTTTTCCCTCAATTTTAGACTTTCTGCCATAAATTTCTGATTTACATCAGTAAATGATGTAGAACCGATACAGATGATGCCACTATTAATTTGATATTCACAAGTAGGATGTAAATATCAGTTGTTGGAGATTAGGATTGAGGAATTAGAAGAAAGGAATGGCTCTAGAAATCAGGTCTAGGTTTTTGAATGAGGATCAGGAATGACTATCTAGTTTCCAAGAATTGCTCTTACAGACAAAGCATTTCATTTTCCATGCTGAATTTAGCATTCCGAAACTAAAATCTCTTGCCATTTATAAACTGAAATGTTCACTTGGTTAAATAAGAATCCTGTCAGCTAAATCCTGATATAACTAAGATAATAATGGTAACTCTTTCTAATACATATAGAGTTCTTACCTAACAGAGATAAACTCAATATCTATTCCAATTTAGTTTCTCGTAAGGAAAATTGATTAATACAAAAATTTAGTATTTTGTATAAGAATATTATTATGTATCCAATATCGGAATACTTTGTTACCAGCTTAAGTACTATTTAGGAATATTGTTTACTCTTATTATAGAATATTATACTGCCTACTATAATAAACAGATGAGCGAGACCTAAGGGATAATATACTTGGTACGGTTGTGTTAATTATTTGCTTCTTTTGGTGATGCTTCTACGAATATCAATTCAGGTGTTGCAATGGACTAGGATGCAAAAGTGGCTACCATATGTCTTGCATAGATCCAGCCCTGAAGGACCTTCCTTTTGGAGTTTGGTATTGTTTTATGTGTAGTAAGAAGAAGAGAGAATTAGGGGCACATTCAGTTTCTGAAGGAGTAGAATCAATTTGGGATGCTAGAGAAGTGGAGGTATCAAGCGGCGATGGTACGGAAAAGCGGTCCATTATTCTTGTGATAGTTGTAAACTTTTTTGTTAGTTAGTAAATGCATAATCTGTAACTAGCTTCACTGAAAACTATTTTGTAGAGTTCTTAGCTGTAACTTATTTATACTTGTAGGATTCAAAGAGAGACAACTTTTTGTCAAGTACAAAGGTCCTGCTCATGTTCACAATTGCTGGGTCCCAGAACGCCAACTGCTTCTTGAAGCTCCATTGCTTGTTGCAAAATTCAACCAAAAGAATGAGGTGTGAATCTCAAATATGTAACAGGTTTTCCTTTCATACATTGGATCATTGCATAGATATAATTGGAAGAGGAGTTTACATTTTGGCTCTTCTTTACATACACTAATATTTTATTTCTAAGAGATTTTATGATCTTCAGGTTGTGAAGTATAATCAAAAGTGGGCGGTGCCACAACGGTTGCTGCAAAAGAAGAAAATAGTAAACCCCAGACAGCAAGATAAATTTAATCAGGAAAATTCGGAATGTGTTCTAGATTGCTGTTATGAGTGGCTTGTAAAGTGGCACGGCCTTGATTATGAACACGTAACCTGGGAGTCACAAAAGACAGTTCTGAATTTACCAGAAGCCCAGAGTCTGATTAGGGATTTTGAAAATCGCCACGACAAGGCAAAGAGGGCTAAAATAAATGAGGTGTGCACAGCTGGAGATTAGAAATCATATCCTTCTGATTTTGAAATTCACGTCTTAATTCATATTTAAAATTGCATACCTACTTAGATTTAGCTCCTGTGGTTGAATCCAGGCTACAACCATACTTTATTTCCCATGTGCTCATAATCTTCCGTCATTTGTGTTACATCTCAGGGAAACAAAAGAATAAAAGATTTGAGTTCTAAGAGCATAATCTGGAATCTCAAAACTATATATATGCCTCGGCAGAGATTGTTTGGTTAAAAAGTAAAGATAATTAAGAAAAAGAGAGAAGGGAGGGATGGAGATTTTCATCAATATATCATTTTGTTCCTTTATGCTTTCTATAGTCTTCTATGGTCTTTACTTCTTTTGCTTCAAACAATGAGGCAGGGTGGGAAGGAGTGGTAGATGGATTATTTGTCTCTTTATACTACTATCTGCTTTTCTTACATTGATTTCTTTCACTACTATAAACGTTCTCTTGTGATTATCTCCCTGCAGAAATTTCAAATGGAAAAAGATTTTCCAGTTAAGTTGTCATACTTATCAGCTGAAGCTGCACTTGGATCTGACAGTAATCATTTGGAGTTTGTGAATATTCTTCGCGATGTTTGGCACAGGAGACAGAATACTGTTCTGATAGATGATCAAGTGAGCTTGGTAAGTTGTACTTCAATTCCAGTTGTCAATATGCTTAGTTTTCCAGATGGCATTTAGTACAATTCAGTAATTTATTGGGAGTGACTAACTTATGATCTTAATCCAAGAAACTCAGATTTGCTGCTGGGCATTAAACAGTGCTATCCAATAAATTTGCATCTGACAATTATGTACTTTATGTTCCCTCTAAGATAGAACTAGATTTTATGGACAATATAATGGTTGGTGTTGTGCTGCACTTTCGTGTTTGTTACCCGGAGTTATGCATTAGCGTTTAATTGGATGGTTTCTGGTTCTGGATTCTAACTGTTAGAGATTTTGTTTGTCATATACCTGTAACATATCATAATATTTACTTATTATATGTAGATGGGCTAATACTTGATTACAGCTAACCTTTCTATTACTTTCTTTTAACTCTTTTGTATGTTATACAATCCCTTGTTTTTGGACTTCCACACCTACCCTTCACCAAAGGCAAAAAAGGTGAACTGTACAGTATCATCCCTATGGCATAAATAATGTCACTGTTCATATGCACTGTTCATATGATATGAACAGTGCTGCTTGTATGGTAAGAGCAGCAGTTCATATGAGTAATAGCATGTGTGAGTTGGTCTTCGTCTTACAAATTGATGGAATAAAGGTGCAGACCTAGTGATCGATTTCATTCGTGGAAGTTTGAGAGTCTGACTAGTGGGTGGGTCATGTTTATATGAAATTCATTTTATACAAGAAGAATCTTAGGTTGTTCTTTTCATAGATTGATGGAGTGAAGCTGTGAACCCGGAGATTTATTTCACTGGTGAAGGTTCGAGAACTGAACTGGCCCGTTTGGGCGTGCTTGGGCAAAGCTCACCCTAGATGAGAAGAGTCATACATGTAGCTCAATCAAATTCTTCTAAGCAAGAATAGTCTTGGATGTTTGAGGGATCTAGCATGTCCTTGAACTGGTTGAAAGGGAATCATTTGTGGCAAACTGAACATTGACTCTAGCTTGAATAGTGTTGTGATTATATTGTTATAATATGTATCACATATTCGAATGGATGGCAAAGGGTCGGGCTGTGCCAGGCCTGACCCAGATTAACCTTCATAAGGTGCGGCTCGAGCCTGGTTCAAAACTCGATCACACCTAGCTCATGTTGACTGAGCATGACCCAAAGACTGTAAGTCACCTAAATCTCTTCATTGCATCTCACTGTTGTCAAAGTCTCGCTGCTCATCAGTCTGTCATCCCATGTTTGAGATCCAAAAGTGCATTTGCAAGGAAAACCCAAAATATGAGTCTTATTAATCTAGAAAGAAAACTTAGAAGGAACAAGGGAAGAGATGAGAAGGGGATGCTGAAGTCATTGGTCTTCAATGGTGGGTGGGTCAATAATTTCTTTGAATTTTTCCTGCACATTTGCTGGCTGGACAAGAGCATAAGGTCATTTTATTCTGCACTATGAGGAACAAGAGAAGTTAACCGAATATAAGAGAAGAGAAGGATCAAGAGTTTCAGGAAATGCAACATGTACCAGCAAGTTGGGCGGCTGTTGAAGCAGAAGAAGAAGGGGCTAGGGTTTTCTTTTTATATATCGTCGGGCAAGGCCATGGAGCCGAAGCCTGGCTTGAAGCCCATAAATTGAAAAAAAAAGGTTGAGCCCGACTCAAAGCCTGGACAACTCATGCTGAACTTATTGATTTCATGCTGGGCTGTTTCGGGCCTGGCTATTTTGCCAACCCCATATATTCGGATGATACTTTCATAGCTCGTATTATCTGCTACTATAAATTGATTGGCTGAAAGCCATTCTACTCATTCTTTTTCTCTTTTGCACGCAGGAAAGGGTGTTGAGGGTGATCTTGTTTCTCACATCATTGTCACACCATGTGTCTAAACCTATTCTTATTATCACAACTTCTGATATGCTTAATCTATGGGATCAAGAGTTCTTCCACATTGCTTCTTCTGATGTAGTGGTTTACTGTGGAAACAAAGATGTGCGCAAAGGAATTAGAACACTGGAGTTTAATGAGGAAGGAAATTGTGCATTGTTTCAGTATCTAATAACATCAATGGAGATTTTCATTGAGGTATACCTTTTGCATCTTACAAGATATTTTAGCATGGAATTTTGTTTGGTTAAAATGAATGACAAGTTGTTGTTATGATGATCTTGCACGTTACAATTATGTACAGGATGATCTTACTCAAGGTTTTTTTCTCTTACAAAGCATAATAGGCATGTGTGGTTGTTATGAAAGAAACTCTTTTATTCTTTTTTGGAAAACAGGGATTTCTAACGTTTTTGCACTTCTATAAAAATCCGAATAAGTGAAATAAAAGATGAAACAAAAATTTGCTATTACTATTACTGAATTTACTGGACTTCTTGGTTTAGTAATGAGGATATCTAACCACATAAATGGTTCTGTAGGATCTTAATGTGTTCGATTCTATTGAATGGAATGTGGTTGTGATTGATGAGTGCCAGTTCTCTGGGATATATTCTCATATCTCAAAAGTTATTGAGCTAAGAACTGATATGAAGCTTCTCCTTGTCAATGGTCAACTTAAGGTATTGTTCTACATGACTACATGCATTGATATTTATCCTGAATTATTTTGTGGTGCCTCCACTAATTTGGTTGATGTTCTGTATGCTACTCTATATGTTACAGGATGATATTGCTGAACATTTGTTACTGCTTGATTGTCAGAGTGGTTGCAGTAATGAGAGCTCAGTTATTTTATCTAACAATAAGATCAGTAATTTGAAGGATAGCTTGTCAAGGTATTTGGTTAATGGTGGCAAGTCGGAGTCCTCAAAATTTGAAGAGTATTGGGTACCTGTTCATTTATCACCTATGCAGCTGGAGCAGTATTGTGCTTCTCTACTTTCAAATGCTCTCTCTCTTTGTTCATCCTCGAAAAATGATACCGTTGGGGTCCTTCGAGATATTCTCATCTCCACACGGAAGGTGTGGCTGATTAAATTCACAATGAATCAGATGATTTTCTGGATTTAGATTCTTTTTTATTTGTGTTATATCTTTGTTTGCTTATGCCTGTGATTTGGTGATTTTATCTCTTGATTTTTATACCTATTATGGAATTTTTGTCTAGGCTGCATGTGCATCTAGATATTGTTTATTCTTATCAATAGTTATTGTCTCTTATCACTATAAATAGTGCATTTTTTTAATAAGCTGAAAACTTGGGTTGGATCATCAACTTGTTGATACTTTTCATTCATTTTCATTTACATTGTTTCGGTACTTCATTCTCTGAGCTTTAGATTATCTCATCTACTCTTGTGATTTGTTAGTCATATGCTTGTTGATGGTTGGCAGTGCTGTGACCACCCCTACATCACAAATCCATTACTGCAAACCTCGCTGTTGAAAGATTGTAAAGAAGTTGAGATTTTGGATATTGGGATACAAGCGAGTGGCAAGCTAAAACTTCTTGATGCTATGCTTTCTGACATAAGGAACAGAGCTTTAAGGGTCCTAATTCTTTTTCAGGTGCACTGAATTGATTTATTTCTTCACAGTCCTTATAAAGCTTTTACATATGATGTGTTGCATGAATTTAGATGTTTTGGCTTAGTCCTCATTTATTACATCTATTCCATTGTCTGAAATTTCTGTATATCTTTATGGTTATTATGGTGTTTGGTTTATGTATGTCATTCAAATGTGTTTGAATGCGATGCTTAAATAGATGGCAACTAATCTTGAATTACTGCTCTCCCACAGCCATTGTTGTACAGCCACTGTCCCTTCCTCCATATCTCTCTCTCCCTCTCTCTCTCTCTCACACACACACACACGCAGACACACACACACACACACACACACACACACACACACACACACACACAGTCAATAGAAACTTGGAAACAAGACTTTTAGATTTACACAATTTAATCTGTCAACTTTTTAATGTTGAACCTTTTGAGAAACAACAATCTTTTACTTGATAGGGAAAAGAGCATTCATGTTAGAATTGGTGCCTGATGTTCTGAATAAACGCACAAAACATTTAAAACTGTTTTATGAGACATACAGAATATTTTCATTATGACTGAGTTTCTTGTAGTTTATTGATAGAGTGATGTTCCAACTTCATTAATGGTGTTGCAGAGAAAATGTTTCTTTTGTTGATTCTAATTCTCCTAATTATGCAATGTAATCTAGCTGGTAGTCAGCCCTTTGAGTTGATTGGTCATTGATGAGATTTAGATGCATCCAAGAAATCACCCTGACGTAGTTCTTTTTTAAGGTTTTTAAACCTTATTTCACCTTTTCCTTTTCAATTTCCCCCGGTGTGATGTGTTGCTTATGTGTTTGTACAGTCTAGTGGTGGTGGTGTATGTATTGGAGATATTCTGGATGATTTTGTGCGTCAAAGGTTTGGAGAAGATTCTTATGAGCGTATTGATGCGTTTATTACTCCTGCAAAGAAGCAAGTAAAAGTTCACAACTTCAATAATAATCAAGGAATGTTTGTCTTGTTGTTAGAAACTCGTGCTTGTTCTCCTACCATCAAAGTTTCATCAGTAAACACTGTCATCATATATGGTAGTGATTGGAGCCCAACGAATGATTTACGTAACCTGCAAAAGATAACAATTGAAATGCAACGTGAGCAGATAAAAGTATTTCGTCTATATTCACTATATACCGTGGAGGAAAAAGCTCTGATCCTTGGAAAGCAAGGCAAGAAGCTTGATAGTGCCTTACAGAATATGAACTCTAGCACTATTCACATGCTGCTTATATGGGGATCTTCGTATCTATTCAAAAATTTGGCCAATTTTCATGATGGAAATCCTTTGTTTGAAAAATCACTTTTAGATGTTACCCAGGAGCTCTCCGTCATAATTTCTGACAACACAGAAAATGGTACGGACAGCCTATCTCAAATTTTGAAAGTCAAACAGAAACAAGGAAGTTATAGTGTCTATTTTCCATTGCCTGGTGAGCTGAAAGTGCAGCTTATGGGTGAAGATCCACCCCATATATTTTGGAAAAAGTTGTTGGAAGGAAAGGAGCCACAGTGGAAATATTCATCTGTTATAACGCAACGAATTCGGAAAAGGAGTCAGTTGTTTGATTTACAGCAGGAAATAGATATTGAAGGTAACAAAATTCCAAAAAAGTGCAAGAAGTTACCTACAACAAGCGATCATGCACCTCGTGCAAAATCAGCTGTAAATGATGGAGATATAGCTGCTAAGGATAGGGAAGGTGATGTTGATGTGACTCCTTTCCTTAGTGTTATTTCTTGGGTCTGCTTCAGATTAAAGATTTATTGAATTGTCAGTGGTGTACAATATTCTGGCTTTTACTCAACATTTCTGAATAACCTTTCATAAAGCATCTCCTTGTATGTGCAGGAACAATTGGCCTTCCAGCTCAAAGTTCGTCTGATGTGCTGCCTGAATCAAACAGTCAAACAACTGCAATTCATTCCAATTATACAGACAACTCTCTTTTTTTGTCTAACAAATCACCAGAAATGCCAAAAGCCAATATGAACAAGTTTAATGATAGAACTAATGTGCTCAATGCACAGAAAAGTCTACATCTTCAATTGAAGCCTGAAATAGCCAAACTTTGTGGAATTTTACAACTTCCAGTATGCCTCTTAATTCCTTCCCAGTATTCATACGTTCATAGTGCTCCTTTATTCCCCTTTCTTCAAAACTTTAGTTTTGCTACAAGGCTTGTCATTCGTGTTTTGCTATCATTGCAGGATGGTGTCAAGACTATGGTTGAAAGTTTTCTCGAGTATGTAATGAACAATCATCGTGTCAATAATGAACCTGCAACTGTTTTGGAGGCCTTTCAAATATCCCTTGTAAGGACTTATAATTTCTTATATCTACTGCTGATTACACTGTTATTTCTCATTATCTCTGTTTTTTTTTTTCCAATATCATTGTTAGTCTCACAACCTGAGTGAACTGTAATCTTGGTGTCAGTGATAAGCATAACTGTAAAGAAAAATTATATTCTTTTACTCTGTGCCCCATAATCTCTTCAAGCATTTTGATCTACCACATGTTTATAATGCATTGTAATTGAGGATTTGATGGAATAAAAGAACATAATTAGTATTTGCATAAGATGGCTTATGTATTGGTGATTACAATATTAAATAACTTCCCATTTTTATTTAACTCAAACTTGATTAGATTATGGTTGTTAAAAACATTGAAACAAAAGAGAAGATTGTAGAATATAACGTTGATACCTCTATAGTGTACCAAGCCCCATATTGAAAGAGAAGATACTTTAAAACTCTTTTGCTCACATGCAACAAATTTACCATTAATTTGTTAAAGTGTCAAAGTATGTACATTTTTTGGATGTATCATTTTGTTTTAAGAAAACACTCATGGGTGGGACCTTCACATGCATAAACAGATTTTTTTCTTCTTTTAATGTATGTTTTTATTGAATATGTACGGACTTTCTTGATCAGAGACTTATGATGAGTAATCAGTTGCTTAAAATTTAAAATTATCCACCATATGCAATGTGTATATGATATACACAGATAAATTTGAACGGACTAACTTTGGCCTCTGACAAAAATTCCATGTTCTGAAATTAATACAACTAAAATGACCTATATCTGAAGTTTTTTTCCTTAGTTGTTTGGCAATCCGTGCACCTTATTTCATTTTCTTATTTTTATCAAAAAGGAGGAGGATTAATTCCTTATACGCTAAGGTTCAGAACTTGATGTGTTTATGGTGGAAGTACATAACATCTATACTTGGCCCAAATTTGGGTCCATGTGCACCCAAAAGATGTAGGAGGATTACTTTTCCTTCATAAATTTAAACTTGGAAATTCATGTCTAATAGTCTTGGGCCTCTTGGCCATGGATTCCAAGTTTTCTATTGTTTTCTATTTTCAATTTCCCTGGAATAGGGCCTTGATTGGATTTTAACCTTGAGGAAACATTTAAATAGATTATATCTCTAAATAATTTAATATGACCCTATTATGAAACCACTTGATATTTGAGGTTTTAAAGTGAATCATTTTTTTCCAAATAAAGTCAAACTAGAGATAAAAATCTAGTATTTTTACTGCTTTCATTTGCTATGTATATGATTTAAATTTGGATAAAAGAATTTTATTTGTTCTTAGAGTTTGATATCTCATTGTCGAGATCTGTCGTGTATAGTGTTGGTAAAGTACGTAGTTTGAGTAAATCATTTTTCTTAGTACCATTCAACACTTGAACTACCAATTCACTTGTTACTTCTATGCTGGAAATTTTTCAGTGCTGGACGGCAAGTTCTTTGCTGAAGTACAAACTAGACCACAAGGAATCTCTTGTACTTGCAAAAAAGTACATGAATTTTGGCTGCCGCAAAGAAGAGGCAGATTTTGTTTACTCAATGTTGCGGTGTTTGAAGAAACTGTTTTTGCATCATACAGGAAAGCTGGGGACGGCCTACTCCCCAAATGCTTCTCAGATATTATTGAAAGATCCTATTCCAGATCGTTTACCTTCAAGGCCTTCACAGTCAAGGCCATCAGATCCACAGGTCTCAGGTGATCAAGTTCCTCCCCACATCGTATTGGCACGCTATGATATCTCAAAAAGTATCAAGGATATTGAAAAGAAGTGTGACAAGCAGATGGCAAAGCTCATTGCAAAACAGGAGAAAGAAAAGGAACAAGTTTTAAAAAAATACGAGGAAGAGAAGGCACAACTTGATAATGAACATAAAGCAGAGGCAGCTGTTATTCGTCTACTTGCTAATAATCCGTTGGGATCAGACAAACTTAGGTTACTTGATATTCAATATGCCAAGAAGTTTGAAGAACTTGAGCATTGTAGGGAAACAAGCTTAAAAACTTTAAAGGTGAAGCATATTGCTGCAATAAACGGGTTAAAGGAGGGAAAGAATGATTGGGTGGAAGGAGTGAAGTCATGGGCTCAAGTTGAATTATTAAATAAGATGTCTTCACTTGAAGCGGGATATTCTAAGGCAGAATCTCTTCCTTTAAGTTCAGGCTATGAATTACGAAATCTACAGAATACCCTATCCACACCAGGGGGCGAGGCTCCAGTGGAAGTACCTGAGGCCTTAAGTTCCAATGGGGATGCAGAGGATGTTCTTCCTGGCTTACAGTCTTCGTCTGAGCAGATATCCCATTCCAAGTCAAACATGCTTGGTGATGAAGCCCAACGGGGGATGGCTGTCAGCTTGCATTTGAGGAAAACTTATCAGAATGTTGTCTCTGATACTGCACTTTCATCTAAAGTTTGTACCCCAGATATGGAAGTTAGATTAGCAGTTCCTGAGGCTGCTGGTTCTAGTGACAGTCTGGAGAATACTAATCATAGACCTTGCTCTGAAGAACAGAATATACTTGGAACCACATTGATATCACCTTGTAAGGAGTTCCCAACTGAAGGCCCTGATAGTGCAAATACCCTGGGTGGTCTAGAGGATGTTGCCCCTGTAAATCCTCCATTGGGAGGAAAAACTTGTGATTTTAGTGTTTCATGCATGCATGATGGAATTTTGTTGGGAGTGCCTGATGCTGCTTCACCTGAAACTGGTAGGGATTTGAACATCTCTGGAAAGAAAGAAAGAATTTCTACTTTGGCCCCTGATCATGAAAGCATTCATTGGGGTACAGTTGCTTGTGGCAGTAATCAGGAGTGTCTATCCTCAGATGATATTGCTGGAGCAAACCAGCAAAATGGGGATGCTTCATCAGGAGGGCCTGAAACTAATTCCAGCAAAGAATGTGACATTCATGATATTGGTACATGTGGTAACCTGATTATTTGTGATGAGAAGCATCAAGACTCTCACGCTGCAAGTATAATTGAGGGAACCAACCAGGTAGCTGGTAAAGTCACAGTGGAAGTGCCCGAAAGTGCTCCTGGTCAAGCAGAGGAGGGTGATATAGCTTATAAACGGCAAGATGAAAATGGTCAAACAGATCAGAATGTGTTTAATGAGGACCTGCAGTCATTGGATAAAGCTGCTGTGCATGAGCAGGATGCAGAGGCTTCAGTTCGAATAACTGAAATTCCTAATGGTGAATTCGTGACATGTGCTAATGATATTTTAGAGACAAATGGGGTATCATGCCCAATATTTTCAGATAAAGACGATGGTGCTATTTCCATCTACAGTTGTGATGATCCTTCCCCCTTTTTGCCTCAACCTACCTTCGCCGAAAACAGTCAAGTGACTCTCAGTGAATGCCAGCAAAACCATGAAGACCATATTGAAAGTAGTATTGCTGAATTTCCTAGGCAAATGGTTGAGAACCAAATGGATCTGTTGAATCAAACCATTTTGCAGCCCACAACACATTTTGCTGAGCATCCACCTGTAGACACACCTGTTAGACCTTCAGGGATACATATTGCAGATACAAGGCCTATTCCTGCTTCTACTACTAATAGTCATTATGTACAAGCTGCAACTGATGTAGGAATTCCTTCACCCCTACACCACGATCCACTTCAAAATGAATTGGAGAGAATAACGAAAGAAACTGACCAGATTATTAATATCCATGAAGGCAGAGTTAGTATCCTTTTATTTAACTATCTCGTCTTTGATGCTAAATGAAGCCCTAGGTGTTTTTTTGAAATGAAAACTTTTCCATTTTGCAGAAGCAGCAGTTAAATGATGAGTGTGAGAAGGAGATAGCAGAGGTGGTTGCTCAGATTCGTAAAAAGTACAAGACCAAAATTCAGGAGCTTGAGAGTGAATTTCTCTCTAAGAAGAAACAGCTGGAGGGCAATTACAAAAAAGTTTTCATGAATAAGATCTTGGCTGAGGCTTTTAGTTCCAAATGCAGGGATGCTAGAGTCTCAATCTCACCAGCCACGCAGCAAGGTATTTGATATATGTGATTATGTCAGCCATGTGGAAATCGTAAAATTCAATGTCTAAAGTGTCTTGCAAGCCCTAATGTCTTCTTTTTTTTGGCTGTTTAACCTTTCATGTTCAAATTTAAACAAATTAAGTTTCTTATGCTATAAAATTTGAGTGATTTAAGGCCTATTGGAATCTTACATTGTCATGCGGCAAAAGTTAGTCCCAGTTCCATGTTGCGTGATCATTTTTGTTATAAAATACATTTTCAATCATGGTTATTTGACTTCTGAAATTCTTGTTTGTGTCATTGTTAAATAATCAGAAATTTTTACTCTTAGGACTTGCTGACTGTTCTTTAATGAGTTTGATGGGCAAAAAAGTGAAAGGTTAGGTATTTAATTATTGATTACGAAATGACAGGAATAGTTAAGACAACAATGTCATCAATTAAGCATTATTGGTATGAAAGCACAAACTAGACAATGAAGCTATGCAACTTTTACCATTGTATAAAACTTGAGCATCTTATTAATTCAGGATATTTGAGTTTCTATAATGAGACTTCAGCTTCCATAGATGAAGTTAACTTTTTAATGACAAATTATAAATTACTATAATCAAGTAGCTTTGATGTAGGGCGAGCAGAATATATATCAAATTAGTGATTAGAATCCACAGAAAGAATTTGTGTTTTAGGTTTGGGAATTTAGCTCAGGTTGGTCATATTTCAAGTTAGGACTAGTTGGAATTTTAATAATGGAAGGTAGAGAACTAGAAATCACTTCTAAGCTCAAGAATCATTCCTTGAAGAAAGCTTTACACTTTTAATTGAAAACTCAAGTTTATAGAAAAATATTGAGGATATTCAATAAGTTTTTAAGTACTAAACAATGAGGATAACATATCTTACTACAAAACTTAGCACAAACTAAATTTCAGCCTTAGTTGTCTTTTTTGTCACCTCAACTCTTACTCTTGATACTAGTTAATTGCTTTGCCCTTTTTTTATTTTCTTATAAACTCTTAACTTCTTTTGCATCAAGCTTAATTGGTTGAAATTACAAATTCTAGCACTTTGTGGTTAACTTGCCCTCTTTTCTATCTTCTGTACACTCTTTAGGTTCTTCTCTATCAAGCTTAATTTTGAAGTTACAAATTCAAGAACCATTTTTAGGTTCAGGGGTTTAGTTACCCCTGAAGCAGTTGTTCAGCCCCTTCATAGGGGTTTAGTTACCTGCATGTGTCTTTCATGTCATAAAACCTGCCTCTTGTTGATGCACCAACTTTTAATTCGAGGGATATGGAATCCTGTTACTGCAACTTTCCTTACCATGTATTTACTATAACACTATTTGTTCTCTTATTTTTCTCGTTGATGATGCATATATGCCTTTTTTTTTTCATCAGAATTGTCCTCTAGTTTTCTGCTGCAACTAATTCAGCTGTCCTCACAAGACTCTGCTGAGAGGCCTATTACTGGTTTGAACTTGGCTAATTCTCCAGCAGCCAGTTTGCAAACTGGTACACAAACGACTCCTGCGCCTCAACCATATGGTGCAACATCACAAGTTGTCTCCTCTTCCTCCATGCCCTTTTCTGGCACTTCAACCAGATCATCCCCCTTAAGCTCTATTTTGCCAATAACAGGAAATGCTGGTACCTCAGCCAGATCACCCCACTTGAACCCCATTTCGTCACCGATTCCTGACACATCAACCAGAGCAGCCCATTTAAGCCCCATTTCGCCAGCAACAGGCAGCCTTGGCACTTCAACTAGATCAGCCTACTTAAGTCCTGTTTCGCCACCATTAGGCAATGCTGGCACTTCAACCATATCCCGCCACTTAAGTCCTACTTTACCCCCAATAAACAATCCCGGGGCCTCAATCAGACCACCCCACTCGAGCTTTATTCCACCAACAATTACCAATCGTCAACTTGGGAGTGAAATTAGAACTCCTGCTCCTCACTTGCAACGTTTCAGACCTTCAGCATCAGTAGGTTCTAATACTGCATCTGTTGCACATAGCATGCCATGTCCCCAAGTGGTCTCTAGCCCCCTCCCCACTTCCACACTTCATAAGCTTCCAGTACAAATCCAACCATCAATACATCAATCTAATCCTCAAAGTGGAGTCCAGTGGTCTGAAAATGCAGCAAACCTTCCACCTATTTCAAGTTCGTCACTATCGGCAATTGAGTTGCTTATGGATGTTGATGCGGTTCCACCATGCAGTTTGCCTCCACTAACAGCTACGGGGTCTAACTGGGATCGATTGCTTGTCCCTAACCAATTTGATGGTGCACCAACAAATTCATCGTGTGACAATGATGTCGTCTGTTTGTCAGATGAAGACTGACTATTAAGGACTGGTTTTAGTGAAGTTTACGAAATGCATTGTGGTAATGGCCTGGAGACTGCAGTGATTCTTAACTGTATCCATCTTGTACAGTAGCACATGTTCAAATTCCCATGTAGCTGTAGTTTTGTATATCTCTGTTTGTAAGGCTTATTGGGATCATCATACTGAATATGGTGCCGTTAAGAGGCTGCCTGTTTCATGTAAGTTTTTATTATTTCAGTTTCCAGTGTCCTTTGTGTTTGATAAATATACCTCCAACAATGAGCCCATTTGGATTAAATGAGCATAAATAGATATATCTTCAAAATTTTGGATTAAAAAACCGTTTCCAATTTCTATCACAATATTTTTTATTGTAATTTTACCCCAAAAAATCATCTTATTGTCACCTGTAACTAACACTCTTTTAAAGTCAAACGTATCACCAGGCGCCCGTGTTAAAATCAAACACACGCCTTAACCTTTTTCCGCCTAAATTCGGAAAATGATGGATTGACATATAAGCAAACTCAGTTGAGGATCTGTAATTTCTTGTTTGAAAAACATGAGCTGCATAATTTTGAATGAGCATTTTCTTTGCCATCTTGCTGTCGTTAAAACAGATAAATGGCATATCGAACAAGACGACGGATAGCAGTTTGCCAGTCAAAGGGCATGAAAATTCAAAGAAAAAGTGGGCAAGTAATGCCATAAACTATATATTTTTTAAATCCCCATTTGAAATTTCTGCTCCGTAAGATTGGGCCCTGATATAAGACTGCTCCTGGAGGTTTCTTGGTGTACTTGGATCTTTGTGCTAATAGCTGTCAAAAAAAGTCAGACAAAGCACAGTTGGGTGTGATCATTTTGGTTCTAGTATATAGCCATAAAAAGAAACCTAAGCTGGCTTAAAGTACCTTATAAATAAGTGGTAGACTTCACTCTAGGCAAGTAGGCGTAGCCATGTTAATACTAAAATGTAAAACGATCACCCTACTACTTATTTCAATGCCATTACAAATGTAGGTAGCAGCACTCACACCATTCCTTACAAATGCAAATGAATTTGACTTGACGCAAAGAGTAGCTTTTGACAACTGTATTGTGTATGTAACAAATGAAATTGATGCTTGACACCCTGTCAATTTCCTCAACTGCATAGACTATCATTAATTCAGCACCAACATTTGTCATCTCTCTCAAGCACTGACCTGTTAGGTTTCTTACCATTCAAACTTGAAGGGCTTGGCGTCACCTCACAATTTTAATAGGTACCCACCTAAAACTTTTAACATTTTTTTTATAACGATAACATTCATAATAACATGCAGATAAAGTATTCTCAAATAAATTCTTTAAAAACAATAACAGAAATTGAGTTGAACGAGTTTTTCTATAATTTAAATTTATATTTTTATATGATTCTCACCAATGGAATTAATGAGATGTAATTTCAATATGTTAGGATTAAAGATTATTTTATACAACTTTGATAAAAAATAAATAAATACAAAACACAACAAATATTCACAGCAGAAACGGGATTAAAAGTGATAAAAATTTATTACCACTAACAAGATAGATAAGATTATAAGTTTTTAAAGAATTAAAACAAGAATTACCCTAAAAGATCAAAGAATTTTTCTTCAAATCTTTGATTAATCAAAATATCAATCACAATAATAAAAAAACGCTTCTTATAAATATAATACTCTAAAATTAAAGTACTAAAAAGAATAACATTTTAATATAATAAAACTTTTAAGTGACTAAAATATGCACACCAGCGTTGGTTTTGTTTTGAAATTTTTAGTGCACATAACAAAGACAATTCTGGTGCATTGTTTCTCTTGTGACAATGTACTCGTGAGTTTGGACCGGTTATCTTTTACAATCCTTTTCCACATAAAGCTCCTTCACTTAAATCAATATCATAAATTTGACTTCATTTTCTTAAGGCTATGTTTGGATAGGTAATTATTAATGAAATGAAATGAAATCTAATATTATTCTTTCGTTTGTAACGAGGGTATATAATATGATAGAATGGAATAGGATAAAAATGAATTATTTCACATTACATCATAAGCAATAAAAATAAGATATCTCCGATTTGAGAGATTTAAAATGAAATGTAAAATAATAAACAACTTTTCACTATATTACATAATAAATCCTTATTCCAAACGACATTTCACTATATTATATTATAAACTCATTTATCCCTCTCAAACAATAAATTTTCAATATTACATCTATTTATATTTTATTTTATTAAAAATCTTACGTCTAACCAAACATAGCCTAAAGTAGTAAGATTCACTCTTTACATTCATAGCTCCTTTGGCCTTCTTTGTTCCACTTCTTGTTAATAATCCTCTAGTATTCTTCAATAGACCTCCAACAACCGTCGACATTTTATTTGAACTATTGGCAACTTGTCCTGGTCCTTCTTCATAACTCCCTTGCTTTGACGTTTGTGTAGCGTAATAGATATTTAATTTTCATCATTTTTTCCTTCTTTTCAAAAGGATTCATTACAAAATGAGCATTTTCTTCTACAAAATAAAAAAAAGGTGATGCTTGTCTAAAATTTCATCTCTCACATCCTCCATTCTTGCTACCAAATTCACTCCTTTTCACTTGTTTTTTATCCCTCGTCTTTGATTTGTTCTCGAGTTTTTGTCCTTGTCCTTTCCCCTTAGTCTCTTCTGCTCACCATCACAAATCTTGAGTCAATCTTTATAAACTTGCAGCCTGCATAGGCACTATATCATATAGTACCTTATACCTCCCAATTAAGAAAGAAATTAACTGCTTAGCTACCCTAACTTTTCACTCTTATTCAATTATTATAGATTATATTATTTAGGGTATATTTTAGATTGTAGTCTCAAATTCTTCATTAACTACATACTAATTGCATTCATATAACTTACTCTCTCCATGATCATAGTACAAATTTGATCGCTGATGAAATACCTTGTATGAAAGATATTGTAATACCTCATTATTCAATCATATCATCCTCTCCCACGTACATACTCAATGCCTTTTTAATGACCAACATCATCCCCTCTTTAGGCCTCTTGATATACTTATTATTACAAGCATTTAAGTTAGGCATATCATCATCCACTTTCTCTTGACTCTTGGATACATATTTTACATCCTTTCTTTAAGTAGTTGGGTTATGTTGTTATCAAGATATGGCATCTTTATTATTAAGATATTTATTATACATCTTTTAGTTTAATTTTGATATTTTTTATTATTGGATATTCGGATAATGACAAAAAATATAAATCAAGAAGTCCTACTTTAATTGACTTCTTGGATAGAGTTGCTATGCAAATAGAACTCTATCTTGGATGAAGATTTATGTGGATTACGTTTCTTATGGAGACGTGGACTATGTAAGGTCACATGGGTGTGTGAGATGTATGTGGTTTTGATGTCTTGAATTTTTGATGTTGGGTATGTTGTTGATTAAAGGCTACAGTGAGTGACTGGGTGATTTTTCTAATCTATAGATGATGACCTAAATCTCTGTGGTGTTGGTTTTATTGAATGGGTCACTGGTGCCATCGATGTTTTGCAAAAATTACGTGAGTGTTTTAATGAGATTTTTTTCTGCTAAGTATTCATGGTGAATGGAAGAGCAAAATGTGTATTGTTTGATTTGATTAATGTTTTTATAGCTTTAAGGGTGGCTTGTGTGTAACGTTATCAAGTGTGAAGAAAATTGAAGACAACCGAAGGTGTTGTTGATGAATGCGTGGTGCAGCTCTTGCACTTGAATCATGGTTGTCTTGGTGAAGTTTTTGTTTGGTGTTTCCGCGTGATTATTTAGCTGCTCTTGATTTCGTGATTGTGTAAGAAATTATTTGTTGTCTTTTTGTCAAGTGTTTACTTGAGTGTTGAATTGTTTGTTTCATCACTTGAGTGATTTATTCACTATTATTGTTTCAAAAGATTGTTGAGAAAAATCCTATGTTGAGGTTAGTATGAGACGGTCGTATTATTGGGTGTGAAATTCTTTGCGAAGACAAGAGATAATGTCAAGGGTTGAGTGGTATCGGTTCAGTAAAGCTCTGTATAAATCTATTATCGTTAGTGAAAGAATTAAGCTGGGCAAGAGTTCCGCAGACGTAGGCAAGATATGCTAAACTACGTTAACAAATCTCGATTTTGTTTATCTTTGATACTTTTAATTTTTCCGATATTTTTGTTTGTCATAAAAGAATCGGAAAATTTACGAAACTATCACCCATTCGATTTTTTTCATTTATATTTCTCTATCCCTCATCTTCCTATATTGGATGATGAGATGCTCACGTTGACCTCATGTTATGTTGACGATAAACGTCTGGTCTATCCCCACTCTTTCGTCCTCATTCATTTCCTTGTCTTTGGATGAGCCTTCTTTCAGCTTTGACTCATAATGAACTTGTAAGATATAAGATTAGCAGCAAAAGTAAATTTTCACTTATTTTTCTTAAAATTCACTCTGCTTACAATCTAAACTCTTGACAAAAGTTTTTTAAACTATATAATCTATATCAAGAAATATATTTTAAATATTTTTCATTTATCAAATAACTCCAAAAGTGAAGTAAATTGGATGAAAAACAAAATAAAGAAAAATAACTGGAAGCCAAGAAAATAAGCAAACTTAAAAATAGGAAAATGAATTCGTTGGAACCCAATTACTCTAAACATAAAAAAAAGAACAAGAACTCAATAAGAATGAATTTTAGAAAAACAAAACAATTGACAAACAAGATTCTTTTATTAAGGAAATAAGAAACAAAACCTAAAAATGAATTTTTATATGAATATTATCCGCAAACAAGAAAATTAAATATACAAAACAAAGACACAATAATGATTAAAAAGTAAACAGACAATATCAAACTAAAAATTTAGATTATGATATGAATATTCCCAATAAGAATTATGATATTCAATATTAATATTACATAATCAAAAACCATTTTATCTTGACAAGTTTGATCCAAGAAAAACACAAAATTATAAAAATGATATGAATCGCCGCACTAAGAAAAAAAGATTGAGAGTGATAAAATTATACGGCCTAATTGCAATTAATAAGGTAGATAAATTCATAAGTTTTTAGAGAACCTAAAACAGGAGTTACCTTTAAAAGATTGAAGAAAAATATTTCTAAATTTTTTATTAATTAAAAACAACGATAAGTCGTAGAAAGCCTCCTATAAGTATAAAACTATAGGATGTACTATAGTCTTAAAAGAAAATATCATATTAAAATAACAAAATCATAAGCAACTTAACACGTCTGGCGTTGTTTAGGAAACATACCAAAGTCAATTTGTTTTAAAAAGTTTAGCGTGCGTAATAACAATGAGTCTGACATCAATCATAACTTATAAGTTCAACTCTACCATCGGTTTGTTTCTAATAAACGACCGTTTTGTTAACTTGTTTCTTCACTTGATTTAACAATACAAGCTTTGACTTTGTTTCTTCACATGATTTAACAATATAAGCTTTGACTTTATTCTCTTAGGTCCTCTTTGGTTGAAGAGTTAGTAATAGAATGAAATAGAACGTAACACATTTCATCATTTAGTTGAAGGTTTCATAATAGAATATAACGGAATGAGGTAGAAGCGAAAGGTTTTATATTACGTTCCATTTCATCCTAAATAGTGAAAATAAAAAACCACCAATTCAGAAGGTTTAGAATATAACATAAACTAATAAATACGTGCTATCTAATATACCCTCAATAATTTTTCTTAATACCAATTATTTCTTTTAACCCTAACCCTCTTTTCCTCATACTCCAATAATAATGTTTTTATATTATTAATAAAATTTGTATATAATTAATAATAAAATAAAAAATTCAATAAAATTTTATTAATGAAAATAGAAAATATATAAAAAATTATTCTTTAATATATAAATGAATAATTTTAAAAATAAATAGCAAATAATAGAATAAATTTTATTAAATAATTAATAATAATATTTTTATATAATTAATAATAAACTGTATATAATTATTAATAAAATTTTTATTAAAATTATTATTACTTTAAAATAGAAAATATAAAAAAAAATTACTTATCACAGCCATAACTTTTTAATTGGACATAATTTCTGTTTTAAAATCAAAACGTCAAACCTCTTACAGCAACTATTTTAATTATACATTATGGATCTTTTCATCCCTCCCAAACAACTTTTCATTATATTACGTTATCTTCTATTATAAACCATAAATTTCCGTTTCGTTCTATTCTATTAATTAAAATCTAACTAAACAAGTTGGAGAACAAAACTTTGCTTCCTGCATGATTAAGGTCATTTGAAAACTTATTTAACCTTTTTTGTTTTGCTCCTTGCCAATAATCTCCAACAACTTTAGACGCTTCAGTTGAATTATAAACAACCTACTCAAACCCCTTCTAATGCTTTGAGTTTGTTGTATAACTTGAATCGATGCTTTGATTCCCGTAACATTTTGTTGTTTGTTTTTAACTTTCATATCGTGAAAAGAATACAAAAAGTTAATGTAATCCCCCCCTGACAGATACCTGGTGCTCATACATACATTCATTGGCCCCTCCCAAATGCCTTTTTAGATGTAAAGTTCATTCCTCCCAACAAGACAACATGAAATTTATCTGCTTTTGAGACCATGAGCAAATACCAAGTTAATTGCTTCTCATGAAATGAACAGAGAGGTCTCTTGCATTCACATAATTTTTTAAAACTTAGTGGATAGCAATCAAGTAAAGTGTTCACTGATACGGCTCCTTTGTGGCGTTTATACAACTTTTTTTAGGCTTAAATTTATACTACTTTACGGGAGCAAGTCAACATAAAAAGGCAGAAAGCAGGCTGCTGTGAAGGAAAAGATTAGCATCTCTCCTCGCCAATTGGGTTCTTAAACAAAATGGGCATGGGTATTTTAAATCGGTTTTGATTTATTGAAAATCTTAAATATTTAAAAGTAGTTTATTCGAGTACTTAAGTGTCTATGAGAAGAAAAAATATATACAGTTTTGTTCTAAGTTTATTTATAACTCATTCTATGTAAAGAAAAAGATAAGCATTTTTGGTACTCGTATTTCAATTAAGATTAGGAATACAATTAATGTCTGTACCATTTCTCTTTATTGTTCTCAAGCAATAAATATGGCGGCCCTCACTCTTTTCATGAGCAAGACTAATCCATGCTGCTAAACACGTGAATTTTGTTGTTAGGACAATGTATTGGAATGTCAAGTGTTCTATACTTCACCGTCTTATTTATTTCTTTGTTTAATTTCAATAAAATGGAATTATGGAGGTGTTTTATGAATAATTATCCAACAATAATAACAACAACAACTCAATAAAAATCACAGAAGAAGTAAAAAAATAGCCAATCTTACCCTTAATAAATTTATGAATAATCATCCATTATCTTATAATTAATATACTATTTGTAACAGTACATTCTTTAGTTTTTTTTCAATTTTCTAGTATTACATCATATATTATCAATTCATTAATAATTATAAATTTTCATATTTTTTGATTCCTAGTAAATCATGAACTGCATTTCTTTAAGACAATTCAAACTTGTGAGGATACTTTGTATGATCGATAGGAATACTTGAGAATTATATCCTTACTTGAGTTATGGCTACTTTGTGAGCAACTATTGGGGATGGTGAGCCGGTGTACACACACACACACATATATATTTTACCGTGATATGACCTCCTCCAATGATTGATAAAGAGTCTCTTCATATTTGTCTACGGTTGGATTAAAGGTCAGCATATCTTAGAGGCATAGGACATGAAGGTGTCTGTTGTGGGTCTGGTATTTCATTTTCATTGCAAATGATCTTCAGGGATTTCTATGAAATTATTCTGTGCTCAGGTTATAAGAACATGGGGTGTCTGTGTGGGCTCACCACCTTTCACTAAGTTTCAAGTGGATGACAAGGATTCGACAAAAACAAAGCTCTCTCCAAGCAGAAATACAGATACTCCAGATCATATCATGTAGACTGCTTTACAAAAACATTTGATAGGAAAAAAGAAGCATGTGAATCTAATATCGGGTTTGGTTTTGGGTCCATCAAGCTCAAGTCCCCACTTGGTGCTGTCCTGAGAGCTGCCTAGGTTGAGTAGATAAGGTTGTTGAGAACTAAAATGGGATAGCGAGTGAAGCCACTGCGGCTGTGTGGCATAATAAGAATACACCATTTTCTTACCAGAACAACTGCAGACTTATAATATTAATTTCTTACCTGTTCTTAAATTTTGATTTTGGTATGTTTCTTAAGCAATTTCATATCCATATCGAATACCAAATTAGGTGCGCCACTCCGAAAGCTTAAGAAGACTCCGACACGAATGTACAAACTTCCATGAAAGGACAAAAACAGCTAACAACTTCACACAGTTGTTGTATCGTACCCAAGTGGCTGACTTCCATGTTTGCGTTTGGGGTCAGACATCCATCATAAGACTACAGAAATTTAACCAATACACTAACACATATTGCCCCACTTCATCATTCTTCTTTATATGCATCTCTTCTAACGTTGAAAAGCAATGACTCGGGTATCTCGCACGGATTGGTTTTGGTTGGAACACCAAACCTCCAATATAGGAGTTAAATGTTCACCATCTACTTCACTACAACAAGATCTTCCTGTATCACTTTTAGTCAATTTTTTAAAGTTCTTGTAGATACTTTATTTGCAAGCAGGATTAATCAATACAGCCACCGCCAACTTGCAAAACAGAAGGGTATAATTAATCAACAATTCCCTGTTTCAACGAGGTAAAAACTGTAAATATTCACTACTTTAAATTTAGTGGTGGCCGTGGCTGCAATTCGTGAAAGTGGAAAAGAGTCGATTTATTATTTGGAGAAATCCATGTGAGATGTGAATTAATCACCTTTTCCAGTGTCACCTACATAGTTGGATGAGGCTTCTATCACTTTCATGTATCACAAGTTGTGCTTCGGTGCCTAAGATAACATAATCAAAGACTAAAATTAATTATTAATTACAATTAAACATTAATGAATTCTTACTTGTCTTTTTCAGAAAACGAAATATAGTAACTGGAGACTATTTTTATTTATCATAAGAGACAGCAAACGCATACTTTCTACTATTTATCTATGTTTAGATTATAAAATTGTTAATAAAACAAAACAAAAGAAGAAGAAGAAACTGTGTACATAAGAACAAACAATGCAGTATTCAAAAGCGGGAAAACTGATGATGGCAATAGCATATTCTATGGGTCCCTTAGTTTGCCTAGGTGACTACATTACATTGATGGAGAGTTTGACCAATTGAATAACTTGAAATGGGATTTGAACCAACCGACTTTAAATTTTCAATTTGGTCAGATATTGTTATTTTGTTCAATGACTCAGCTGTATGTCATTGACCATAAAATAATATTATGAAGGGTGGGTTTTATATTCCTAAAATGAAGGTATTAAATGCTCAAGTTGGAATAGTCGTCAATATCCAGGAAAATGGAGTTTGGTAGTGATATTTGTGGATGATAAATTCTCCGGAAGCATATGGTAAAGTTAGTGGCAATAGTTCTTGTCAACTAAATTTACAATGATGTGTATTGAAAAGACAAGCATGGTCAAAATGCCAAACCAACAATGAGATGAAGTAAGTATATTCGATGCCCATACCACATCAAAATTATGGGCATCAGAAAGTAGGTTTGAGACATGCCGTGAATTAAAACCACCGTCAAAGTACACCAGTACCAAAATAGCTTGGGATGAATGAAACCAATACCTTGCTGGTTTAAATAAGTTTTATCAAAATTTAATTTTAGTATAGTTACATAATTTTTTACAATCAATTATATGATTATTTGCATTTTAATAATTTGATTTTTGGAGTAAGGGTTACATTTTCATTAAGTCTTGGAATTAGTGACCTAAGTTATTGACCCGATGTTAAAATTTTTTAACTATTAAAACATAGGTTTGAAAATAAGAATCTCTTGTAAGCTAAGATTTCTAATCTTTAATATGTCATGACAAAGTTGGTAAGAATTTAGTGTCGAATTAACTGGAAAATTATATAAAATTATTTTATACCCATCACAAAATTTTTAATTATATAAAAATAAATTAAAATATAAAATATTTTTATTAATTTTAATAAATATAGTTGTAAAATGTTTAAAATTGTAATTATATCAAAATTTAAAATTTAATGAAATTTATTTTATAATTTAAAATAATGATATGTAAAATAGCATGGCAGCCCTGCGGCCGGCGAGCAACTTTGGCTGGTAGACCAAAGTAAAGCAAAATGGAGTAATAATAATTCTAACAAAATGGCAATAACGTAATAAACCGGAAAGCAAGGGACAGATGTTAAAAATGATACTGAAAACGTAACGTGACACGTTTTATTCCTAACAGCTACATAATCATATTCTCGGAGTATAAATGCTTTGACCATGTAATCTGAAAGGACAAAGTTACCCTTAGCTTGTAAATTTAATAACCACAAAAACCTGTCTCGAATAAAAAACATGAAAAGACACTTAAAACACACGAAGTCCTTGTTTTGTTTTTAGCTTTAAGCATCCATATGTCTCTATGGGTGGCAACTACAGAGACCACAGTTTCATGATCCAACCGATCATGTCCATGGAGCAAATAGCCTCTTAGATAACAGAAAACAGATTTAGATAGATAGAAGCAAAGCTTTTGTGTTTATTTGGAGGGATGGTAGATCTGAAAGGCATGGGAAGCAAATGGAGAAAAGCAAAGCTTTTGCTTGGTCTCAACAGCTGCCTCTACGTTCCAAAATCGACTCTTGAAGATGACTCCTTTCCTTACCCTCCGGCTCGTCTCTCTGACGCCGTCTCCCTCTCTCAGGCTGCCGTCTCCGGTGGCTCTTCCACTCCCACCCCTTCCTCTTCTGGCCTCCGTTTGTCCAAATCCGGAACCAAATCGACCTCCAAGGTGATATACTTGTTTGAGACTACGTACGCGTGTGTTTTATGGTTTTTGGGAGGTAATGTTGTTCTGTTATGGTAAATTTTGGGTTAAGCTGATTGTCAACTTGCTTCTGCTGGTGGGTAATGGAAGTTTTAAGGATTTTTTCTTTCTTTCTTCTTTTCTTGGCTTGTTTGCTATTTATATTCGATGTTATTTGCTAAAAAATGATTGAAACGGGAAAGAAACCTGTTCCTACTGAAGTTTCTCCATTTCCGAATCTTGGATGCTGTAGCTTGCGCTGGTAGATTTTTTATCGGTTCCTTAAAAATCTTTTTATTTAGTTTTCAGAGCAACTCAAGGAGATTTAGTTCCTTGGTAAAAATTGGATCTTAGCATACAAGGAGGATAACATGTGTATGATGATTTAGGGAGTTGTCAATGGCAATTATTATTAACGCCTAACTGTTGTTTTAATATGTAATCTGACTCTAGTTTCAAGGTGCTTATCTAAGTGGGGTATGGTGGGTGTGGGGAGTGTGATTCTGAATATGTTGATGAGAAGATGGGGCATTGGTTGTCAGGTTATTTTCAACCCTGTACATGAGGTAGAGAGGTCGTCTTGTGGTGGGTAATGTTAAAGTGGACTAGTCCCTTTTGAGGACCATTTATCGCTTTGGCTTAGTACAAAAAAGTAATACGCCACCATTGTACAGTGTTGTTGCTCTACCCCAGTTCTTTCTCTTGATGGGAAAAAGTGCTTTGTCTCGTTAGCACACCACTTTAACATTCCATATCTCTCACTCTGCTTTTTATGATAAATTTAGAAAGCCTTTGTAGTATTTGATTGAAATTAAAAATCTATACAAGGGAACAAACAGTCTGAACCAAATCTATTTGCTTCCCTTCTTTTGATGAGGTTTATATTTCTTTTCTCACTAATTACCCTTGGATAGTTTTGTCTCCATACCTTCACTATTATGTTGTTTAGCGCAACTTGATTACTCTAACCCTCTGCTTTTGAAAAGTCTTCTTCCTTGTATGCTTTGGCTTTTGCTGACCTTTGATTGCCTGACATTGACTTCTTTTAAGTTTGATGAGCTAATATGTTAGGATGCAGACGAGTTTTCAGCAAATACGTTTCTTTTCCGAAAAAAAGTATGTACAATGGGGATATGTGGTGCTGAGACCCTATAAGTTGTGTTCTATTTCTTCTTTTTATGTGTCAGTATCAATAATTGGGCTGCATTGAAACCGAGGGCTCAGTATTAGATGCACAGTGACATTTGAAATTTACACGTTTATCAACAAAGCTTAATGGAAAGATGTTTATTATATCACCATAATTGAATATTATTTTAATGTAAATTCTGACTGTATGTAACCAGGTTTTTTTTATATTAGACTTTTACCTTAGGGAGCAGCGGTTGAATACCAAATAAGGTTACAAGTGTTGCCTAAACATACTTTTACATTGGATCATAAATCCTTCTAGTGATTTATTGCGTCTGAATAACCTAGAATAAAATGATTAAAATCTTATAGGGGTCAATATTTATATAAAGTCTGTTGATTGATAAATCACTTCGTTGACTTGAATATGTAGAGAATGTTTACTTCCATTCAATCTTTTAGATGCATACTTTGGTGCAATGTTGCCTTATATTAGATTCTTACTGGACTTACCCATCAACTGCAGAAGACTTGTGCAATATGCCTCACTATCATAAAACCAGGACAAGGCCACGCCATTTTCACTGCAGAATGCTCTCATTCGTTTCACTTTCATTGCATTACATCTAATGTTAAGCATGGGAGTCAAGTTTGTCCAATTTGCAGAGCAAAGTGGAAAGAAATTCCATTCCAAAACCCAGGTTCTGATATTTATCGTGGAAGGCCAAGACTCATTCCACCACGTTGGTCTAGAGATGATGCTTGGACACCAGTTCTAAGAAGAGCTCATGCTGCTCGACCGGATACAGATCGACATGTTTCATCATTTTATCATGCCCAGGAACCAGCTATTTTTGATGATGATGAAATCTTAGATCATCAATATGTGTTTGCTGAGAATGGAATACCAATATCTACAAAAGATGTTGGTTATAGCAACTCAGTTGGAAAGATGGTTGTTGAAACTTATCCAGAAGTTTCAACCATTAGTAAATCAACTTCGTATGATAATTTCAATGTCCTAATTCATCTTAAGGCTCCCAATACAAGGGAGAGGCATAATAGCAGCAGAAATAATGAAATTCCACCTCCATCTCAAAATTCTCGTGCTCCTGTCGACCTTGTCACAGTCCTTGATGTTAGTGGCAGCATGGCAGGCACAAAACTTGCTTTACTAAAACGAGCAATGGGGTTTGTGATACAAAACCTTGGACCTTCTGACCGGCTCTCTGTCATTTCATTCTCATCCACGGCCCGCCGCCTCTTTCCTCTTCGTCACATGACTGAGAATGGAAGACAGCAGGCATTGCAATCCGTTAATTCTCTAATATCCATTGGTGGTACAAATATTGCTGAAGGCCTGAGGAAAGGCGCACAGGTGATTATGGAGCGCAAATTGAAGAGTCCAGTTGCTAGTATTATTCTGTTATCCGATGGACAGGATACGTATACCGTCACTAGTCCTGGTGGGACTAGGTCTCAAACAGATTACAAGTCTCTTCTCCCTCTATCGGTTCATCAGAATGGTGGTACAGGCTTCCAGATTCCTGTACATGCGTTTGGATTTGGTACAGACCATGATGCTAATGCAATGCATTCAATTTCTGAGATATCTGGGGGCACGTTTTCTTTCATTGAAGCCGAAAACGTGATTCAAGATGCCTTTGCACAGTGCATCGGAGGCCTGTTGAGTATTGTTGTGCAGGACCTACAGGTCCAAGTTGACTGTGTTCACCCAAGTTTGCAAGTTAGTTCGATAAAAGCTGGAAGTTACACAAATCGTATCACAGCTGATTCTAGAGTGGGCTATGTTGATGTTGGGTACTTGTATGCTGAAGAAGAAAGGGATTTTTTGGTCACTTTGAATATTCCAGCTGATGGTTCCAGCAACGAGATGTCATTGCTGAGTGTCAAATGTAGATACAGAGATCCTATCACAAAAGGTATGATTTCTGTGGAAGGAGCTAGTGAAGTAAAGGTCCAAAGGCCTGACAAGACTGGAGTGCAAGTAGTATCAGTAGAAGTCGAGAGGCAGCAGAATAGAATTCGCGCAGCTCAAGCAATGGCTGAGGCTAGGGTTGCAGCTGAAAATGGAGATCTGTCTCGTGCAGTATCTGTCCTGGATGTCTGTTTTCGGGCATTATCTGAAACTGCAACAGCAAAGGCCGGTGACAGATTGTGTGCTGCATTGTGTGCTGAGTTGAAGGAGATGCAAGAAAGGATGTCAGATCGCCAAGTATATGAGACATCTGGAAGGGCTTATGTTCTATCAGGCTTGAGCTCACACTCATGGCAGAGAGCAACAGCACGTGGTGATTCCACTGATAGTGCAAGCCTCGTGCAAGCTTACCAAACCTCATCTATGGTTGACATGGTAACTCGATCTCAGACCTTGGTGTTTGGCAACCCATCAAACCAAAGAAGGCTCCGATCGGCTTTATCATTTCCGGCTACCAAACTGGAACCAAGGTAATTGACAGTAATGTCTAAAAATTCTCCTTACCCTGCATCCATATATTATGGAAGTTTTTTTTTTCTTTTAATTCCAAATGTTACTCTGTTATTAGTTTTGTCATTTGAGAGATAGGCTACAATGGAAAGAGGGAGGGGGGTTGGGTATATCCTTTTGTTTTGGTATGTAAATGAATAAGAAAATTGGGGATAGCTGAGATGATTTTCAGAGAAATGGTGAAAGGTAAAAGGTGGGGGTGTTAGGTTTATATTACATGGGGATGTACAGAAGGAGAATTGGGTTTTCTTTACATTGTAAGGGGGGACTGGGAGGGGGGTATAGCCTTGCAACTGTTGAATACATGGGGTGAATTCTTGGCTTAAATATTAATGTGACTTGTATTTACTCTTCATTCTTTTCAATGCCTAGCATTGTATACTCTTTACAGCGTTTTAAGGCTTCCTAAGCATGTACCTGCACTTGCCAACATTTTATTTCCCAGTTTTTCTGTGCGTATTATCAAATATGTTTTCAATTATGCAAGTCCCTTTGACCAATACTAGAAGATTGATATGTTGAATAAATTGTTGAGATTTCAAATAGTCAAACTTGATTTATTTAATGAAACTGTAAGTAAAATATTTTTCAAAATGTCTCTATAAGAATGTCTAAAAGATCAAGGGACTTTTTTCTTAAGAACAAAAGCTTCGATATTTCTTGATGAATGAAAAGACTCATATAATGAAGTAAGATAAAATTTTTAAACATGGCGAGCCTTTAAGACTACCAAAGTAACAAGATGAGATTACAATTAATATTACAAGCTAAATAATAACCTTGATGTCCCTTATGCTTCTTTTATTTTCTGCTTGATCTTCTCTTAGATGGTTGCGAATTTCAACTTTTCTTTATTAACTTTATAAACTATCTTCTTGAGTTTGTGATGATATTTTGTTCTTATATTGCATCACATCAAAATAATAAGCTTGTTAGTTGTACTTATATTTTGTTATCATCAAAATATCTCGAAACCATCCTTGGTTCAATAACCTCCCCCTTTTGATGATTACAAGATATTAAAATATTAAAGAGCCATAAAAATTAAAAGACAATCAATTATCCATATCAAGATAATAATTAGCTCCCTTTTCATTAATGTATAAACATAATTAGAGATATTAAAGAATTATCCACATGTATATATGAAAGAAATTTACTCGAGTATATATAAAAAAATCACCACATGTACAAGATTCACTCCTTCTTAATGTCATCATTCCCCCTTAAATCTAATATCACCAATCCTTTTTCTCCTTTTTTTGAATAAAAAAGAAATTAATTATCTAAAAATGTAAAATATAAAGTGTCATGCATCAAACTAACTTGGTTAAAGGATCATAAAGAATTTGATCAATATTGATTAACTTGCTCAAGTAAGAGTGTCAGTGAACATTTAAAGTGTCAAAACAATTGTTTAAAAGATCAATTTTGATAGAAACATTTTTAATTGTGTTTAATTTTAAATATCTTCAATTTTAGTATTGTGACTAAATTGAAAATTCAGTTAAAGTAACAACAGCAAGTTTGACAAAACTAAATGTTGAAATTGTAAAAAAAAAAAGCATAATTGTATTATCTAACAATTAATTTTATAAGAGTTCATAATTTTAAATTTTCAAAATTTTAAAAGAAGATATTGCAATGTGTTGAAAAAAAATTTTAACTCCTTTTTCAATGTGAATATGAAAAAATCAATTTGATAAGATAACTCTAAATGATGAAAAATTGTGAGAGTCCCCAAATTTGAAACTTTAAAAGTATAAATTTTCAATTTTTGATTCTTATGAAATGAGAGATGGTGTTTTCCAAAGAAAAGAGTGAGTTGTCTAGGATCTTAGAAGACATAAACAAATAAGATTAAAAAAAAAGTGAAGAAAAGAGATGGAGGAAGCCCTTAAAATGTGAAGATTAGTAGACGATATAATTTAACTGATTAATCAATGTTTATGCACAGTTGACCGCATTTATTGACCAAAAAGGCTATAAATTTACTAGAATGAAAATTGTTTCTGTCAAATAGGTATTGGTCAACTACTTAAAGACATTGATCAACGAATGTGCATAAGCGATCAATTAGAGGAGCAATCAATCTACGAGCAAACTCACTAAAAAGGAAAAGAATGTTGATTTTTTGATGATACTAGTTGACTATATTAAGAAATAGTTGATCAATATGACCTAATAACTTGAGAAATGATTTTTAAAATCAATTTAAAGGATTAAACCACATAGAAAATCATGAAAATGCCAATCAAGGACAACTATAAACATTAAAAGGGAATTTAGTCACGTTGAATTTCCATCAATCATACCTAATTTTCTTTTAATTTTGCAAAATATATCCTCATTCATTGGTTCAACGAAACTTTTACTAATTAATTTAGTGTATCAACAAATTCTAAACTAATATCCCCATTTTGTGTATAATCTTTAAGTCTAGGTACTAAGGTCCATAATATACTTTTAAAAATTGTTCAATTCCTCATTAATAATATAAACCCTATATTCACCAATAAGTATTTAAACCTAATTTGAAAATAAATGCAAAATGTTACATATTTCTAAAATATGAACTAATAATTACTCCTTATTAAACATCACCTATGATATGATTGAGATAATGATTCTTCTTACATTTATAATCCATTAGAAGCATCTCTTCCTTCTGATCTCCTTTATTTAGTTTAACAATATGGTTAATTTCTCTTTGAAAAGGTCTTGGTTGTTATTCTTATTCTCTTTAAGGACTAATTTCTCAATATCCTATAACAACACTTTCAAAACTTATTTTGGATACGAGAAGGTTAGAATAATATGTATAAACTTTTCAATAATTAGAATCTTCCTATTAAAAACTTCATATTCTTTGTGAAAATAACCGATAAAAATGTTCTTTGAGCAAATGTATCTTTTATTCTTTTTTCTTTACAAAAAATCATCATTGTGTTTTAGGTACCTAAATGAACTTAGGTCCTTAATTGTTAGTTTCTCTATTTTCAAACCACACTTTCATAAGTTTACTTGTTACTTTTTAAATAAGAAAATAAATATATTAGCATGTCCATATTTATAATAGAAATGACATACCAGTGTATATAAGTAATAATTAGTGATATATAAATGCAATGCTTATTAGATTTTTATGTGAATATGCATTATGAGAAATCTTCATTTTGATATCAATGGTGTTGAATGTTCTTCTGTTTTAGTGAAATGTTCTACTATGATTTATATGTTTGGTGTCTAGTTGAATATAGGCCTAATGCATGCTCTTTTAGGGCCTAAAGGATGCATAAGTTTACATGTTATCATAGAAGCAATACCTATGCTTCACTTAAGAGTAATGAATTTTATGTCTACGTATATATCCATAAATGAAAATAAGAGATTTACTTTTAAGGTTGTGTCTGGTGTACATTGCATGTGTTTATTTAGATACGGTTGTATCATGTTTATTTTTTATTTTATGCTCTTCATTATGCATGTTTTCTTTCTTGATAAATGTATTCTTAGTATTGGATTCACTCCTTTAAGTATCTCCAATCCCATTGATTATAATTAGAGTTCTTTGGAATTTCTAGCATGCTTTTTAGTTTTTCACTCTTTAGTGAATTTGGATAATGAATCATTGAGAACATTGATTTCCTTTTTCAATGTCTCATTTTCATGCTTTAATGCATCTAATATATGATTGTCATTAATATTTACAACTTTATATGCTTTAATGTTATACAATTCACTTTTTATCTTTTCATTCTCATTTGTAAATGCATTCAACTATTTTTAAACTTCCATGTATTTGGAAGATAGTATCTTCCTTTTCTTACTCGTAATTTCTAAACTTTCGACTAGTTCATTATATGTCAAATCGTTATCATCATTATATGAATTAGAGTTGGTTATTACCTCATCATCTTTCTTAACCATAAAGAATATTTGAGTTATCTCTCTTTCGAATTCACATTTTTAGATTCACTTATTTCATTTTAAGTTGAGGCTTTAAATGTTTTTTTCTTGCTTTTGTCTTTCATCTCTTTATATATATTTTTCATAATTGCCATTATCTTTAAGCAGAGGATATTCTGACTTCAAATCGTCAAATTTTCTACATTCAAAATAAATAAAGTTTGAAGATTTATGTTTTGAATTACTTTTAGCTACCTTAAAGACTTTTATTTTAGAGAATTCTTTGTCTTTAAAATCTTCTTAAACTTTCTAGTGATAAATGTGAGGTCTTCATTTTCACCCCCACTTGTAGATGTCTTTTCTTCACTTAATTCTTCCTTAAAGATTGTTAAGTCCTTTTTCTTTAAAATTGTTGTTTCTTTTTTAAATCTCATTTCATATGTGAAAAAATATCCAATGAACTCCTCCAGTGGTAATGATTTTAGACCTTTGACTTCTTGCAAGACTCACCTTGACTTCTCATATCTTTAGAAGTAACTTTAAGCAATATTTTTACTATTTTGGCATTACTATAGATATTTCTAGGACCCTTAAGTATTAATAATATCAACAAATATAGTTTTTAAGATACTGTGATCATACTTCATTTAAAATAATTCACATTGATGGACTAACACGCTCATTTTACTCTCTTTAAGTCTATTTTCACCCTCATACGTAATTTATAATGAATGCGAAATTTCATAAGTCATTTACACGTAGAGACTTTATTAACTTCATTTCTTTATAATGCATAAAATATGATATGTATGGCCTTACAATTGAAGAAAATTAATATCTTATCATGAGGTTCCCATTCTTTTGGAGTTTTTACTTATCTACGGTTTTTATAGACATGAAAGGGTCATTTAAAACTATTTCCTATAGGTCTATACTTTTAGCCATTAAAAAAATCTATCATTATTTTCTAATTGAAATAGTCATTTCCATCAAAGAAATGGGGCTTTAATAATGTTTTGTTCCTTTTGATTGAATGATGATGATAGTACTCCTATATATGTTATTTATATCATTGCTACAAAGATTTTGTTTGAATGATAGCATAATAGATGCTCTTTGATATCACTTATTAGTCCTTAATGGAACTAAAGAGGTAAGTAAATTGGGTGTTGATAAACTTTAACAACATATTTACTAATTTAGTGTGTTAATAAACATAATTTATAAAATATAAAAATATGATATAAAACAACAAATTTCAACAACATACTTAAATAATAATGTACTAAGCGTAAGGCAAAAGGAATGTAAATTGATTTATAGTGGTTTAACAGACAACTTTTGCATATTTCCACTACTAAGACTCTTCTTGGAATTCTACTATAACTGTTATTTCAGGGTGAATAATAACCTTTTTACAATATTTTTCTAATAAATAAGAAACCCTTTTACAATTTTCTTTCACGGTGAAAAAGAACTTTAATATTACTTGGAACACCTCCAAGTAAAATATATAAAACTCTAACAAAGGGCTACAACTCAAAATATGTTACTATAGGATTTTTGGATATTTACTAATGGTTAGAGCCAAAAATTAGTAGTTATAACGACTAGTTTCAAAGCATAACGACTAGTTTCAAAGCACTAGTCTATTAGTATGGCACATTAGTCGAACAATATGCATTGAATATGCATATTTACTAGTTGTTGAGCCACTAATCAACCACTAGAGTATATTCTTTAATTTACGTATACCATAAAGGGACATTGATTTACTATACTATTATATTGGTTGATCAATGTGTCAATGAACTCCCCTGAAACACCTTTAACTTACATTGATCGACCATTAATTTATATTTGTCGATCAATCCCCCAAAACTATGAAATTTACAACTTTAAATGTTCCAAAATTGATTTATATAATTTACTTATAATTAAAACAAGTTTTAAGGTCCTTATTTGAAAGATCAAAGGGCTTTTCTTTTAAGAACAAAAGTTTTAGTACTTCTTAATAAATGATGAGACTCATGTAATCAAGTAAAATGAAATGCTTATGCATGATAAGACTATGAGATTACCAAAGTGATAAAATGATATTACAATTAACATTACAAGCTAAAGGATCATCTTAATACTCCTTGTTATTCTTTTGTTTTTGACGATCTTCTCTTCAACAATTGCAAATTTTAATTTTACTATATTAATTTCGTAAACTATCTTGAGAGTTTATAGCTACATCTTATTCTTAAATTACTTCTCATCAGAATATTAAACTTGTTAGTAATACTTATGTTTCCTTATCATCAAAGCATCGATTGAAACCTCCCTTGGTTTAATAAAATATATTATTTAATCATTTAATGTTAATTACTAGTAAGAATTATAACTAATATAATATAATTAAATTATTTATTTTAATTTTTATAAGTAATTTAAACTTTCTAAACATAAAAATACTTTCAAATATGATGATTAAAATATATTTTAAATTTAAAATATATTTAAATACATAATTTTTAAAATTTTAATTATCATTTCTCAAGATAGCTTTTATTATTATTATTATTATTAAAACTAAATACAACCAAACGAATAAACTTATAGTAGACCTTTCTTTTTGTAACTACAAAACTTATAATTGGGCTTAATACACTTATTAACTACTATATACTAAGCATAAATGGATGACGACGAAGAATTTTAATCCAACCATCCAATTCATCCATCGATTGTTGTCTTTCTCTTGTTACTTCACTCTCCAATCTCTTCCCATTAAATGTCTCAATCATGTCAGAGCTTCATTTATTATTTGAGAAACTAAGACCCCTCTACCAGCTGTATTAAAATACCCATTTTAATTTCTACTCTTTCTCTCCCTCCTCTCTCAAAGTTCTAGCCTTCAACATATATTTTCTTGATGATTCTTAATAAACAACCTAGGCAACGATCTCCCTCTCTCAAGTCTCAAACCTAGCTTCTGTCGCAACACTACCTTCGACATCATCATCGCTCCTACCATTATATGTGATGGATCTTTCTTTCTTCCTCTCTCAAACCCAGATCGTTACCTCTAATATCATATGTCATGGTTTTGGCGAAAATCCACTCCTTGTCATCATCAATCATCGCTCTTTGCATGAGGTCTCGCGACAAATAGGTCGTGAAGAAAAAGAAATCGGTTGATGATGAAGAGGAGGAGTTCTTCAACTACCAGCCAGTGGGTTTCTTCGTTTAACCTAACTCGAGGGGCATGTTGTGGAGATTCCCTTTCAATTCTTGGAGATTCTAAACTGCAACAACTCCTCCATATTTTGTGGTTCAATAACAAAATTTTTATTTTAATTGAATGAAAGCTTATTTGTTTGCATAACTAATTTTGTTTCTTGTTTTTGCATATTTCTACAACCACTATCTTTTTGGTTGTTGGGCATTCCAAATGAAGAAGTTTGGTGAGAAGTTGGGAATATGCCTAAGTGGCATGATTTGGTTCAGGTTATAATACAAAAGATGCATGAGTTTTCACAGGAGAGGGTTGAGGTAGCATCATAGTCTTTTTCATCAAGTTCCACCTTTGTTTTCATTTTGTTTTCTGCATCTATAGCAATTTCTATTATTGTTATCGTATGGCACAAAACAACAGATGTCAATGATCCAATCGATCCAACAAAATCAATTGAGATTACAATGTTGAGTGAGGAAGGGAATGATGCACCAAAAGATGGGGTTGAAGATGAGAATGGCAGCACAATGCACGAGGATGATGATGATGAGCTTTCTTTTGGTGAACATCTACCTAAAGCAGTGCAAACTGTCAATGTCACTGAAGCATTAGTTTTAGTGGGGAAAGGACCTCATCAAAATATAGTACAACCTTCTGAAAGAGCTTTAGGAGGGGCAGGACTTAGTGACATTACTTCAAAGGTATATTCATTTTGCAATGAAAGTAGATTGATTGTTAAATGATTTTGTCTATTCAAGTGTTTAGCTAATGATATATTTTATTTGAATTTATGGAGCGTGAGAGATCAGATGAAAAGTACTATGATGATATATTTGGAGAGAATCCTACTGGAGTACGAAAACAGGTAATTTGCTGCGTGATCTGGTTGTTGTAGTTGCTGTTTATGATATCAGTAAAACAAAATACCAAGAGTTTTATCTTTGTGTTTTTCAGGGCAAAGGAGATGCATCTTCAAATCCTTTGGCAGATTGAGAGATCTTCTTTTCAGGCAATCTTCTCTGTCACCTAATGTTTATGGGCAGCTAGTTCATTGTCAAGTTTTGGCCAGATTGTGAATGCTTTTGTGACAAATTAATTTCTTTCTGGAGAGGTGGGTATAGTGTATATGATTTTTTTATTTTCAAAATTTTATATGTACATTTGACATTACCTCCTGTTATCACTTAAGGTAGGGTTGATCAACTGCATACCCCCTAACACGACTTTGGAATTTCTTTTTCTTAAAAAACAAGCTTCAACAATAGTGGTATAATTGGCGATCAAAACAAATGATTTTCTTCTTCAGCAACTCACATGCAAAACAGATAGAAACACACATTTACTGTAAGTTTGTGACTGCTGTCATACTAGGTCAAAAATGTTATGAAGTTCAAAACTTTGAAATTTAGTCCTAAACACTGAATTCACTTTGTTTGTAACTTGAATACGTTGTTCATTATTATGGGGTTCTAATATGTTTGAGTTCATTTGCTTAACATTTGAATTGATTGTCTTGACATATCTTCTTGATATGTTTTTTCCTTTTCCGTCTTGAGATAAAATCAATTTCATTGGTCATAATTTTCCGTAGTCTGATTGCCTTAATCCTCATTCAATTTTACATTTTAATTTTTCCCTTACTAATCGTGTTTAATTCTGTAACCTTTTATCTTTACTACTATTTATGTTGGATATTTAACATAAGATGTACTGTATAGTAATCTAAATATATGATAAAAAAATTATGAAAGTATTGTTAATGTCAGTTCATGCTTTCTGATCCTATAGACATGAACAGAAAGGAGACAATATCTTAGAGGATGATAGTATTTGGTTGAAGAAGAACCGGATTCCAGGAGAGGTAAAGGATTTCATATGCTGCTTCTTTTTCAAGGATTTGCATTTTAATTTTGCCTACAAAATAAAAATTTTATATGAGACATCTACCAATTAGGAGCGTAGTGGTGTTTGAGGAAAATCAAATATGAACCTTTTTTATTGTACAAAGGAATAAATATTTTATTCCTTGGCTGATATAGAGATTGTGGACCTTGAGTACTTATCTTATAATTCCATTTTTCAGTTGCAATTGACATATCTTTTAATACACATTTTATATACTCTTTTAAGGAATTTAGTGAAATGAAATAACTTCCACCTTCCCAGATCTGACAAAGCTGCACCAGGTCAATAATGAACCTCACTTACTGAGACAAATAATAGCATTAAAAGAGAATCAATGACTGGAATTTTACTGATAGCTCTTTATCAAATGTAAGATCTTCAATGGGAAAAGAGACTAGATATTGCTTTGATGATTGCACCAAATACCTCGATGCCTTCATTCATTGAAGGGAGTTAATGAAATGAAATAATTGCCACCTTCACAAATGAAATGAAACAATTATGACGTATTTACTTCAGTAGCAATTAGAAGATACATAAGCTTTAAGCAATCCACAAAAAGTCACTACTTGTTATTTATTAAACATGGAAGCTTGATGGACATAAAGAACGATAGCCAATGTTGGGAAAACAAACTAGATATCGCTTATTAAAACAATAAAGAGAATATGATAACCTGACACAGCCTACTAGATTTAAATTTTAGTCTTTTATCAATCCAAAATTTACAATTTCATATAGACAACTCTCAACACAACCAACAAGCACGTGTACATCATATCCTCCCCTTCTCTCATTCCAAGGAATTAAATGATAAAAAAGAAGTTATGTTTATATCAAAAGTTGTCTAAACAAGAAGAGTGTATCTACTAATACTATGGGCTTTTTGTTCAGGCAAACTTAGTCATTCCATCACCCATTTCCCTTGTCTCTCTCTCTCTCTCTCTATCTATCTTAGAAATTTCATTATAATAAAGAACTACATCTCTCTTCATTAGCGATAAAACCATTAGCTAAGAATGCCTTTCTTTTTCTAATTCCTCTCCTCCAAAACAATATCTTAAGAAAATAGTAGCTGATGTGAGCTCAATGGTTAACAATGGCAATTCAGAAATACTAGTGACGAATGACTTGCTTGGAGAGTTATCAAAAATTGCTATTCGTAATGATTTACAGGTTATCCCACTTCCTTACTTGAAGTTGAAGGTGATATATGTTCAACTTCCAATCTTTCTTTTTTCTTGTTGGTTATAAATTTGCAACATTCATTTCAACTTCTTTTCTTTTTTCTTCTTCCTTTTATTGTTGAATAGTTTGTGTTTGCTATAATTATCTCGTATTGCTCATTAATCTTTTTACCTTTTATTTTTTGTTTCAAATTTATTTTGTCAACCTAAAGAAAAATGACAATCTTAGATCAAAGATCAAAGATCAAAGATCAAACATTCCCTAAATTTAGTGCTTTAGTTATGATATCTTCATTTTTTCTTTTTGCTTTTTAAATTTCTTTTAAAAAGTTGAAACTTTTATCCTTATATCAATGTAAGCTTTACACCTTACGACAAACTCTAATCCAACGATGCATTCCTTATCATTACCAATGTCTATGGTGAATGCAAAGAAGAATAATACCTATGATCACCATGTCCTGATGAGAACATCTCAACTACAAAACATAGACGTGTCTTATTCGAACAACTTCTCAGCACATACGTTTGTGGAAGAAATCTCCCTGGAATTGAAACTCTAGGGACCTTCAACTTATAGTCCAACCCATTTGTAGAGGCTATGTACTCTTGATAAGGTCAAATCAGTTCTGAAAAAAGGCAGAGAAACAATCCTACTTAAAGAAACAATTCTCTTCATCTCCACTAACATCCTTGTCAAACCTTAACGAAGAACAGGAACAATATGGATAAGTGCAAGGAAGTGAAATGGATGGCAGACAGACCATGTTTGCTACTTGGTGTCCTAGTTGTTATATGTACGTTATGGATTTGAAGAATAATCCTAAATGCCCTCGTTGTAATGCTACCATTCCATCCCCATCATTGCTAGCTAAGAAGCCTCGACTTGGTCTTAACACAACAATCTGATTCTTTGGGGCTGCAGGTTTTGTAAGTTATAGACTATAAATTTTAGCACATAGAAATTATGCATTATATAATCAATTTACGAAATCTTTATCTTTTTTATGCGAATTTTAAGTAAATATGTTTGAAGGTTTATAAGACTACCTATTTAGTGTTTCCACTTTCTTCATCCATGTAATTCCTTTCTCACTAAATTTCTACTATTCTGTATTACATATTTAAAGCATGAACAAATCATCTAGATTTCCATTGTTTCTTGGTTGCACTGGCTAGTTACGTGTAACTATGAAGTTGCTTTAAGTAGAAAGAAACAAACATGCAGACATGGATAATATCTATCAATTGTTTGTTATATATATTTGTTATTAATTTAATTATTCTTAGTCATTGGAGCTCTTGTTCTCCCAGATAAAGATGAGAGTGCAAGGATAAATTCCACAGGATCCCTTGCTCAGCTAATTAGTGGAAGTCATGCATCAAATGTTGTTATGCAAACATTTGTTGTCCCACAGGGTAATTTCAAAATCAGCAAGGAAACAACTTGTCCATCATTCTTCTAATTTCCATAGTTTTTCTTGCAAGGTTTTGTAATTTGCATAATTGATAATCGATCCATGTATTGGATGTGGCTTTTCTTTTTGTAATAATCTTGAATTTTTTATCTGTATTAGTTTTTGGGACAAAACCATTCTATTGAGCAAGTTTCATAATTGTAGTCAAGTGTGCACACAAAAAAATTCTAACTTTTTTTTATATAACTTTATCATCTATTTCAAATAACTTTTAAGAAATGTCTTAGCTAAAATAAACATGCATGTTGGTGGATTCAATTCTTGATAACTTCTAGAAAACCAAGTGAATAAACTTTTAAGAAATGTCTTAGCTAAAATAAACATGCATGTTGGTGGATTCAATTCTTGATAACTTCTAGAAAACCAA
>JAOSBN010000008.1:5217076-5236708 GCA_027563595.1 Erythroxylum suave | reverse complement strand
GTGAATATTTGCTTAACTCTCTTAGCTATCCTATTTAAAACGGACATCGATTTGGTTTCTATTATGAAATTCTTTACGACTTGTCATGAACACATGATTTGCTATGATTTTGTCTATAAATTTCACCATATTTAAGACTATCTTAACATATAACTTTTGTTAACTATTAGTTAATATTGCTATCTCATAACGTTAACTTTGCTTTTTTTTCCTACTCTTTTTACTATTTATCTTACTTCTTTACTTAAATATACTTCCGTATATCTCCGATATACTACAAATATATAACAAACAACTTATAGAAGTTGTCCAAGTAAATTCTATTTTGCACATTTTAGTTCAACGGGGTATTACGTTTTGAAGATCTCACTGCGCAATTACGAGTAACCTCCTGCTAGTTACTTTCTATTCATAAGTTTTCAAGTTGTCGTACGATTTGCCATTGTATTTAATTGAAATATGTTTTCTGCAAATATAAACATAGAAACGAAGTATGAATATATTCTTATATTTAATCCTTTAGGTTGGTTTTAAATACCACTAATGCCCCTTCACCATCAGAGAGAATCTCTTACTGTTGGATCAACTGTAGAATCACTCAGTTGCACTCTTCTATTCAAGAATCAGACTTTGAAAGATTGTCAGTAATAAACCAGAGGAAGGTGAGGATGACTTCAAGTGCCTTCTACCTCCATGCAGCATTGCTTAGTTAGGCTTTTGCCCATTTCGCAAAATTCTCCACTACTGCCTCCCACCAAAAATTATTGGAAATGTATATAGGAATTGAAAATTTTACTTTTCTTTAAAATGATAACTAATAATATTGAGATCAGAAAAATTTTATTACATAATATATACTAATTAATTACAAGTTAATTTAGTTTTCCTAAATCAAAATCATAATATATTATTTTATGATAAAATTGTTAATTTATCAAATGTTTTGATAAAAGTTTCACTTAATATGATTTGAATATATAAAATCGACATATATTCATGAATTCTTGTATAAGTGGCTTACATATGTAACTATATGAAACCAGTATTTACTATGGAATTCCTATCAACTCATGCAGCACAAAAGTTCTGCAACTTTTGATTTTATAAGGATTAAAATTTGCTAAAATGTTAATGTAACTTTTTTCTTTTTTAGTAATTGTATCATGATTTAGAATTTATGTGATTATTACATTAGTAATTCTTAAAAATAACCTTAATTTGTTTTTTTCTCCAAATAAAATTACTCTTAATTATATGTTCACAATCCTTAAATAATTTTAAGAAGACATAGAGAGAAACATTACCCTTCGTAAATAATAACATAAAAGGGCACTAACATTGTTCTTGGAATGTTATGAGTATAAGGTTTTTTTTTGGTTAAGTCAAAAACCAATCAATGTATTTGGTGTACAAAGAAAAGAGTATGGAAAGGGTCGTAATGTACATAACTTTACCTTTGTATTTTTATAAAAATGCTCCTTTTGTTACTTGAAATTGCGACCTCGTGTTTACAAAGCAGCAACTTTACAGTTGCTCACCCTCAAAATAAAAAGCTATAAAATAAGGTAAAGTTTAAAAAATGATGTTGGTAGCATCTTATATCCTAACAAAATTAAGTTTTTAGTAGTTTCTAATATATGAATAATCAATTTAGTTTATTTGATGTCACAAAGTAGGTAAATGGACTCATCCACTACTAATTTGATTTTAAAAATAAATTTTTAAACATTAGCTAAAGGTTTAACTTTTATCTTTAATATTTCATAAAATGTTTGAATAAGCCCTTATTATTATTATCTCTATGACCACTGTTATGTGTGTTGTTAACCAACTGTTATCGAATTATAGGTATAACAAAAACTAATTTTTTTAGAGTTTTCGATCGAATCACAATAAATGAATAACTTAAAAAATAAAAATCATAAAATTAAAAATCGTATCTAATATGAAGTTCATGTTGAAACCTTTTTGATGTATATTGTCACTAGTTATTCACATGTCTAGTCTTTAACCGTATTCACAAAACAGTCAAAAGCAACTCAACTATTTGAGAGAAAATTGGCAAAGTGCTAACTCCCTTAAGCTAATATATATATATATATACATATGTATATACATATATATATACATATGTATATACATATATATATATACATATATATATATACATATATGTATTTATATATATATATATGTATGTATGTATAGTTCTAAGGTTTTATTTTTATTAAAATTAAATAGTTCAATTATAATTTAATTTAATTTTAATAAGAACAAAAATCTCATATTTTATCCTTAAAGTTTTTTAAATTTTACAATTAAGTCAAACTTAATTAAAATTATTTTTCTTTTTTAACTGCTCTTTATGTGTGACCGATTAAGTTTCTAACATGTTAACATTTATTATAATTTTTTATTCTAATTTATAATTAGAATTAAATAAATTAAAACTCCTTTTAATTTGTTTTTAATTTTCTAATTAAATAATTTATAATCATAGATTAAGATTGACGTCTAGCAACATGTTATGATCATCCAAATATTAAGAATGTCAAAGTGATTTGACTTAAGTTGTCTATGCATAATTATAATGTATGATTTAATCATTTCGTTAGCCAATATTACAATTTGACATAAATTTTGATATAATGTCTACTTTTAAAAATCCTACCATGTTCCTTCTTACTAATTGATAATTAATCTATAATTTATTTTTGAAAACACCTTCTCAAATGTTAATTCACTCGGGTGAGAAAATTTTTTATATAATTACTAATCAAGAATAGAGGAATATTTTTTCTAATTATTTTAGAGTATTTATGACTTTCTCAATTATCTCCATATAATTCGTACTATACCAACTATCACTGACTGAGCTACCCTAAATAAGACAAGTCATAAGTAGGCATCAAAATACAGTAATTTCTACAAAGAGATATTTAGTAATCTCAAGTTTAAGGATCAATTATAAAATTATCACGAAGAAAAAATTCACATACCCATAACTAACATTCCATTTAGGATCCTCACAATCGGTTCAGTTCAGTGAACTTATTATTTAATAAGCATTTATTCGTTTATTTAAGTACCTCTATATTTTAATTTATGAGATTAATTACTTTCTTCAAGATAAAAAAATAATAATTTGTGTTAGTTTTATCTTTTCATCATTATTCTATCTTGATGAAACTACAATTAGGAACAATTTCATTATTGGCTCGTTTACTGTTTGGTAGAGCTCAAACAAACAATTATCTAGCGTTGTATCATCTTTAAAGGTTGAATGTATAGTTGTTATAGCAACAATTTGTCATCTAGTTGCGAAAGATCTTAGTTTATCTTAAGCAAGCTCAGGGAGAGGCAACTATTATTTACCAGTGATTAAAACATTGATATGATTCGATTAGTTCAATCATAAAGACTTTAAACTAATCAATTTTATTGTTTAATTTATTTTAATAACTGTTGTTATTAAAAATTGATCGATTTATTAATTAATTGAGTAGTTTTTATAAACCAGTCGATTTTCATATATTAGAATACACTAGCTAATATTCATTTTAACGTTAACATCCTTTAATTCAACTTTAACTTTCTTTTAATGGGTAAGAATAGTCTTCATTCTTTCATAAAAAATGCTCTCATTATATCGCTTTTAACTATTCATATCTATGTAAAATTAAAAACATAATCACCTTAGGAATCTTGATATACATGAACACAATAATTATTAAAAGAGAATTATTATTCAATTTGAGATTGAATTGATGATAATAATAATGATAATAATAATAATAATAATAATAATAATAATAATAATAATAATATACATTAACATATATTGTTATTTCAATAAAGTATTTCATTTTATTATATTTTACTTTTTTTTATTTTATTCACTATATATCAGTTTTGTGGCCTAGTACCAATTGAACCTCTTATTTATAACATTGTTATTTATTTTGATAATCAATTAACTATTGCAGTGACAAAAAAATCATATTTATCACATCAAAACAATGTATATAGAAACATGTCATCACTTCATGATAGAAGCTGGTTGCAAAAGGATAAATTAAGACAATGTACTCTAATAACAATGATAAAGTTGCATATTTATTTACCAAGCCATTATATTAACATTAAAGAAATTCATGTATTTGAGAGATTGGTAATTCCTTTATCAAAAGGAAGTGTTAGAGAAATTATAATTCATTTTCACCTTTTTATTTATTTTATTGCAATTAAATAAGATTTTTTAAAATAAAAAAGTAGTATTTGTTTTTAATTTGTGTATTGATAAGATAGTGATTTATTATTTTCTAATAATCTTTTGTTTACAAGATGTTAGCTCATGCTTTGAATAAATAAACTTAAACCACATTAAAGCTGAAAGAATAAAATTAAAAGCTAAATTGACTACTCCTCTCGTCCCTCTTCGGCCACGTGACGCTCCTCTTTATTTGCGACACCAGATCGCCACCTCGTCATGAGTGCCAATGCTGCCATCCTCTGCTCATATGCCCCCCCATTTCTTTATTTATTTATACTCTCGTCACTGTGTTCAAGTCCCCTTCCTCGAATTCCAATGCTCAGTCTTCTCCGGTTACTTACAGCCACTCAGGCAGCTCTTATGTTCCGTTACCTTTCTCACACAGCACCTAAACTTCCTATTCCTATACACTGTCGTTCTCAACTAAGTCGTCCGTGAAGGCGATGGAACACACGGACTAACAGGCATCACCCTTGGCCCAGCTTCTCGCTCATTGTTTGTTCCTCGATATTTTCCACTCGTTAAGGTTAAGGTAATGCTATAATTATATTTACATCGCTTTTTATTTCCATCGGCAGTAATGGATGGTCGTCTAGTCTAATCTCCTGTCGGCAAATTTATTTCCAAAACGCCCCCATGATGTGACACGATATAATTATATTTTTATTAATTTATTTTGATTTTAATTTAATTAGGGATTTTCATTCATTTAATGTAATATTAATGCCACGTCATTTCAGATCTGATCCGTATATTCTCTACTTATATCTGACCGTTTGATTTATCTATTAATCTTGCGGGGCCCACTCATCCCAGAACAGTCCTTGGTCCCCACTCTTACATTGTCTTTTGAATTTTAACACAACGTTGAAATTCTACTTGTATTATAGTATTGTATGCCTTATAAGTCAAGTCTTTGTTCGTTTTTTTTTAACCGTTACACCTATATTCAAGTATTTTTCTTTTTTTCATATTTTCCAACTCTCGTTAATCATTACTCTTGAATGGGAATTTTAGAGAACTGTAGATTTTGATGGAACACAATCCAGTAAAGGGAAAGAAAGGAGGTGATGGTGGGGGTTGTAGTTGAAATTATGGATAGTTGTTTACTGGTTTAGCTACTAAATTTAGCTGAGCAGTCACTTTCAGAGTTGAAATGGTGTTGTTGTCCTGAAGGGGATTGATGGGTTTGTTCCTTTTTATCCCGCTCTCTTTTTGTTTACTATATCGTAACCAATTATTCGCTGTTCTATGTCGTATTATCATGTCCCCATTTCGCTCTCAGTATTTACGATAGGGAAACACAGTCTGTAGCAAAGGTCGTGCTCATTTCGGAATCATCCATTTGTTAACGTCTCCAAGAAGATGTTGGAATTTTGAGGTCTGTGAATGTTAGCCTGGGACCATCAGTTAATGGTTGTCATAGATTGTCGTGTTATTCAATGTAAGCTTACTACACTAGCTTTATTTTACTGAAGTAACGGCCTTGTTCAGTGTTTTTGTTCCTCTTCGTTCTTTTATCAGTACCCTCGCAATTAGTTCGTTGAATTTGATTCTAGGGTACCCTCCAAAGGGGTTTGATCTTGACTAGTCATTCATTTTTCTTAATTATTTGATGTAAACTAAGGTCTCTCATCTTTCATTAAATAATGTTGTTCCTTGCTCTTCTGGCACTTTTTTATTTAAGAGTTCTAGTTGTGTATCATTATCTTACAAAGATGATGTTACTTAAAGCTATTATAGAAAGATGCATTGATTTTTTGCAGCATTTAAAATTCCTTAATTCAGTACATTTTAGAATGGTGATTGCATTTGGGTTTTGCTAGAATACTTTTCAGTTTATGCCATATTAGACACTTGGAGTGTTTGTTGACCCACCATAAGTTCACCAATTCCTAGCTAAAAACACTTTACTTGTGTGAATAGCTAAATTTATGGCTTTCAAAGTGTTCTGTTTACAGTAAAATTCTTATATATTGCAAATTGGTGACATTAGGTTACGGGTTGGTTGTAAGCTTTTGTTTATTCATCATAAAGCTTTATTCAGCCATTGTAAGCTTTTGTTTATTCATCGTAAAGCTTTATTCAGCCATTCTCCTCTCTCTGTCCTCAAGTTGAACTTCTATGGCCTTTCTGCAGTCAATCTTAGTAAGCAGTTAATTTGGTTTCATGCAGATTGGGTGATCTACGAACAAGGAGCCAGCCTCATGTCCTAATGAAGGTTCCTGAACTGTTTTCCTTTGTCTTCTGTTTTCTTTTTGTTTCCATTTGCACATTCGCTTTCTTCTAACTACACCTAACAATTTTGATGTAATTATTCTTTGCTTAGAATCTCAATAAGGTATCGATGATTTTTTTTCTTGTAAATTATGTTATAACTCTCATAGTGCTTTTGGGAGCTAATTTTTGCGTTGGATGAGCAGTTTGATGTTCAGAAGTATCCCTGAAATGTTTGTGTGTCCGTCCAATACAGTAATTAATGTATACTGGATATAAAATACTTCAGATGGTTCTCTTCAGACACCTCTTTCCATCTTCATTTCGCGACAAACGTTGCTTGCTCATCCTTTTACAAGTTTGAGATTCTTTTAGAAAGTCACCAAATGTTGGCTGATCAATCTGGTGAACTCATCAATGGTTTCCTTGTAGTTTATGCATAGAGTTGACTGAAGTTCTTTTTCATTACAATCTCAGTGGTGAAATAAATGAAGAATCAAGTGGGAGTAGCCATTGCATGTGCCGTTGGCTTGATCTGTATCCAGCAAGGTCTTTGTGGTTAGTACCAGTTTTATACACTTCCATTGTAGTTATATGAAACAATAAAATAAAAATGCCAGTTACAATTTGAGTGCGGGGAGCTGGTGCTGTACAAGGAGTTATCTGTTATAAGTTATCTGCCATTGCCATTGAAACTATAGGAAGCTGATCTAAATTTTAGTTGGCGCAGATGAACATCCCACTACAACAGGTCTAAACAACTGGACATGTACATGTGCGTCCCCATTTCAAAGAAATGAGAGCTATGTCAAATCTAACTGTTCTGGTTCATGTGATTGCAGTCCAGGTAATCTTCTTAAGGTGATGAACTGTTGCTTAGCTTACAGTTGTTTCTGGATGTCTAGCAGGATCTTGATTTAATATAACATTAAAATTGTTCATACAAAGAATTTAGCAACTGTGTGTTAAACCTAGGAAATGAAAAGAACAAAAGGTGCCTAGCAAAGAGTTCTGTCAGTTCTTTCTGTTATATGGCATATTGATTATAAATTGGTCAAGTTTACTTTTCAAAAAAAATTCGTCCAGCTTTTGTTAACCCTGGCCAATCACAAAGAGATAAGCTTCTCCTACAGTTGGTAACCAAAGTTTTCCTACAATTAATTGCATGGATTTCATAATGGGAGATAGGACAGTCAGAGACATTTCACTTGAGAAAACTCTTATACACCCCATGTTTCTGTCATAACAGAAATCTTGTGAAAAGATGGTCTTCACTGAACACTTGTGTCGGAGCCTTGCTTTTGATGGAATTCTTTTCAGAACTATTTGTTTTAATATATTTGAAATGTGTCTGCACTTGCATTGGTGGGCATGCCCCTATCCTCTCTTAATCCTCCTTAATTATCTGTTGTCGATGGATCCCCTAAAAATTGCAATAAAAAAAAAAGAAACCTTACTTTGGTGCACTCTTAAAAATTTCTTCACCGTCTTCTCATGGTGGGAACACTTATGAGATGGGCATAGTTTGCAGTCCAATACTTACCTCAATGATAAGCTGGTAATTGGAAGGGATATATTCTATCTTCCATTCAACTTCTTCTGCAATGCGTATTGTACTCTGAAACATAGTATTCTAAAGATTACAAAGCATACGTCTGTATTTGCATTGGTGGCGATGCCCCTATCCTTTCTTAATCTTCATTACTTAGCCGTTGTTGATGGCTGCCCTAAAAATTGCAACGCAGTCAAAAGAAATATTAAATTTTTGCAGTCTTACATGTATCTTCACAGTCTTCTCATGGTGAAAACACTCATGAGATTGGCATAGTTAGCAGTCCAATACTTAACCTAATGGCAGATCAGTTAGCAGTCCAATACTTACCTTAATGATAAACCAGCTCACTGGCTCTTGTTGGAAGTAATACATGCTACCTTCCATTTTACGCATTGTGTATTGTACTTTGGAAACAGCATAGTATTATTGGGATCATTTTGCTTGATCTTCCTGTAAATTGGACTGAGTTGCAAAGATTTGTCTGTGGATGCTGGCAATGTCTTGTGATTACATGGAAGTTAACTCTTAGATCTTTATGGTTGGAAGCCTAGACAATATCAAGTGTCTAACAAAATCTATCTCGTTTTTTGACAGCTGGAGGACCTAGTGACATTATATGGAACTGTAAATGTGCTGCGGAGGGATTTCCTAAAGTAGTCGCTGATAATCATGATACCACATGTTTTACAGCCTGCAACTGTACCACTGGTAATTCCATGTTCGACATACAGTTCAACACGATTGTATTTTCATTGTTTAAATTGGGAGCCTCATGGTATATTTCATAGTTCTAAAGATTCGACATATTTATTCAATTAGTCAAACTTTTCCTTCTCAAAATTTTTAAGTTTAGTTTGCAATTAAGACATCACGGGGATATATATTAAACAAGGTTTCGTATAGTAGAACCATGGCACAGTTTGCTTGCGATTGTGACTTGCGTATCTAAATGAAGATCTTCATTGACGTTTTGTATCTTGTGATACTTCAATCCTTTACATATATTCACTGTAAGTGGTAAATTTTCTTAGAAGTTACCTATCTCATCTTAATTACTTCATTCTCAATAGGACCTGTCGATGAAGCCCTAGCTTCCAGAAATCACACATCTAGCAGAAGAATTGTAGTGATCATTCTTTTACTATGTGTCGTGTTTGCAACACTTGCATTTGTTGCTGCAATAACATGCTATGTCTACCAAAAGGACAAGTGTCCCGTACAAGCTTCAGTATTCTCATCAGACAGAGAAACAAGTTTCAATAGTGCTACTAACTTAATAAGTCACAGAGCATCTTCAGTCTCAGAAAGCAAAGTTAGTATCTATTTCCCTGCCAATTCTTTTTCAGGTGGGTGAGATTTTCCCTAGCCATAACTTGTCCAAATATCTAGCCAACTGTTATGTAACTTTTATCTTCCCCCAAAATTTCAGGTTGTTTTGGCAAGTCTTCTTTCTTGTATAGGAGTAAAGCAGAGATAATACCTGGAACCGTAATCAGCTTTTCATACTCTGAGTTGGAATATGCAACGGATAAGTTCTCCCATTCCAATCTTATAGGACTGGGGGGAAGCAGTTATGTCTATCGGGGCATGCTTAAAGATGGTAGAACTGTGGCAGTTAAGCGTCTCAAGGCTCAGGAGGGACCTGATATAGATTCTGTCTTCTTAACAGAGGTAAGTCCTCAGCTAAGCTATACTTTTTGGGTGACATAATTGATTCTGTCTGCAGATGCATTTCAAGAAACAAATCATTTTTGCTCCACAACATCCCACCATGCTTTTTTTTTTCTCAGGTAGAGCTGTTATCTAGACTCCACCATTGTCATGTGGTGCCTTTGATTGGCTATTGCTCAGAATTATTCGGGAGAAACTCTGAGAGGCTTCTAGTATTTGAATACATGCCTAATGGTAACTTGAGGGATTCTTTGGATGGAAGTTTGGGTGAAAATATAAACTGGGAAACTCGTGTTGCCATTGCAATCGGAGCCGCAAGAGGCTTGGAGTACCTCCATGAAGCAGCAGCTCCAAGAATTTTGCATAGAGATGTCAAATCCACAAATATTCTTTTGGACAAAAATTGGAGAGCAAAAGTAAGAACATATAGGATTGTGTGTTGACAATTATTTCTAAGTATTGAAATGACCATTTGCCGACTACAATGGTGCATATTAATTCAAAACAAAGATATGTATTCTATGCATCAGACATCATAGAGGATCTTATATTAAAGTAACTGGTAGCGTTATTAGTTTTATTGATTCTAGCATAATTGATGCACTTGTAAACTACAACTATGCAGATTACCGATCTTGGTATGGCTAAACATTTAAGAGATGATGGAGTTCCCAGCAATTCCAGTTCTCCAGCAAGAATGCAAGGCACTTTTGGCTACTTTGCTCCTGAATATGCAATGATTGGAAGAGCCTCTCTTATGTCAGATGTTTTTAGTTTTGGGGTGGTTCTCCTTGAGCTTATCACCGGTCGGCATCCCATCCACAAAACAGCCACTAAAGGAGAAGAAAGCCTTGTCTTATGGGTAAAGCAAAGCATAATAGTGCTAATCACATCTACATTTTGATGTCTTTATTTGTTGACGATTGATGATCTGCGCCTGGTCATATGCATTAATAATATATCAGGATGCAGAAATTATCTATAAATATATTAACATGTTTGCTGCAACAATATGCCAATGTTGTTTGCATTCCTATCATCCAGGCTACTCCTTATCTTCAGAATTCTAAGCGAATAACAACAGAATTGCCTGATCCACGATTGAAGGGGAATTTCCGAGAAGAAGAATTGCAGATAATGGCTTACCTAGCCAAGGAGTGCTTGCTGTTGGATCCTGACGCTCGACCTACCATGAGTGAGGTTGTACAAATTCTCTCAACCATCTCACCTGACAAATCTAGGAGGAGAAACATTCCCGTAAATCTTTTTCAGGTAAGAAAGTATTTGAAACCTATTTAGGTGCTTCTTTATGTCTTAATTCATTGCTTGGCTCAACAATTTTAATAGATCACCGTTGACAAATTGCAAACATGTCAAAAATACTGAAGAGTCCATACCTAGGCGATCATTTTGAAAGAAAGCAATTGGTTGCAAAAAGGCAAGCTGATTATGACTTCGGCTTCTAGTAAGAAGTGTAATACATGTCTAACTCTTTTCTCCAATCTTGACCAAATAGCTTGATCATTGGAATTGTCCAACACTAATAGTTCATATCGCACTTAAGTCTTAGCATCCAACTTGTATTTTTATATTTATTAAAGCTTGTAGTTTGGAGTGTAAATATCAAATTCTGTTGTCTCAGCAACAAAAGAAAATCTTCTCTTGTGGCAAATCAGTCGCGATAATCTATATAATTGATAATAACTCAACACAAAGCTTGTGTTTCTAACTTTATGCTGTAAAAACATTCTAAAGCAATGAAAAGTTTCGTGTGTTTCATGTATTGATTCGACTAACTACTACCTGCTTATGCAGATGTCTCCCATCAGTAGTACGAAAACTGGGTTTCCATTGGAAGTTGATACCGAAGCTTTAAATGTTGACGACAGTGTCGTCAATAGGGAAGCAGTAGCAGAGACTGTTTCAACAGAGCATATGGAGAGATTGATCCTCTCGACTTCAAAAGCTCGGAGTCGGTGTGCTACAGATGATGAAGCTGTGGACTTAATGGAGCCACGATTGGAATCTTTTTGCATGGTTAACGTTGGATCTCCATGACAACATACCCCTACAAGCCAAAAAGATTCCATCACATGTATACATGGTCTGGTTAACTTTAAAGAAAGCAAGGGTTATCGGGGTTTGTAAATATATTTAGTAATGTTTTGAGGACTTCACCATTAGGTTCTTTAAGAAAAAGAAAAAGAAGCGACATTTGTTTTCTGCCAGCAGCAGTTAATGTACAGCAAAAGAAACATTTACAGAAAATCCATGCCCTTGTGGTTTGGAGGTGGCAATACGCTCTCATTGACTGCATTGCCAATCTTAGATACTACTGTGATATCTTATGTGCAAAGGTGGCAATGTTTTTCATAAACACGTGTCTTGTACCATTCAATGTAGGAATTGAAATCCCCAATTTAGAGGTATGTTCGTTAACAATCTTGTCTTTGAAGAAAGAAATGAGAAAGGAGCAAATATTTTTTAATTCACATTTTTTTTTGTGTGTCTCCACCTATTTGGTCCTAAAGTTTATCGTGTGCTCTGCCTATGGGACATCGGTTGTCGTACAACTCTGGCTTCTGCCTCCTTGGGGCAAGACTTCTGGAAAACTAATTAACCATATATATTTTTAATCTTGAAAAGATAAATGTATATAACTATCGTTTCCTCCATTTAAATAGTATTATTGAAACATAAGAATATTGTTTTCTTGGTGACACGAGAGTACTTGCGACGTCACTCTCAGTCTCAGGTGTAAAAGAGATCTGAAAGTCGATTCGTAGGGCCCATCATTTGGTGGAGGAACACATTGAACGGAAGTCAAGTGAAGGTAATGAACGCTCACGCGGGGGATGTCTACTGTTTGTCCATCCACATCACACTGCTCATTGCCTTAGAATGTCCACCTAACCTGACTTGGACAATATATGCTATAAGGGAATCAAATGATAAATTTGTGAAGATAAAAAAAAAAAATCATATATAGTTATAAATATATAAAAATAGAAGAGACGGCAGACGCAGAACATTATGAAGTCAAGCTCGATTGGAATGAGACGAGAACAGATTATTATCCAGTGAAATGGGAAAGGGTTAAGGATGTTTTAAACTTCAGAATCGTTGAGCTCACCGTCTGTGACGCTAATTATGTCCACACAGAAGTTATGGGACTTTAATGAATACCATTGCTTTTCACGTTTATGCACAAGTGTCTCAGTAGTACCTCCTTGCCCCTTCAAACTTGTGATCTGCATTTATTGAACAATTTGCAATTTCATTGATAGCTTCTTCTTCTTCTTCAGTTTAAGACCGTGGTATATAATTGGGAAAGAATTATTGTAGATAATAAAAAATGGCTAACCCAAACTGGTAAATGAGAATTCAGTTATAAACAATAATGGAAAGTCCTTTTTTTAATTTTCTTCTTGTATCGAACACAACCATACGTCTATGCCTTCTTGTCGTTTTCCTTGCAAATTTTAAATTACTAAAACTGATTGATTCATACAGAGTGTTCCCTTGTTCATGGTAGCAACTGTACATTTTATCTATTTTCTCTTCCACATTCTGTTTGTAGGCGAGAGTGACGAGAAGAGAGTTCCATGCTACTACTCTATAATGGAAAATTTGCTTTTTCTGGGTTTTGGCTTGTATGTGCTGCAAATAAGCTATGAAGATCAAATAGCTAAAGAATTTCTCTTATAAGAAAATTACTTGTGAGCCTTACTATCTCCTATGACTGATTTTTACACGTCTTTAAGAGCTGGGTGTTGAACAATGTAATCTCAAAAAGTCGCTTTCTTTAAGTAGTTTCCTTGGTTAGCATTTCAGATAGTTTCCTGGATATATGGCTTTTCATGTTTTTTGTTCCCCTCATTTTATTCCACTGTTTATTGCCGTGAATGAAAAACTTGATGATGAAGACTGAGTTTAATTAATCCACTTGGAGTTCTCCACTACCAGGGAAAGGGTATACCAGTTTTGGTTTAGGGCCCCACTATGTGATTTGTTTAATTAATTCATTACCATTCTTGGTACTTGGTTCACGGAAGGTATCATAGTTTTTAGGCTTCTGGCCTGGTTTTACAATGACACAATCAATATCTTTAAGGGTGATTAAAAGTTTCACATGTTTCTTCTCCAATTCATATTGGGTTTAAGGAAAGTTAGCTATTCCTTAAGTACTGTGTCACTTGCAAGTTGTCGCAGACTTGGAAGTATATTAAAAATAAGTTGTGCACATGTTTGACTTTAATCCTGCCTGAAAATGTGGGATAGCCTTTTAAAAGCCAGCTATGCCTAGGGGTTGATTCACATCTTCGTACCTCGTGTTCACATGACGCCTGCTGAGAGGCACCAAAGTGGTCTTTTTAGTTCCCTCTGGCTCTCAGCTCATGGCTTGTCAATTGTGGTTGATTTGGCAACTCATGTCTACAAGTACTTGATAACTGACCTGATATGTTTCCAACTCTGGAAAATCTTTTGTCACAGAGCAAATACATCAATTGACGATTAAACATTACTTACAGAATGGACTATGGTAATTCAAGATCTGTAAGGTTTGTACCTTTGTTGTTCATTCATTCATATAACTTCTTGCTATTTGGAGCGTTTCTTTCTAATGAGTAAAAGGATTAGAACTTGAGATTTAGCTGCAATTTTCAGCTTTAAAGATGATTTTCAATTGACAAAGCACCCACCCGCCAAGTTCATGTATAATATTGATGGTGCACAAAGAGCAGAATCCAGTGGGAGGGGTGGAAAATCATTGAAAGCTAAAGTATTATCCAGAGTTTTCTCTGAGGATTATGAAAGAGTGAAGAATAAGATACTGGATCCTCGCGGGCCAATTATTCGTAGATGGAATAAGATCTTTTTAGTAGCATGCTTAGTTTCTTTGTTTGTCGATCCTCTCTTCTTTTTCTTGCCCAGAGTCCAGGATGCAGTGTGCATAGCTATTGGAACACCTCTTGAGGTTGTACTCACAATCGTTAGAACAGTAGCTGATATCTTTTATATGATTCAGATTTATATCCGTTTTCATACTGCTTATGTTGCTCCTTCGTCCCGTGTTTTTGGGAGAGGGGAGCTTGTTATAGACTCTAGAAAGATTGCTTCAAGGTACATGCAGCAGTATTTCTGGGTTGATCTTATTGCTGCCCTTCCTCTTCCTCAGGTGTGTTGATTGCCAATATATAATCCCAAATACTGGTTTCCATATGATATGAACATTGAAATGGTTCGAATTAAGGGCTAATCTGTTTTTATTTCTACATTCCAGGTGCTGATTTGGGTTATCATCCCAAACCTTGGTGGTTCAACTATGGCAAACACCAAAAATGTGCTTAGGTTCATCATCATTTTCCAGTACCTCCCAAGACTCTTTCTTATTTATCCACTCTCCTCACAAATTGTAAAGGCTACTGGTGTTGTGACTGAAACGGCTTGGGCAGGGGCTGCTTATAATCTCATTCTTTACATGCTGGCAAGCCATGTAAGTAACAGAATCTCTCAGTTCTATTGAAACGACATTGCGTCCATATGAGCTCTTTATGTGATAATGCTGGCCATTTGTTTTTAATCTTTAAAAGGTTTTAGGAGCTTGCTGGTATCTTCTTTCAATTGAGAGGGAAGAATCATGCTGGAGAAATGTCTGTAATATGGAACAAGCTTATTGCAAGTATGGATTCTTCGATTGTCATCGAATGCAAGATGCTGACAGAAACTCTTGGTTCAGATCAAGCAATGTCACAAATCTGTGCAATCCTGATAGCAATTCCTACGAGTTCGGCATATATGGTGATGCATTGACATTTGGAGTTACATCCTCATCATTCGTCAACAAGTACTTCTACTGCCTGTGGTGGGGGTTAAAGAACTTGAGGTAATCCAAATACTAATCTCCAAACCTTTTATAGTAGTTTACACTTCTGCAGATAAATGTCCTGTATGGAGTATCATAGGAATTGGAAGACAAATGTTGGAATATAAACGTATAATTCAATGAGAAATAAACAGGTATGTAATCAATTTTCATGACCTAAAAGAGAAGTTTGATGCCTTTCATCGACTACTGGAGACTAGAGAAGAAAGATCTTACAGAGTTAAATGAACTACCTAATTCATGTTTGATCCTTTTAGAAATTATTTCATCTGGAGTTCTCTGTATTTATTACTCTGTTCAGGTAATAGTGATGTTTCCTTGACCTATGTAGTTCACTGGGACAAAATCTTTCCACAAGCACCTATGTGGGCGAAATAGCTTTTGCCATTATCGTTGCAACACTTGGACTGGTTCTCTTTGCATTGCTTATTGGGAATATGCAAGTGAGTCTCAAATAAGATATCGAGTGCTTTATTCAGAAATTAAAACTTTGCAATTCATCTATCCCCTCCATCAGAATCAATGGTACATATGCGAGTAATAGCTGAGAAGAAGTAATAATTATCACTTTTTTTTTTTATCAACTACTGGTTTTTGTTCAATTTCATCTCAGATCAAGCTTGTGAGAGAGGGAATATAGAGAAATGAGCTTTAGATCTGATTAATGTCATCTGTTGGCATTTCTTCACATAATTCCTGGAACTTTCTCATATCTTTTAATCCCATGAAAGTCCTGTTGCTTATATATCATCTCCAATGGCAGACATACCTGCAATCAACCACAGTTCGTTTAGAAGAATGGAGGATCAAGAGAACCGATACAGAACAATGGATGCGTCACAGGCAGCTCCCTACAGAGTTAAGGGAGTCTGTTAGGAAATATGACCAGTACAAGTGGTTGGCCACTAGAGGTGTTGATGAAGAATCTCTTCTAAAAGGCCTTCCGATGGATCTACGGAGAGACATCAAGCGCCACCTCTGCCTTGATTTAGTGCGCAGAGTAAGTCAATGATCCTTCATTCCTGTTCCCGGAGACACACAATCATAAATATTGTTTCATGATTAACCTAAAAATCTTTGTATGCAACATCCAAAACAAACAGGTTCCGTTATTCGATCAAACGGATGAAAGGACGCTGGACGCAATATGCGAGAGGCTAAAACCTTCATTATGCACTGAAGGGACATATCTTGTGCGTGAAGGTGATCTTGTCAACGAGATGCTCTTCATAATCCGTGGAAACCTCGACTCTTACACCACTAATGGTGGTCGTATCGGGTTCTTCAACTCTTGCCGACTCGGTCCCGGCGACTTTTGTGGCGAGGAACTACTGACATGGGCATTAGATCCACGTCCAAGTGTCATCCTTCCATCTTCCACTCGAACAGTGAAAGCTATCTCAGAAGTTGAGGCTTTTGCTCTCAGAGCGGAAGACTTGAAGTTTGTAGCTTCGCAGTTTAGAAGACTACACAGCAAGCAACTGAGACAAAAGTTCAGGTTCTACTCACACCAATGGAGAGCATGGGCTGCATGCTTCATACAAGCTGCATGGCGGCGGTACAAGAAACGGAGGGAAGCAGACGAACTGAGAGCCAGAGAAAACTGCTGCGTTGTGCAGGCTGAAGCAAATTCACCGGTTTCAGGCTTAGCTACATATGCAGCAAGCACAAGGAGAGGGGTCATAAAGCATTCTGGATCAGATTCGAGTATGGTAAGGCCACTGCAGAAGCCAACAGAACCAGATTTTTCTGTAGATGAAGATTGAGAAATTCGAAAGAATTTTCTGCTTCAGGATTACATGTACAAATAGGAAGTTCTGTATATTTATTCAACAAAACGGGAGTGATTCTGATGTTTGTCCATAAATATTGCAAGGCCATAACCCTGTACAACCTGTCGAATGGCCAAAACGATCGGATAGAGGATCCGAACTTCGAAAGAAGCATGGATTTCTTGCGCAGAGGTTGTTAGGGATTAAAGCAGAAATCTAGCAAGTTTGTTAGTTCCATTTTACTGCTGTTTATTACTTAGTCAAAAGTCCGTTACTTGTGTCCTGAATTTAGGAAGCATTTTCTGAATGTGCTTGTCATTGTTTTTATTTATGATGCTCTGTTATCTTTTCTACTTGTATTTAAGGAGACACGGGTTGAATAAAAATTATCTGAAGTTTATATCTTGAGTTTGCCTTTTAGGTGTTTAATAAATTTTCTACGTGAGAACTTCCACCCACTCTCTTTCTTTACAGTTGGTATCGGTCTTCTAGGCCTGTGCAAAGTCTTGTGATGGCTAACATATCAAATGGAGTGAACATTTCATAAACTGCCATTCCAATTTTCCAGGGCAGCAACTATGACGTTTGGAGTACAAAGATGAAAACTCTCTTTTTGTCCCATTAGAAGAAAGCACTTGCATAGAATTGCCCAGATGAAAACTCTCTTCTTGAAAGCACTTGCATAGATGAAAACTCTCTTTTTGTCCCATTAGAATTGCCCTTGATGATGAAAAGAAAGCACTTGCAGCCTCATTAGAAGACTACAATTAGTTATGCATCATAGGTATGGACATCTTAACTTTAAAAGTCTGAATATGCTTTCTTATCAAAAGCTTGTGGATAGTTTGCCTATGATAAAGCCAGCTGATGTAGTATGTGAAAGTTGTGTGATCGGAAAGCAACATAGAGATCCTTTTCCAAAAAGTAGCAATATGAAAGCGCAAGGCCAACTGAATTGATACATGGAGATGCTTGTGGACCTATGCGCACACCTTCTCTCAACAATAACAGGTACTTTGTGGTCTTTATAGATGATTTCAGTCGAATGATTTGGGTTTATTTTGTCAAGGAAAAATTAGAAGTGTTTTCAGTCTTTAAGAAATTTAAGTCATCTATTGAAAAGCAAAGTGATAATGCAATAAAGGTATTGAGGACAGATCGAGGTGGTGAGTTTATTTCCACAAAATTTGACAATTTTTGTGAAGGGATAGGCATTAAAAGGTAGTTGATAGCCAGTTACACCCCTCAACAAAGCGGAGTAGCGAAGAGGAAAAATTGAAGTCTTGTTGAAATGATGAGAGTATGCTTAAGGTCAAACATCTACCAAAAAGTTTTTGGGCTGAGGCAATTCACACAGCAGCCTATCTACTCAATGGCAGTCTAACTTTAGCACCTGTCCAATTAAACACCGTCTGAAGCTTTTCATGAGAGGAAACCAAAGGTAACACATTTTAAAATTTTTGGATGTGTTGCTTATGTCTTTGTACTGTTAGATATTTGTTTATTGGCCTTTAAAACTCTCACGTGACTCTCATGTGCCATTTATTATTTAATTCATTTAATATTCACGGTCTTATCTTTTTCTTTTGTGGTCTTATCTTTTAGTCAAAACAGATTAGACCAAGTCTTCAGGGGTTTGAATGGGCAATCGTGCTATCAAGCACCAGTTCTGTTTCCGTATTTTGTTATTGTGTTAGAGTTGATTTCTACTTTTCTGTTGATTTCAGTAGTATAAATGTAAAGGCAATTCATAAAAAAAATCATCCCTTTGCACAATAAATTCTTTGTTTTTTAATTTCAGTATCTTCCTCTGTTAAATCTGTTAAATTTGTTATTTCTGAGTTTTCATCCTTAACCCAACAAATTAGTATCAGAGCCTTCTTCTTAAGGGATCTGTGAAATGGAAGACGATGTCACTTTTTCCCAAAATGTTCCAGTCTTTGATGGAGAAAATTATCAACATTGGGCAGTGAGAATGGAAGCCCATTTGGAAGCATCTGATCTCTGGGAAGCCATGGAAGAGGATTATGAAGTTATTCCGCTGCTAGCCAATCCCACCGTGGCCCAGATGAAAAATCATAAGAATTGGAAAACCAGAAAAGCAAAGGTAAAAGCGTGTTTATTTGCAGCTGTTTCAAAGAATGTCTTCACCAGAATTATGGGTCTCAAAACAGCTAAAGAGATTTGGGATTATTTGAAGGAAGAGTATGCTGGAGATGAAAGGGTGAAAGGCATGAAAGTGCTTAATTTTATAAGA
>JAOSBN010000008.1:5196689-5217004 GCA_027563595.1 Erythroxylum suave | reverse complement strand
GGAGCTGAAAAAATTGATGAAGGCTATTATAGAAGCTTGATTGGTTGCCTCATGTACCTCACTTCAACAAGGCCTGATATCTTGTTTGCTGTAAGTATCTTATCTCGGTTTATGCATTGTGCTAGTGAGTTGCATTTAGTTGCAGCAAAAAGGGTTTTAAGGTATATAAGAGGTACAATTGATTATGGAGTCAAGTTTGGAAAATGCAAAAATTTGAAGCTATGTGGATTCTCAGACAGTGATTGGGCCGGCTTGATTGATGACATGAAAAGTACATCTGGATATTGTTTCAGTTTTGGTTCAGGTGTTTTCTCGTGGTGTTCAAAAAAGCAAGAGATTGTTGCACAATCCACAGCAGAAGCTGAATTTATTGCAGCAACAGCAGCTGTTAATCAAGTTTTATGGCTGAAAAAGCTTTTGTGTGATCTCAATATGGAGCAAGAAACCAATAAAGAGATTTTTGTTGATAATCAGGCTGCAATTGCAATTTCTCACAATTTTGTGTTTCATGGGAAGACAAAACATTTCAACATCAAGCTATTTTTCTTGAGAAAGGTGCAACAAAATGGTGAAGTAAATCTGGTCTACTGCAAGTCTAAGGATCAAGTTGCAGACATGTTCACAAAACCACTTCCACCTAGCAGGTTTGAATTTCTAAGGCAGAAGATTGAAGTTTGTAGTGCCAAAAGCAAGGAGGAGTGTTAGATATTTGCTTATTGGCCTTTAAAACTCTCACGTGACTCTCATGTGCCATTTATTATTTAATTCATTTAATATTCAAGGTCTTATCTTTTTCTTTTGTGGTCTTATCTTTTAGTCAAAACAGATTAAACCAAGTCTTCAGGGGTTTGAATGGGCAATCATGCTATTAAGCACCAGTTCTGTTTCCGTATTTTGTTATTGCGTTAGAGTCGATTTCTGCTTTTCTGTTGATTTCAGTAGTATAAATGTAAAGGCAATTCATAAATAAAATCATCCCTTTGCACAATAAATTCTTTGTTTTTTAATTTCAGTATCTTCCTCTGTTAAATTTGTTATTTCTGGGTTTTCATCCTTAACCCAACATGTACCATCACAAAAGAGGGCAAAACTTGATGATACTAGTGTAAAATGTGTATTTGTGGATATAGCTTGGAAACTAAAGGCTATTGATTTTACATTCCTATTTCTAAAAAGTTGCTAATAAGTCGTGATGTTGTATTTGATGAAAAGAGTACATGGAGTTGGAATGAAATGCAAAAATTTCAAGCCATTATTCAAGGAGATGATGAGTTTGCTAACGAGCAAGCTGTTGAAGAAAATGACTGTAATTATGGTGTTTCAAGTCCCTCCACACCTAGCTCCACCCCTAGCTCTTCAAACTCAGCTACGCCTAGCTCCTCTTTGTCTATTACACCTCTTAGAAAATGGAGATCACTCAAAGAGACCTATGAGAAAACTGAAAGGTGCCAACTTGTAAAAATTAAATAGCCAGTTCATTTGGAGAACCTATAAAGAGCACTGCATGGCGTGATGCTATGGATTAAGAAATGAAGTCATTGGAGAGAAATATGACTTGGATACTAGTTGACCTACCAGCAAGAAAGGAAGTTGTAGGGCTTAAATGGGTGTACAAACTTAAATACAAGCTAGGTGGGTCAATATTGAAGTATAAAGCAAGGCCGGTGACATTGGGGTACATGCAGCAAAAAGCTTTTTTGAATGATTTTCTAGAGGAAAATGTATATGTACAGCAGCCTCAAGGTTATGAAGTTAAAGGAGATGAAATTAAGGTGTATCAATTAGAGAAAGCACTTTATGGACTTAAGCAAGCTTCAAGGATTCGGCACGAAAGGATTGTTGATGGACACTTCAACAAAAATGGGTTCTAAAAGAGTGCAAGTGAGCCCACATTATATGTCAAAAATAATTGACTTGATGAAGTATTACTTGTTTGTCTCTATATGGATGATTTAATTTACACTAGAAATAGTATTGCCTTGATTAATGATTTCAAGAAAATTATGATATTTGAATTTGAAATGATTGATTTGGGTTCTATAAGCTATTTTTTGGGGCTAGAAGTACAGCAAGATGAAGCTGAAATAGTTATCTCTCTGAAAAAATATGTCAATAATCTCTCAAAGAAGTTTAATATGAAAAATAGTTATCCAGTTAAGACTTCAATGATCACAAACCAGAAATTCAGCTTGTATGATGGAGAAGAAAAGGTTGATGCACAGATATGTTGAAGTTTAATTGGAAGTTTGTATCTCACAAATAATCGTCCTGACATCTTACAAGCTACAAGTTTACTGTCTCGGTTCACAAAAATTCCAAGTAAAATGCATTATGCGGATTTTTACGAGGTGTTTAAAGAAGCAGCCATCAATTGCATTATCATCTTCTGAAGCTGAGTATATAGATGTCACTCCAACGCATTAAAACAATATTGTTTTAATATAATTAATTTTAAATATATTGTATTATCCTAACAAGTCAATTTTCTTAATTTTGAGATTTATCTTAAATTTGATTAATTCATAATTTGGTTTACTAATTTTGAATTTTCTTAATTTTTTGTCAACTTTGTTTATTTTTTATTTAAGTTTAAGAATTTTCTTATTTTAAATTGTTTAAAAAGACTTTATAGAATTAAAATATTAACATTTTACTGATTTTTTGTTAAGTACTTTTAATGATTACTATTGTTAATTGATTTGTTAAGTATTTGAAAAATTTTGTATAATTGTTATGAATAAAAAGTATGTTGAATAATTAAAAAAGTCATTTTAAATATTTTTCAAAATAAAAATTGAGTAATAAGAATATATTTTAAAATAATAAAATCTTATGAGAAGTTTATGTCTTTTAGTTTACACTAAACATTCATGTGTGCACGAAGGTCCATGTGTGCACGAAGGTCCTGGTCTCGTTGGTACAAAGCAAGTGATGAAGTTGCGTTGCTTGTTCAATAACAATTTAGTTTAATCATAAATTTTTTTGAAATATTCATTTTTAAAATTTTCAGTTTAGTTTTTTTTAATAACTTTTATTATTAAAAATTATTCAATCAATTTTTTAAATTAATAAATTTTATAAATTAAATAAAATTAATTAATTAATCTTTTTTAGTTAAACTAATTTTCGATAAATAAAAATAATATCTTTCAATTATATTTTAAATTTTATTTAATTTTCAATTAACATAATAATAATTTAATTTCAACTAAAATTTTCAAATTTTAAATACCTAATTTTTATTCTAAGTTTTAAAACATGAGAAGAGCCGAAGAACCTTGTCTGACCTCGTAAAATTCCGCATAGTATACAAGTTGCAAGGCGATACTTGGACTCCACTGGATCAATTTAGGCCATTTACTACAAAGGCCCACACAAGCAGAACACAGGGCTCAATGAAGAATGGGAATGGGAAGAATGTTCTGCAGCTCTTGAGCCTACATCAAAGGTTAAGCAATTTTCTAAAACATCTATTAATAAATTGGGAAATTGTTATTTCAGTTTGGAGAAAGTGAGGAAAAGAGAGAAGAACTTCTGAATTGGCAACACTTTCTGAGCCCATAATCTTTGACTATGTTTCTTCTTCCAATAATTTATTAGGTCATCAAGTCTCTTCATGGCTACAATTTCCTTGTCCTTATGGCGACATAAAAAAAAAGAAAAGCGATGGGAATTTTTATAATGATCATGCTTGCATTCCTATGTTTAATCACGCATAATTTAATATAATTTTTATAATATCAATTTTTAAAATTATATTGTTTATTCCTGTAATTTTTATTACATACTTTTCCTACATTTTTTTTAATTCTATTATCTTAATAAGATATTTCATTCCATTATTTCCTATTAAATATCAATTAATGTTCTAGCCAAAGCAATGAATAATTAATCATCAAATTACTAAATCAAATAACATTATTAGTCAAATCAACATATTCAATGCATAAAGCTCTCCGTTTTGCGGAGATCCGGAGATAATATAATTATAATGTACACAATTTTTTTTTGTATTTTTATAAAAATACTGTTTTTGTTATTTAAGCTTGTGATCTTGATCGACGACGGACAAAAGAAAGTCATAATATGAGACAAATTTAGTGAAACATAAAATTAGTTATAAAAAAGAGTTCCATGAAACAAAAGAAAATACGAAAAGAGTGTACCTATTAAATCATAAATTATATAAATGATTTATCTTATGAGTTAATTATTTATAATTAAATATTAAATTAAATTAAATCGATGTTTATAAGATTTGATATATCTTTAATTCTGGAATAATCATTCTTTTTAATTATTAAATGAATTGTAAAAATCAAATTATATAACTTTTTATCTGGTAGGCAATCTAAGAAATTTACGTTATCAATTAAACCACCTGTCATAGCTGACTCCCACATTAATTCTTTCTTCCTGATTTACTGGTTTTATATCTCTAAAAAAAATAGAAAAGCCTTTGTTTAACTTTTTATTGAAATTTTATACCTTATTAAAAATTGAACAAAATAGTTATATAAATTGCATCATGCATATATTCAACAATCAATAATCAATAATATAAAATTTCAATTATTTAATATAATAAATTTAAATAATTCCAATTTGAATATTATAGGAAGAAAAGTCCGCGTTTTTTACCCAACAAATTATAAATAATTGTTTTAAAAAAACTCTTGTCTTGACTTTAGGATCAAATTGGTGTTTCTTCAGTGATTAACATGTTAGCATTAGACTAGACAAACATTATGGTTGATAAAGTTGCAGACATTGAAAGAAATGTCTCTGGCACCGCCATTATGTTGTTGACCATTGACAATTAGTTACCCAGCAAAGAGGGAAAGGACCTGATAGAATCAAAACAAATGGTGGGTTGATTTTAATTTCCTAATCCTCGTAATTAACTAAAAGAAAACATGGAAGTCCCCTGCCTTGCCTAATAATTAATCCAAGCATTAAGAAGACTTTAAGGGTTGTTTAAGCCTACTTTCAAATTTGTCATTTGTGGTACAATTTGGTACTATCATTATGTTGGGTAATTAGTTGAAATTATTGCAGGAGATTGTGTACATGTGATCAAAACCTCAACTTTGTGAGTTATTAGTATCACAAAAAATTCAACTTGGGTCCGTGACCGAGGCCATATTTTTCTTAAATCTTTGAAGTTGTATTTGAATATCCACGTTACAGAATCATCACAACACTAACACTTCTTTTGACAAACACAAAGTATAGAAGATGACAAGTCTTAAATGATGGAGAAGAACTTTGCTATGGTTAGTACTTTGAGTTTGAAAATCCTCTTCCTTGAGACTAATTGTCCATGACACTCCCTTTTGTTCTTATCCAAAATTGACACATACCTCCACGAAACCTTAATTCAAGTGGCACATAGTAAGTACCACATCATTTTCACAAATGTCTGGGGTTTTGGTTCTGTAATTAGAACAATACATGCACACAATGAAATTAGAAAAGAAAAACTCCAACATGCCTATCTGCAACGTCCTGGGGTTTATTGCGACGTCCTTGGAAGGTCCAACTCCAACATGCCTATCGTGAGAGGAACTAGAGTGCGGACAGCCTGGCGCATTTAGCATCCCAAACACGATCAGGTGTACACATCCTCCAAACGCCTCCGACCGAGATTCAAGAGTAGGTTCAGAACGACATGTCTGACGTATTTTACCTCAAATCCTTGCGGTTCAACTTTTCATAATTTGTTTCTCCCTTGAATTCAAAAGAGAAAAAAAAACCTCCGTTATCTACTTTTCGGGGCATACGAGTGTAACACTAAAGGGAGCCCATATGTAGAGTTATCCACCGGCAGAAAATGATGATGCTATTCCATTATGTTTTTTTTTTGGTGTACGTGGCCTACATACATATATATATCACCTCTCTGGTGGCAAAGAAACAGATTTCGGCTTCATGCGATTCTGACTTGACTGACGATTTAGTTGATACATTAGCTACCAATACCATATCTATATCAGCTTCATACAGAAATATAGGGAGTCCACAAACGATTAGTTGCCGACACAAAGAAGTGTGACTTGGATTAACCACTTACATGTCATTCAGTTGGCATGCATCCTTATCATTCAAAGACGATGATGATTACATACGACGTGTGACAATCATGTTAAAATCCAACGATAAAATTAGCTAATAAAGATAAAATAACAATTTCCTTTTTTTTTCACGTTCTAATTTGCAATGAAACTATATAACATGGCATTATTATGCTATTATACGTAAGAATAAGAATCACAGGATAATGTACGTACTTAGAAGAACAAATGTAACAAATGAAAAATCAAGTTGGAAGAGTTAAGTTACGTGGACCTTACTGTAACCCTTTTTAAATATATTTCAAAATATTTTATCGATGATTAATACTACTATAAATCTGTGAAAATTGACATTTAGTTATTTGGTTTTTTCTATATTCAACTGTAGTATTTAAGTTTGGACCCAATAGGAACTAATACAAAAGGTTCTTAGATCCTGATAACATTTTCTAGTACGATTTGAATTGTAAAAAGTGAACTTTTTCTTTGGCATATTTTAATTTTAAAGATAAAATAATCACCTAATTCTTTATATCAAAATTGATCGATATAATATTGTTCAAACTTATTTGAATGTAAAAAAAGAAAAAAAAAAGCAATTTTGTTGATATTTTATGTGAATTCATAAGTGTTTCTTTGCATGAACCTATTTTTATTTTTGTAAAGTTTTTGTCATATGTGCGGGTAGAGGGACTTAAGCATGTGAATGTAAGTCTTCAGCAAAGGTGAGATCATCATTCATATTTAGCTGCTACACGTACTAGTTATTGTTCAGTATCAATTGTGGTGTTTTTTTATAAAAGATTGAGCCATAAAGACTAAAGAGAGTCTCTGGGGTAGCTATTTTTGCTGGAATGAGGTTATTGGAAAAGGTCTGGGATCCTCATTAACAAATGTAATTTGTGAGGAAGCAGAAGATAGCATCTCATGTTAAGCTGTCTCCTGTTCTCATACCCACAGATCTACTGGAATTGACTCATTCTTCTTAATTTCGCTCACAATGTTAATATAGGGTGTAGTTTTTATTTTTTCCCACGAAGTGCTTTAGGCGGATCCTAATTATAGGAAGACATCTTTAAGCTATTTACATCCAGACTAATCTTCGCTCAAGCCGGGTAAGTTTTTGGCGGAAGGTAAAGTTCTAATCCCAAGTTTTAAACGACTGCATACATGAACAGGTTCGAACTCACGACTTCACTTAAGCCAAGAGAGTCTCTTACCAACTCACCTGGTAATAATCGCAATTAAGTAAAAAAAATTATCCTAGATCAACTTAGGAGAGCAAGGATTATGTAATGGATTTTTCCTATCCTCCCTCGATGGAAATTTGAGAGCAAACTAACTCAACAAATAGGTTAATCTCCTTGCAATTTGGATATGTTATATCATAATAAGCAATTACGTTTCCGTCTGTCTTAAACCATCTGATGAATAAGAATGAAACACAAACATGTACCTAAATGATTAGGGTTAACAGGATCATTTACATCATTAATTATGAGTTTGGCCTATGGTTAATTGGCCACGTTAAGCACTTTCAACTCCATTAATAAAAAGGAAGCGAACCATTTGCCAGCTTGTAAAGGGCATTTCCTTCCCAGAAATAACGGCTGCACTCCCATCTTTTAACCTAGAGATTCACATGCAGAAACTAAGTCCGGCATAAAGCCATTCACTTATATAATATGATTTTTTTTTCATTATTTGAACTGTGATATGTTTGAACTTCGCTTGACATTGAAATTGGAAGAAAGTGACATTGAATGAACGAGAAAGAAGAGACAGAAAATAACGTTACATTCGTTCCTCTTTAATAGACAAAATGAAAGTCGGTGGTCAGTTTTCTAAGGGAAAAATGAAAAGAGCTTGTTTGTCAAAAGTTGAAAACTACTAGTCCATTCGCTTTAATGCTTCTATTCCTTAAGCCAAATTTGACTCATCCATTTAAACCTTTACGTATAAAAATAAGATTCCAAAGATGAATATGTATACATATACTTTTTGTGTAGGGGCGAGGCTTTTCCACTTATAACTGTAAACAACAATGTTCCCTCCACTGTCCAAAGGAGTGCAATGTGAACAAGGTGAGAGTGAGTGTTGCGGCAAAGAATATTCTAAAACTATATGTATCATCCATTTCAAATTTATGGTAGGGGCCGTTGTACTACCATATCCTTGTGGAAAAGAATCTTGACATAGAGCATACATGCTGCCACATTAATGTCGTTGACCATGCGTCCCTTAACCTTTTTTTTCAGTAGTCCCTCTCTCCATCTCTCTCTCTTGCAAATGAACAAGATATATTACGGTGGAATCTGCCGGTGTATTTGCGTTTTTATATATATATATATATATATATCTGTATTTATTTCACCTCTTTTACCCTATCTTTTTAATATATCTAGTTTCTCTTTTACCCTATCTTTTTAATATCCAGTTTTTCTTTTTTACCCTTTACAGCTTACATCACTTTTTTATTATTACATTTACATGTATGTTTACTGAAAACAACCTCTATATTATATAAAGATAAGATTACGTATTATCAGACCTCTTTAGAACTTACTTTATTGCAAGACTTCAAGCTAAGTGACAATAAGGTGATACATTATGGTGGAATATGCCGATGTATTTATATACATGTATATATATATATATATATATATATATAGAAACCAAACTCCGATAACAACTCGTGTGATCAAACAAGAAATTGAAGTTTGTAAATAAAGTTTGAACATTTTTCTTCTTTTAATTCATTTTCTAAATTGAGTTTTGCAATTTATTTTGGCATGGTCAAAAATCAAGAACCGGAAGTAAGACTTGTAGGCTTGGAATTAGATCAGTTGAATAGATTTCTGTATATAAACACTTTTGAACGGCGGTGGCAGAAAGGAGGGAAAAGCTACATATGCATAATTTAATGAAAACCAATAAACCATTGACTAACCTTGTCAATAAAGTATCATTTGACAGGAATATCTTCAACATTTCAGGATCATTCCAAACGGGGTAGAGAGGGCATCCTTTTCACAAAATTTTAAATCTAGAAGTCGTTTGAATTAAATTAAAATGTATCATAGAGTCTTTACAAGAGTGAAGCATTGTTTCTTTTTGACAAACAAAATTACAAATCTAGATTTTAAAGATGAAGACAATTACAAGATCACTTCTTTTTAAATTAAAAGCCACTTATTTGATTGTGATCCTGACCACAGAAGTTGAAAAAAGGAGCTGGTGGTCGACGAAAGACCTATCACTCCAAACTCGATTACTTGGTATTCCTTTGCAAGGGCGCAAGCTCATAATCCTCCAAAAGTTATCATGAGTTCGTTGATATCTTAAACTTGTCTACCCTGCTTTTCTTTCAAATAATAAGAATGAAGCCAAACTACGAACTTTGGAAGTTGGATCATTTTATTTACGGTTGTTAAGAGAAACATAGACATGTTATGCCTCTGAAATGGTCCTTACGAATTCCTGACGATATCACCCTAATGATGAACAACGTGGATAATATTCTGATGAATCATCAGGTGGATTTCATCAGATAAAGCAAAGGAGGGGTCTAGTGGGATCAGGTGTCGAGGGACAACTTCTTATCATGTAAGGGTTGGTAGTGTATGAGTGGAAAAAGTGAAAATAGGGATAACAGAAGACTCACACACGCACACACCCACAAATGCCAAACGGCTTGTTTGTATTGGAACGTGAAAGAAGTGGATAAGTTATATATCCTTGTAGGATTTCCACCAATTAATGCATGTGCCCAACTCAATGGTGTTCTTAGTACAATCAAACAACACGACCATCTGATCATCAAATGTATTATAGGAAACTCCAAGAACATAAATGTTGTAGGAAGGGTTTTCAATTATCTAACAATTTTTTTCAAGCCAGCCAGCCTGAAAATAGGATCACAGTGCATTATAAAGAAAAGAAGGGTAATGATTACAAGTACGCTCAAAGCGCCTTGACGAAGCACCAACTAGTGCCCCAACAGCATCTTTTCGGATAAAAAGCTGAGCATACTAATGCTTACATTTCTATAATTAAACAATAGAGTGCAGTGAAAATGTATGGACGTTAGTCATTTTTGGTGAAACAGAGGAGCAGGTGACTATTAAAATGATCCCAGCTGCTAGGGCTTTAATCACACAACATTTTGAGCTTCGATGGTGCATGCATCATGGTAGATACCTAAAGCCTTGGAGAGGTCAATCTGTCCTCAATCATTTAGCAGGTGTCGCTTTGTAACTGGCTTATTGTTTTACGGATTGGAAGTATACATGCCCACTAATTATCACCCACCAGAAGGATGCCACATATCTATGGCTCCCACCTGGTTTTGGGGATTTCACGTGTCAGCTAAGGAAGGCGTCTTACTTTATCCTAATCAAGGCAAACCAATAAAAGTTCCTTCAAACGTCTCTTTGCTTTGGAATAGTTTCAGCTAAGCTAAGTTAGAATTTTTCTAATCCTAGCGATGCCAAAGACCACTTTGAATTTTACAAGTCCAAAATTTGATCGAGGTCAAGTTTCTCGAGTCAAATATTTCGAATTCAGAGTTCAATATTTTTAATTTTTAATTTAATTAAAATTTTGATTGGATTAAATCTTATTTAATAATTTTAAATTTGATTAACTTTAAGTTGTTTAAAATCTAATCCAGCCCCACACGGATTAGGAGCAATTTGTGTTCAAGCCACAGGAACATATATTCGTAATTTTGCTTCTTGGAGAATATTTTAATAACAAAAATATTTTAATGTTTTAATGTTCGAAAGGAGATAAGGTTAAAAGATTGACCTTTTAAATTTACTCAAATCTTAAGTAATTTCAATACTCATAGAAAATATAAACAAAGTCTCAATAAATTTTAAATTGAACATAATTTTACCTTAATTACATTATATTTTATAATAAAGTTTGTCAAAACACTTATTGAGTAATTTATTATCGGATTTTTATGAAGTGTAGAGGTAAAAAGTTGAAGAAGAGAAAACATGAAGCTTTAATAATTGTATATTGGTAAGTTACAACAACAACAATAACAATGACTCAATAGAAATTTTGTTGTAACGCAAGATTTGGAGAGTTCTAGAAATATGAAACTTTACCTTGTATTAATAGAGACGTTATTTTTGATAGATTAACATAATAAAGAAAAAAGTTGTCAAAAATGGATTTAAGGAAATAAAAACAAAAAAAAAGACAAACAACTACTTAAAACATAAAAAATTCAAAATCTAAAATCTAAAATAAAAGCAAAATAAAAATAAAACAAGTAAATAAATAATCAAATAAATAAATAAAGCAAACAAGCAATTGTTAAAAAGAATGATTGAAGGGGCAAAGACTACAGGCAAAAGTATTTAGGCTAAATACATGACATAAAAAAAAAGGAAAAAGTTCATAAAAACTTAAGAGAATAGAAGGGCCTCTTTTTATAAGATCTTTTACCTATATCCTAGTTTATCATAGTTTCTTATTGAGGGTAATGTCTTTGATAAGTTATAGTAGAATCATATCATACTTAATCTCTTCCCTTAGTTTTTTTTTAGGTCTTCATCTTCTTCCCTTACAACTCCTAAGTACAATTTGCTCGCATCTTCTTATGGAAGGGTTAGAATGTCTCCTCTGAACATGGTCGAATCACCGAATTCTTGTCTTTCTTAATTTACTATCGATATTAGCAACCCACAACTTGTTTCTTACCATTGTATTTCAGACCTTATCTCTTCTTATAAGGTTGCACATCAAATGGATCATTCTCATCTTTGTTACCATTAACTTATCACTATGTACCTGTTTGATGGGCCAATACTTCACTTCATAAAGCATGATTGACCTAATTGCTAAATGGTAGAACTTACCTTTTAGCTTGAGTGATATTTGTTACATAAAACTCCTGATACGTCTATCCATTTAAGTTAACCTGATTTGATATGATGAACTACGTTGTCACCTATCTTGTCATTGGTTTGGATGATAGGTCCAATATATGTAAAACAATATTTCTATGGTATAATGTCTGAGTCAATCTTCATCTCTACATCGGATACATCCTTGTGACCTAAAAAGTTACATTTTGATTATTCAATCTTAGTTCTACTTAACTTAAAGCCATTTGACTATAATATTTTCCCTCAAAGCTTTAGATTGACGTTAACATTTTTTTTCATTCACTAAACCAATGTCATCAATAAACAATATACACTAAGGCACATCGCTTTGGATATTTTTGGTGAGCTTATCTATAATTATTGCAAACAGGGACAGGATCGATGAGAATCCATGGTGTAGCTTGATATCAATAGAAAAATATTCCATATCTTCACTTGTTGTCCTTATTCTAGTCTTAATACCTTTATATATATTCCTAATACGGAACTTCTTTAGTTTCTAAACACTTTTATCCACTTTTATCTGACTTCCCTAAATATCTTGTTATAAACCTTTTTTAAATCAATGAAAACTATGTATAAGTTTCTCTGTTTATCAATGTAATATTCTATTAATCATTTAAGGAGGTGTATAGCTTTAGTTATTGACCTCCTTTGAATGAAATCAAATTAGTTCTCCAAGATAAGTATATCCTTTCTCACTCTCTTTTCAATCACCTTCTTTCATAACGTTATGATATAACTAAGTAGTTTGATTCTTTTACAGTTATTACAGCTTAATTTAGATGTCACATTTGTTCTTGTAGATATGAATTAGTGTACTATTTCTCTATTCATCCAATATTTTGGTCGACTTAAGGATTACAATAAAAAACTTAACCAAGTAAGACCATCTATCTTAGACTCTTCCACACCTTTATGAGTAGCTCATAAAGACCTAATGTTCTTCCACTCTTCATCTTCCTCATTTGATTCCTTCTTTTCTTGTGATTTGCCACTAACAAGTAAAGTTACGATATTTCTCAAAAGTGCTATAATAACCCAATTAGATGTCATCTTTGCCTTCATTAAAAAGGCTATAGTGCTTATTGGCAAGTTATTGATATCAAATGGATCAAATATAATGCTTAATTTTAAATTACTAATTTATCAAGATTAGTTTAGTTAATCCGTGTTAGAAAAATATAGGATGTGAGATCTATAAAGAAAAGGTTATATGGAAAATAGAGAGGGTGAAAGACTAAAAAGGCAAGGTTATATGGAAAATATAATAATAATAATAATAATAATAATAATAATAATAATAATAATAAGAAGAAGAAGAAGAAGAAGAAGAATGATACTTTGGTCTTTTAGTTAGTTATTCCTTTCCTATTCTAAGTTTATATTTCCAAACCAAACAATGGAATATAAATTCTTTATCTATTCTATGCCTTAAACCAAACAAAGTAATACACATTTTATTCTATTCCTCATCTTTTCTATTCCAAAGAATAACTATTCTATTCCTTATCTATTCCGTTCCGTGAACCAAACAGACTGTAAAAGATTAGGCTTGGGTGCATCGAAAACAAAGATTAAAAAGGCAAGGTCGGGCTTCATACGTAGGCTAGATGTATGACATCATTGGCATCAAAAACATGGGGGAGTCATCCCCCACCGCAACTCTTAATACTTCCATGTTTCATTTTGTTACAAATTTTACTTGACCCAAACTTAACCTACAAATTCAATACGAATGGGGGTTCATGCATCAAAAGAACTTGTATAAAATGTTGCACTCTTCACATTTAATTCGACATATCTAATTAACTTAACTTCCTCGGAGGAAGAAAAAATCTAAATGCTGTAGCTTTATGAATGTCACAGACCAAGCAGAGATATGAGTTTGAGGCAGCAGGGAGGATAAACATTGGCCCACTTCATCTAAGAGAAATCATCTCTTACCTATGAAAATAATAGCAATCCATCAGGGGATGAGGATGATTTGATAATCTGATAACTGTTAACAAATTTGGGTGATTGGGTAACATCAAATCTTGATTAAAATCAAGGATATTATTGCCTTTATATATATTTTTTAATTCAAGCCACCTTACCCTCCTTTCTTATGTTAGAATTATATTCCAATTTTGAAGGATCTTTTTAATTGAAATCATTTATACATACAAATTTTTTGTTTTTTGTTTTATTTGGGGTCTTGTTAATAGTCGCTTGCATTCTTTTTTCAATAAGATTCACCATCAGGTAAACTACCTTATGATCTGTTCACACTTTCAATCAAATCTTCTTTGTTTTTTTTTGTTTTTTAATCGAGAAGAGAATTACAACGGATAGAAGATCTAGTTATAAGCTTTACCCACATAGCTCGAAGTCTTGCAATTTCAGATTACTTAGACAACAAGATAAAGAAGTTACAACTCAAATTATGCATGGTATGGATAAATTGAACCAAAAAATAGCTGCTAATTAAGAGAAATCAATAAAAATAGGTAATTGCTTTCTGAAAATAAAGGAAGAATGTAACAAAGAAATTCCTAAGAGTTGGATTGCACATCATATGAATGGATGCCAAAGCTTAATTATGGAAAGTGGAAGTTCTTTAAGCTACTGTCCAACTGGCAAGGAAACACGGGGACGAGAATGTTAGAAGGAGCGGGAAGTGGCGAACGTGAGCAAGTGCAAGTTGTTTGTCTGCCATTGTGTCTAGGGAACTTTCTAACTGGTAAATTTTATTTTTATATATATTTGTTAATCAGGTCTCAAATTAGAGAATTTTTTTTCCAGCTTGAAGGACGGTCAACAAGCAGTAAAGACATATAAATATCAAGTGATTTCTGAATGGATTGAGTTATTACTGATATTGATATATCTTTTAATATATCAAAGTTATTGAATTAAAAAATACTTATGTCTCCTGTAATAAAAAATATTCTAAAGGTAATCATTTCTTATTAATGTTTTTTAACTAATGAGTTAACAGATTAATCACGTTACATAGTTAAAGTAGTCAGCAATTAAAGGTTTGGATTAATAATATAGAGAAAACCTACCTTGTTACTTATTAAGATTCAAATTATAGTAAGTACATGAATTAAAATTTGTGTACATAATGATCTAAACTTTCTGTTATAACATGCGAGTATACTTTACCTTTTATACCAGTTTTCTTCAATGCTACAAAATAAGAAATCTAAGGTTTGTATTATACTTATATCATCATCATATTAATATGTAAAAACAAGAAGTACAAATTATGGAAATAAGCAAAAATATTATAAAAATAAAACACTTTATTGAAGTATTATAATTAATTAGTAATTATTATAATAATTCAATTTAGAATTGAACAATAATTTTGTTTTAATAATTCATACGACTATGCTTTCAAATAACTATGAAAAGTCAAAAGTGATCGAATTAGAGCATTTTGATGAAATAATGGAGACTATTTTTATTTATAAAAAAAGTTAGTTACATAATAAAAAGACTATTAATAAAATTAAATGATTCATTTATTTTAATTTATAAAAATTAGTTAATTAATAAGTTGCTCTATTTTAAATATTAAAATATAAAATAAATTGAAAAGTTAATTGATTAGAAATTTTTAATCATGATGGATTATGGGACAAAAAATAAATCCACTTGGTTTCAGACTTGATACAACCCAATATTATCATTCTCGTTGGTTTGCACAATCAAAAAATTATTTTGACAGACTACAAGAAGATCAAAAAATAAAAAAATGTATCAAAAACTATGTACAACAAAATATGAAAATATCTCTGTCTCAGCAAAACAATGAAAACAATAAAAACGATAAAAGTGGTGTCACGATAGATTGCAAGCAAAGGGTAAAAGAGTTGGAATGAGAATGAGATGAAAGTTTTTTTTTTTTCAATAAGAACGGAAGAAAACTAAAATATTACATTAATTTAGGTCTTTACGGTACAATTACCCTTGCCCATCTAGTTGGAGAAACATCTTCGTTTTTAGTAGGGGTTCTTGAAGAATATGCTCTCCTGAATGTGATGTCATAGTGAAGTGAGACAAGCTATCAGCCTCTGGTTCTCCTCCTAATAGACTTGTTGGATCTACGTCTCCTAATCATGTCCCATAATCGCTTTGGTTTTCTGCACTAAAAAATAATCATCAGTTAGTAATTGACCGGAAGAAGAAAGATTATTAATGACCTCTAATAAATCCACTTCTAAAATGATATACCGATGTCTCCAATCTCAAACTAATTTGAGCCCCATATATATTTTCGGCAACTCGACACTCAAAGGCGAGCATACCCCAAATTTAGTAGTAAAACTACTATACCACGGACTATTACAGTTCTAAAATAGACCCTAATCGTGACGTATGTCGAGCCGTGATGACCTGCAACATTGATATTTACTTTAATCTACCTCTCTGGCGGTGATTGCCAGTCGACGGACTACCCTACATGATGAGATGAAAGTTAAAAGATAAAGATATGAGTTTTTAGAATATATCTCTATGTCCTTGTTTATTTGAAGGACTTAGGAGACATGTAGCTTTTCACATAAAGCTGATGTGACCGCCATGAAGATGCGACGTCTTCTTGGATAATACACTTCCAATTTTAAATTTAATCAATGATTTTAGGTTTTAAAAATAATAATTATCAAACTTTGATTATAAAAACTGCACAATTATAAATAGAGGAAAAGTTATAAATAAATTAGAAATAAATATGTGATTTTATAAAAATTTAATAAAAAACTTTAAAGCATAAAATTTAATTTTTAGTGAGAATAAAAGTTTCGAAATTTTATATCAGGTGATCTAAAACTATAATATCGCTTGTAATTTGTATAAATTATAAAAGTAAAGAAAACAAAAAAGTCAAAATTAATTTTAGATGACGACATAATTATACAATTCAAAATTTGTTTTAAGTATTTTACATCTATAATTTAAAGTAGTGACGAATATTAAATCAATTAGTTAAAATGGAAGAATGCCTCGAGAATTTTGTGATAGGAAGATAGAACTTTAGTTAAAAGATAAATTTTACGATTTAACAATTAGGTCAGTCATGCTCTATTAGGCAAAGTATTGACTTATCAAACAGTCGCATGATCACAAGCTAATGGTGACGAAGATAATGATGTTTTGTTGGATGTGTAAACTTACAAAAAGAGATCATAATGTCAGGAATGAGATGGTAAGAGATAAGTTGAGAGTGACTAATATTGATAGTAAAATGAGAGAGTCAGAGCTTAGGTAGTTCAAATATATTAAAAAGAGACATACCGAGCCTTTAGCGAGAAGATGTAAGAAGATTATATTTAGAGATTGCAAGAGAAGAACAAGACAACCTAAAAAGAATTTAAGGGAAGTGATCAATAATGATATGACTATGTTATAACTTAGTGAAGACTTTAGCTTCAATAAAAAGCTTTGATGAACTACAATACAGGTAGAGGACGCTATATAGTTAGATTCTTCTTTTTTTATAAGCCTTTTGAACCCTTTTCTTTCAATGTTGTGTTTTTAACTAACCTAAACACTTTTGTTGTTAGCACTTATTCTTTTAGTTATTTTATATATTTATTTCTTATTTTTTATTACCTATTTGTTATATTTATTTATTTATTTTCTTTTTGATTGTTTATTTATTTACTTATTTTATTTTTATTATTTATTTACTTATTTTTATTTTTCATTTATACAAGTATTTTTTATGCATTTGACTATTGCTTTCTTCCGACTATTTTTAAAAACCTTTTTTTTCCTATGCATCTATCAAAAGTAGCCTCTCAACTAACTAAATGTAAAGTTGCATATTTTTATACCTCACCAAATACTGCATCTCAACCAGTTTTCTATTGAAACTTTATTGTTATCATTTTTTTATATGATTTGAACAAATAAAGAAAATCAAAATTTATAACTTAAAATTTTTACTTACATTACAAAAAAAATGTTGTTTTGAGATGGAAATTACCGATAGAAAACATCAACATTTTGTCAGTAAGTAAGTTTAGCGACGGACTTTACCAATGGATGAAGGCGTTGTAAAAATAGCCGTAGCTAATAATTACCGACAGAATAGCATTGTCCATCGGAAAATTTACCAACGAAGAATGTTATTCCATCAGCAAATTTACTGACGGTTTACTCATTTACGTCAATAAGTTTGTTAAAATGTTATCGATGGTTACATTCCATCGGTGATATTATCAATGGTAGTCTAGTCTTTTATTGGTAAATTTGGCAACGAAACTGGTTATTCCATCTAAGATTACCAACAGTTAGTCGTGTTTCGTCGGTAAATACAATTGTTTTTACCGACGAAACAACAATCTTCTATCGGTAAATCAACTAAAAAAATTTTGTAAAAAAAAAGTACGTCAATATTTTTTATTTTATGATGTTATGGTTGATGCATAATTTAAACAATTATGAATTTAACAGTATACATTTAATTTATTTAAACAAAAATTAGATTGATGATATAAAGATAAAAGTATCTTAATTGATAATAAAAACATTTCATTGTACATAATTTGTAATTCAAATTAAATGACCAAAAGTACACTATTAATTTAGAGATGGCGGATGCTATGATTGATGCGATGAGGTGCTACCCTACCCTTTAACTCATTCACCTCATTACGGATTTGAGCTGTGTATTGCATTGACTATTGCAACTGATCCATTAACTGCTGCAATTGAATTGCCAATGTCTGTATTATGCTCGGAAGCTCTTGCACTTCATTGGTTGTAGACCGCCTACTAGATGTTGTTGTACTGGACGTAGAGGATTGCGAATAATATGTGTTCGCCTCCCACAAGGGTCCCTACCACCCACTGCATGAAGATAAGTTTCAGTCTCAGCAACATCTTCAAACTGTTGAAACTGTCGTTGAATGCTTTATTGTATTTGGTCCTATCAGAAAGTAATGTTTATATTAGTAAGTGATAATTATTAAGCATTAATATTAAATCATAAATTTCACGTACATTTAATTCTCTACAACTACTTTTGATGAATGTTACACTGCCATGCTTTTTAGTGTGAGTATACAAAAAGAGCTTACGGTGTGTAGGTCTCATGCTCATAGACTTTTCTTGCATAAGAATAAAATGTTATAAGTGTATTAGAATTTATAAAAATTTTAACAAAGTTTGGTCTATTTTATGATATTTATCCATTGTTGAACAAAGAAAATAACTCAAAAACACAGCCATATATGGCACCAGACATTTATAACATTATCATTCTCGACAAAAAACTCATATTTTTATTCCAAAATTCACATATAAAATTCAATTGAAATACAACAAAGAAAAGAAATGAGAATATAAATGTAAAGTGTAGATACTTACAAGTCTCTCTGCATGCTCGTGGTGGGTAATAGATCCTCCCGTATGTACAGGAAGACTCTCTTCCCTTTTTTTCTCCACGTCTGTTGGCCGAATTACACTCTAAAACGGACATTGTCTTGGGTGATGTCTAATACTACTGCCAACGACTTCATATTTCTTCATAAATATAAGGCGGTCGTACACCGACCTTGTGTATCGCAGCAACAAAGTCTTGATAAAGTGTACGTGCTCGTCTCTCCCATACTCTATAGATGATAACGTCAGATTGAGAATCCTAAAAAAAAAATTAAAAAACAAAAGAAAAAATATTAGATAAATACTTATGATTTAACAATATTTATCTAATTAATGTATAGAACTATTAATTAAAAAGGAAAATAATAATTTTTGATGTACCTCAAATTCGTGATAGTAAAATTCCTTTGTCGTCTGAGAGATATTCTTTTATACATATCCCTCAGGATCAATCTTCTCTTTAAATTTCGATGTAATGTTTCTTGAGTGCGGTATAGTTGGAAATAACCTAAACAAATAAATTTATATCATTTTTAAATTTAAACCTATAACTTGATTATAAACATATAATGTTTCATATATTTTCACTTACATATTATTGACAATTGTGATGCATTTTCTTCCATTGGGTCCCTCAACTTCAGGCTGGCGACCGTCTCTTTTATCGCATTGTTTACCTCGAATATCTCTATCGTGTAGGGGTAGTGAATGATGTAGGGGTGGAGGATGGTGTAGCAGCAAGTACGGAAGGTGATGCCTCATCTGTAAATGTAGTAGGTGGAGTGGAAAGAGGTGATTCAACTCCAGCTGCTACACCATGAGATACTTTACTTATATAGTAAGTACCTCCAAATTGTGGTCTGAATCTTGGTCGTATCATATCCTGTCTTCTCTTTGGTGGCATATTTTAACCTGAAATTAATATTTGATTGAATTTTGTAGAAATATTACA
>JAOSBN010000008.1:5125679-5196589 GCA_027563595.1 Erythroxylum suave | reverse complement strand
TATTTTAATTAATAATTAAAATATTTTTATTAAGGAATAATAATATTTTAATTAATAAATAGTTATATTTTAATTAATAATAATATTTTAATTAAATTTAATGTAATTAATTAAATAATAATAATAATTTATTTAATTATATTGTAATAAATATTTTAATTAATATTTATATTTTACTGAATTATTTAATTACAATATTTTAATTATTGAATAATTATATTTTAATTAATTAACATTTTAATTAGATATAGTTTAATTAATAATAAAAATTTATTTAAATGTAATGTAATTAATTAAGTAATAATAATATTTTAATTAATTATGTTATTAATTAATAATAATAATAATTTTAATTAAGTAATAATAATTTAATTAAATATAATTTAATGTTATTAATTAATAATATTAATTTAATTAATTATATTGTGATTAATTAATTACTTACAACATTTTAATAATTATATTTTAATTAATAATTAAAATATTTTTATTAAGGAATAATAATATTTTAATTAATGAATAGTTATGTTTTAATTAATAATAATAGTTTAATTAAATATAATGTAATTAATTAAGTAATAAAAATAATTTAATTAATTATATTGTAATTATCTCATCGTAATAAAAAAAATTTCAAATACACTTAAACTAAATATTGATACAATTGTAAATTAATCAATGAATTACATATTTCAAAGTATATTATACTGTAGGGGCATTTTCGTCATTGATACTGTTTTTATGTTCTGTCCACTGCAACCAAACACATTTCTGTCCTCGAGACGGGGACAGTTTTTTCTGTTTTGTCCATCACAACCAAACACCTTACTGTCTCTAATTTTTGTTCTGTTTCGTCCCTAAATTTTTGTTTCGTTCCATCTCTGTACTCAGAAGATAGTAACCAAACGCAATGCGACCAATAGTAGAGCTAAATTTGGTAAGTCAGGCTCGAGGAGTTCATATAAAGCTTCGTGAAGATGACAAATCTTATTTTGTGAATGATCATAACCATATGGAAGTTGGAAGTACATTTCTTCAATAAGATCATCATTAAGGAAAACAGTCTTAGCATATATACGTCAATATAAAATTTATAATTTTAAGAATTTAAGTTACATTTTGAAATGCTAAGCATTATCTTATATTTTAGAGTATCTATTAAGAATTTACTTGATCTTCTTTTCTATATTCTATAACAAAATTGCAATAAAACATTTGACGTTTTGTAGGTTATAATTCGGCTTAAATTACCCTCCATATATTCAATAAGATCGAAAATGCAATTCAAATATTTGCTTATTTTCAATGAGTTTCCCTTAGGACTATATGAATAAGAAAAATTATGGCAAACGAACTTTTTAGGAAAATAAGTTCAAAGTTAGATATTTTATTTCCCTTAAGAGTGAGGCATTGTCAATGTTAATTGTAGATGCTATTTTGTTTCACTTATAAGATATAGCTAATTAAGATGTACACAATATATTTTCTTCAACCTTGTGATTGATCTTGGAGCAATTATCTAAGTTACTACATACTAAGACTTTTGAAAATACATACTTGTATTTTCAACTGTCAAAATTGTTACCGACATAACTTAATTATAGTTAATTTTATATAATACAATGTGTTAACAATTACATGTATAATCTTTTCATTACAAAATAACTCAACACAATTAAGTTATGTTCTAAAATACATTTCATCAAACAACTCTTAGGCAACCCGAATTATCTCAACTAATAACAAACAACTGTATTTTTTTCATTATTTACCAACAACAATACATTTAAACAACAAATAAACCAACAATTCAACAAAAAAAATACATAGACCAACAATTATAACAAAACCCATCTACCACCGACGGTATACATATAACCATTTAAGACACCTTTATTTTTTCAACACAAAACAAACTCAATACACACGTTACCTGGAAATGATGCACGATGGACCAAAAACGAAGCAAAAATTGTAGGTGGAACCACAAAACTAGAGAACTGACAGCATAAGGTGGGAGAAGAGAGAAAAAAAACACAGAGGACAGGGAGTAGCGGGTGGGAGTCGGGGTTGTAAACGTTTATGAAAAAACGACGTTGTTTGGCTTAAAACCAAACGACATTGCTTTGTTTAATGATCATTTCAACACTTACCGACGGAACTTATCGACGGAATTCTTTTTTGTCAGCATTTTACTAACAAAATTGTGATATTGTCGGTATTTAAGTTGCAAATTTTCCCCGCCAATTGTTACTGCGTAATTTTGTGATGGAACACGGAAAACTCGCGGGGATATTTTCACTCTACGTTTACCGACAAATTTTTAGTATGTCGGTAATTTACGACGAAATATGTTCCGCCGGTAATGTCTTATTTTCTTGTAATGTTGTTCTTTTGAATGAACTATTTTATTAGAATAGCCTACAATTATATAAATTAAATTTTTAAATAAAATTTACAAATACATATATTAAATTAAAATTAAATAGATAAAGACATGAAATAATCTAAATTTGATATAAAATTGGTACAACATATATTAAATTATATTGCATATTAGTTTTATCAAAATATTTAATATAAATAATATATTTATTTAATAAAATAGAAGAATTTTTTTATTTAAATTTTTTAAAAAATCAAGCAAACAACAAAAGAGTTTAGGAGTATCGTATCTTTTGTCACCCCAAAAGGCTTGATTGGGTTTTGAGCTTGCTATCTAAACTGCAAGCAGGAGGGAGGCAAAATAGCCGTATTATGGTCCTTAAAAATATTTAGATCATCTGTTTCCATTACTTTATTACTTTATATCTATTCAATTTTACTTTATGTCTATTTTATTTTATGAGCATCTTTCTATCTAATTTTTAGTACTTTTATTTGTTGAATGAATTGATACTTATAAAATAACATAGTAATAAATTACTGCAACAGATGATCTGTCACCTTAAAATTATGGACTATAGAGTATGAAAGTTCATGTATGCCGGTGCTCTTCCTATATATAACCACGAATCCGCTCCAAAAACATTGTCGAGCTCTGGTGGGTCACTTGACACATATAAGATAAGCTATTACTTGAGAGAGAGGGAGACAGAGACGGATATGGAAATCAAGCAATCCAAGTTCAAGAGAATTTGTGTGTTCTGTGGTAGTAGTCCTGGAAAGAAGAATAGCTATAAAGAGGCTGCTGTTGAGCTTGGAAGAGAATTGGTACGAATGCTTATCTGTTTTCTGGCTCTTGCCTTTTGTATTGCCTTAAAGCTCTGTTTCTCTTCTTTAAAATCTCCAATTTCCCTGAGGTTTCAGTTTTCTTCTTTCTTCACAGAACTTGTTTAACTTGCTTCTGTACAGTTTTAATGTCTTTAATGTCCCTCAAACTTGTATTCTCGTTTCGGCTTCATGCCCCGTTTCCTCTGCTTGGGCCCTGCTTCAGTTGTTTTCCCTGAGTCCATCAGTTTGCAATTTGTTTCTTGTCCGTTCTGTTCTTTATTTCTTTCTTTTACTCTGTTTGACTGTTTCTTTCTTCATCAAACTTTAATTGAATCTCGTGCTTGATATTGCATTGCCTGAGAAATGGAATTCATGGTTAGCGAATTGGTTGTTCGTGCACTAATTTTCTAAATAGCTCCTTTTTCTCTATATTTGAATCCAAACTTGGTATCTAAACTGTCATTTATTTGTCTCGGAGCTGCATTTGAGATCAAGTCACTTAATTGACGTTTGGTGTGTCGTGAGTAATGCATTCTTCAAGGTATCAAGAAATATAGATCTCGTATACGGTGGAGGGAGTGTTGGCTTGATGGGCTTGGTTTCTCAAGCTGTTTATGATGGTGGTCGCCATGTGATTGGGTGAGGCGTCTATAGTTCTATATATTGCTCTTCTTTTTTTTTGGTTTTTCTTTTGATAATTGGACTTGAGAAGTGATATTCATTTGCTTATCAGTGACCAACTTCTAACTTGGTTTTTTCTGCAGAGTCATTCCCAAAACACTCATGCCCAGAGAGGTATCCTTCTATTCCTATGAGCTTCTCTTGTAACATTAGACAGACGAACATGAGCTTGACAGGTGTCTTACGTGTTTGTGAGCTTATGTTGGATGATAGATGGGGAGATCACCATGTGTTTCCTTCTAAATAGTTGCTTGTGTGGTAGCTACTTCTAGGTTATTCACTACCTCTCCTTTGTTATCTTGGAAAGCAATTGTATTGGTTCATGAAGCTTCTAAGTTAGGCCTTCAAAGATTCTGTAAGGTTTCACATTTGGCCTTTCTACATGATTTTCTTTTCCCCCATCAATTCACCCGGTAACATCTGTGTTTTGTTCCTCTTGATACTTGGTATATGCCCCCTTGACATGATTCTTACGACAAGTCAGATATTTAAGGTCATTTTCTTTTGTTTTCAACGTATTGAAATTCTTCCTAGAAGTATGGCATTTGGATCATAGTTTATAGTACCCTTCTTTGTTTTTTGTAACTTAGTCCTCTTTCTCTTTTCTTTTTTTATGACTCTGGATTGAGCCCCACTTATGCTACCCTCATCATTGCTTCTCTGTTTAACCCCTCTCTCTCGCACCCACAACGCAGTGTCACCCCACAAGACTTGATGTCTTTTGTGCATTGTTTTATATTGACTTGGGAACTTGGTACTATAATTTGCAGATAACTGGAGAAACAGTAGGGGAAGTGAAGGCAGTTGCTGATATGCACCAAAGAAAGGCTGAGATGGCTAGACAATCTGATGCCTTCATTGCATTACCTGGTTGGTATATGAACTGGGATTTTCTTCCTACCATTACACGAGCAAAGCTCTTCGTTGTAGTCAAATACATAAAATTTTGCGCTTTAAGACCAAAAAGAAGGGTTCAAAGACGATAAAGTCAGGGATGGGATCGTTTATGAGAGACCATGATCAGGTGTAAGTACAGAAATTAGAGACAAAAACATTTTATAGGCACTCTCAGGTAAGTACATTTCAGAGTGCATAGACGCCACATTCCAATGTTGGAAGTCCTTTTGTTGTATCATCAGGTTAATGTGTGGTCGCTTCAGAAACCTGTACCATTCACTTGCTCTGAATGCCACAAGTTGGCTGAAGAGAGCATCCGCTTCATGCTTAAGCCCACAATTGACTTTTACCAGCAAGAAAAAGGCAAAAAAGAGGATTTCTTGCGATTGGTTTTATCCACCAAAAGATCCCTGAAGATAAAATAAATCTTGAAACCCTAGCTACTGGTTTTCATTATCATTATCATCGTCATCGTCTGACACTGGAAATTAGGCTTCTGACTAGTACTTACCATTTGAGGTCCATGTGCAATTTCCTCTGCGGTGGAGGACTAGTCTCAGGGCATGTGATACTTGCTAATACCATAAATTTACAAATGATATAAAAAGCTTAGTCCGATTACAATGTTCGCTTAACTGGAGTTAGTGTAGAATAAGAATAATTATATAATTATTGTTTAGTGATTATTATTATTTTGTAAAAATAATATTTTATTATTTATAATATCTTTTTCACTCAATAGATCAGCAATCACAAACCTTTTTTCTTGCAAAATTGAAACGAACGTGCGTGCAGGTGGCTACGGGACCCTTGAAGAGCTCCTTGAAGCCATAACTTGGGCCCAACTTGGTATCCATGACAAGCCAGTAATGCACATTTATCTTCCTCTTACTAGATTCAAATTTAGGTTAATTGCTACATACCAGTTGCCTTATCAGCTAATTATCTACAGGTGGGATTGCTGAATGTAGATGGATATTACAATTCACTCTTGTCATTCATTGACAAAGCAATAGAGGATGGCTTTATTAAGTCAAGTGCTCGACATATCATAGTGTTAGCTCCTACCCCAAGAGAGCTGGTCAAGAAAATGGAGGTACTTAACTGGTTTCCTCTTCCCTTTTCTTTTTCTCAAAGTTAAAAAGACACTATAAGTTTCTTGGTTTTCAGGAGTACGTTCCGAAGCATGAAATTGTTGCTTCAAAGCTGAGCTGGGAAACTGAGCAGTTAGGCTACTCATCAAAATGTGAGATCTTAAGGTGAAGACTAAAAATTCCATGAAGTTATGTCAGATGACCAAATTGTTTCTGATCCAACTGGGAGTTCATGCTTTTGTTTTTCCCTTTTCAATTTATGTGAACTAGACAAATTAACATCTAATTTGGAAGCTCTTTGACCACTCTCCCTTATGTCCCAGCGTTTGGTTCTTTCTTCAGAACAAAGTCTATTAATAATCAAATATTTATGATATTTATTAATTGATAATGATTAATAATCAAATATTTACTGATAAAAATCAAGTCACGAAAAGTTTCGGAGAAATCAGACGAGAACAATGAGGCCCATCATTCCCATGGTTAACCCTGTATAACCAGATTATTGCGTAGAAGACCACAACATTCCTTAATGGACTACTCATCTCACCTGACGTTCACCTGCCACTTAATGCCAGGCAGTCTAAGTTGCTTATTTGTATGATTAAAAAAAAAAAAAGGAATCAGTCAAATATCAAATATTATTTTTTAATTACAAATAATTTATTAATTTTATATAATTAAAATTTAATCATTTATTATATTTTATAATCAATATATAATACTTTAACTATTTTAAGTCATATTTTATAATAAATGTTACAAAGTATCAAATAATAAAAGTGTCACGATTATAAAAAACAGTGATCATAAATACAAAGAGAATTTTGAAATAAAATATTTATAAATTACATATTTATGGGTATGATACTAAATAAGGTAAGAAAAGAAAACTAAAGGATTTAGCAATTTTTAATTTATGATTTTAATTGAATATTTCTTAGTATTAACTTGTGCAAGTTGGGAATATTTTGACATATTTCCAGTACACATAATCCATTTTTGTACCTTTTTTTCAATTGCTGCAATACGAAAACATGACCCTGCTTGAAGTCTACGTCATCGCTTATTTGTATATAAACAATTTCTTGGATCCTGATTTGAAATACTTGTTTGTTTCTATTTTTATTTTAAATTTTAAATTTTAAATCTAGTTAAAAAATTTGTTTGTTTAGGTTTTTTAGTTTCTTTTCTTTTGGTTTTCATTTATTCCAGTTTTTAAAAATTATAAAAACTATACAAAGTGTTTTGTTTTCTGTTTCTTTTTTTAAATATTATATACTAATTAACTAAAACTAATTATTAATGTGAATTATGAATAATTTAGTTTCACTTAATAATTCATTTAATTTTTTTATTAAATTGAATAGATTTAATTTTATTTATTATTATTTATTTATAAATATGAATAATAAATATGAATAATTTAATTTTATATTATATTTAATTAACTAAAATTAATTATTAATATGAATTATGAATAATTTAATTTAATTTAATTTTTATAAAAATAAAATAAAATAATTATAATTATTATCAAATTTAAAATATCTTCACAATATATAAATTTAAAATTAAATTTGATTTGACAATAAAATATGTTTAAAATAAACATCAATTTCTAAAATAAATTTAATTTTTAAATTATTTATTTTAATAGCAATCAAATAATTTTTATTAATAATTATTATATAAGAGATTAAAAATTTTATTTAATTAAAAAATATCTTGAAAATTTATCTAATATGTAATTACTATCAGTAATAAAAATATAACTATGTTTAATATTAATAACTAAACAAAATTTGGTTTTTATTTAAAAAAACTAAAAGCACAAAAAAATTAAAAATCATAGCATAAAAAGGACACCAGGAAAATTGGGTATCAAGCGTTAAAGATTCAATATCCCATATATATAGCCATGAAATATACTCAAGCACATTTGAATTCAATAATGTTTCTGAAGTCGATCTCTTTTATAAATTGTTAAAAGGTATTTTATATAAAAAAATTATTATGTGAACTTTTCACTTATGGTCTATATATTACTTTGAATATTTTTTGGGTCAAATTATAACCACCATTCATCTCTAATCAAGGTCACTGTTAGGATATTTACTATGTCTTATTATTTTAATTTTGACATTTTTATTATTGGATATTTAGAAAATGATTAAAAATATAAATCAAGAAGTCTTACTTTAATTGGATTCTTGGATAAGTGTTATTGCATAAATAGAAGTCCATCTTGAATGAAGATTGTAGTTGATCATGTTTCTTTTAAGATATGGATAATGCAAAATGATGTGGGTGGTTAGTGCGTGTAGGATTTTAAGTCTTAAATTTTCACTACTGTGTGACTTAGTTCTTTGTATGAGATATATGAGTTATGAAGTGATTTTTTTCTTGATGGAAGTTGGCGTGAATTTCTGCAGTGTTGGTCTTATCGCGTGAGTCACTGGGTGTTGTCTCTTTTTGCAGAAAATACATGAGTTGGAGAAGTTTTTCTGGTGAGTTTTGATGGTGAATGGAAGAGGAAAAAAGTGTTGTTTTTTATCTAGATATTTTAGTATTTTATTGCATTAAGGGAGGCTTTTGTGTGATTTTATCAGGTGTGAAGAAAATTGAAGATAACCGAAGGTGTGTTGATAACTGTGTAATCCAGCTCTTTCACTTGAAGCATTATTTACTTGGTGAAGGTTTTGGTTGGGGGTTTAACTAATGGACTGTGCGTGATCTGATTTTTGCTGCACACATACGTGATTATTTGTTAATCTTTCAGCTCTATTGGTGATGGTAAGTGAATATGTAAAAGGTGAAGTTGATGTCTATTTCGTTTGTTGGAAGTTGAATTTAGGAAGACTTGTGAGTGTCTCTTGATCTGTGTTTGTGATATGTTCCTATCAATGGTGAATGGGCAGATTGAGTGATGATATCTACATGAATATTCAGCTGTGCACGATTTCTTGGCTGTGAAGAAAATTGATCTTTGTCTCCTACTCAAGTGTCTTCTTCAATGGTGAATTGTTTGTTTAATCAACTAAGTGATTTATTCATTGTACTTGTTTTAAAAGATTATTGAGAAAAATCCTCTGTTGAAGTTAACACGGGTGGATCTTATTATTGGGTGTGAATCACTTTCATAGGTAGTAAGGATGAGTGGTAGTGTCAAGGGTTAAATAGTATCAACTTATTAAAACCTTATGTAAAACTATCATTGTCCTTTGATGAAAATTTTAATCTAGGCGAGGGCCTCGCGGATATAGGCAAGGTTTGTCAAACTACGTTAACAAATATTAGTGTTGATTTATTTTGTTGCATTTTAATTCTTTTGTGTTTTTTATTGCTCTAGAAACGACTTTCGTAATTTGAAGAGTTTGCAAAACTAATACACTCCTATAGGTGTTTCAATTGGTATCAGAGCAAGGTCACTTAATCAGAACTTGGTATAGCAAGTTAGTGCAGATCCGTGTTTTGCAAACATGGATACAAGAGAAGATGCATCGATTACCATACCACCGCTGTTGGATGGTTCCAATTATCTCGCGTGGAAAGCATATATGAGAGTTTTTATTCAGGCATAGGGAACAAAGGGATGGAATTCAGTGCTACATGGCTAGACATATCCAGTGATGTCTGACAACAAGGGAGAAATAGTACTGAAAGACCTATCTAAATGGACAAGAGTTGAAGAAGAGAGAGCCCTTAGAAATTCTCAAGCTATGCATGCCATTTTTAGTATTGTGCATGAAGGTCGTTTTTCAATGATATCACCCTGTGAATCAGCTAAAGAAGCATGAGATACTTTGCAGATTATACATGAGGGATCAAAATCTGTGATAGCCTCAAAACTTCAAATGTTAGCTATGAGGTTTGAAGAACTGAAGATGGATGATAGTGAGACAATCGGAGATTTCCATGAGAGATTGTGAGATATAACAAATCAAGCATATCAACTTGGCAAGAAATACTCTAACTTGTAATTAGTAAGGAAGACGTTAAGATCATTACCTCCAAGATTTATTTCAAAAATTGCAACAATCTAGGAGGCTCATGACATTAATGACTTGTCGTTGGAGAAGGTAATTAGGATACTTATCAATTTCGAACTGAATTAGTTGAGAAGCAAACAAGAAAAGAGCAAAGGATTGGCACTACAAGTTAAAATTGGAAAGGGCATAAATGATATAGAAGATGAATCTGACGAGAACAAGGATCTGGTTTTATTAACACGAAATTTTAGTAAGTGGCTGAAAAGAGTGAATAAAGGACATACTATAATTTAGGCAAAATGGTGGGAGTTTATCGAACAACAACTTCAAATAACAAGTCAAAACTCAAAAGGGTGAAAGAAAAGCAACAAGAATTCAATGTCATAAGTGTCAAGGCTTTGGATATGTGCAAGCGGAATATGTTAATACCCTGAAGAAGATATTGTGAACAATGCTTCGTTAGTTGCTTTGTACAACAAAAGTCCAATTGCTTGCTTAACAATAACCAAGAATGAAGTAGCTGATTATGAAAAAGTGAGCAAATATGATAATTTTGAGAAAAACTCAGACGAATCAGCTCAAAGGTCGATCTTAGATTATGATAGTCATTAAGATGATAAAAAGGAGAATATTTACGAAGTTTATGAATTGATGTATCGAAAATGGGTGAAAGCATGTAAAAAGAATGAAAAGTTGAATGAAGAAAATTTATCTATGAAGAACATTATTCGTGGCTTAGAGAAGAAATTGATGTTGACACTAGTTGAACTTGATGAAGCAAAATTGAGATTGGTCAGTACTGAAAAGGGATTGAGGATGTTAAATGGTGGCACGGAGAAGTTAGAAAAACTATTAGAAATCGGTAAAATAAAAGGGAATCTTTAAGGCATTAGCTATAAAGGTGAATGATTGGAAAATAAATGCGTCCAGATCTGTCTAAGAAGAAATTTCAAAGAAAAATTAGAAAATTTTCCTAATGTGTCATTTTTGCGGAGTTATCGAACACATAAGGCCGAGGTGTTACAAGTTACTACAAATGCTATTTCAAAGAACCCAAAACCGAAGAAACATTCATTCCTCAAACAATTTCCAGCAATAGTTCATAGTTCCGAAGCACACTTAGGTTAAAAAGAGTCAATTGCTCTCGTAGCTCTTAAATCTAAGAAGGTGACTTCGCAGGATGGTTGGTAGTTCGACAGTGGATGTTCACGTCATATGACATAAGAGAAAAGTTACTTATCCAATTATCAAAGTTGCATGGATGGACATATGACATTTGGAGATGGAAAGAATGCTTTGGTAGTTGGTAGAAGGATTTTAAATGTGGACGGATTGCCACATCTTAAAAAGGTGCTTCATGTCCATGGATTAAAAGCCGTAAGTATAAGCCAACTTTGTGATAATGATTTATTAGTTAAATTTTCAAGTGATGAATATAGAGTGCTAACTAACCAAGGAGAATGCAAAACAATCAGCAGACAATTGCTATAAGCTACAGATTACTAATACCTGCAGTTCAGCCTCTCATGACAATAATAAAGCTATGGCATCAAAAGCTTGGACACATCAACTATAAGCTCATTAGCAAGTTGAAGAAATTGGAAACGGTAAAAGGTTTATCCTCAATAAATAAAGAAGACAAATCGTTGCGTAGTGCATGTCAAATGGGTAAGCAAATTAGAGTGCCACATAAAAAGGTCAGATATGTTACTTCCTCACATATACTTTAGTTAATTAATATGGATTTAGTTGGTCCAATACAACATGATAGCATTGGTGGGATGAGATACTTTATAACGTGTGCTGAAGACTACTCTAGATACACTTGGGTATCATTTTTGAGAGAAAAATCACATGTTTTCAAAGCCTTTAGAAGCCAACGAGTGTAGGTTATGAATCTAAAAAGTATGGCAGCGTTGAGAATCCGGTCAAATCATGGAAAGGAATTTGAGAATGCAAGCTTAAATGAGTTTTGTGATGAATATGACCTCATGCAAGAATTTTTATCACCTAAAACTCCACAGCAAAATGGAGTTACTGAAAGGAAAAATAAAACTCTTCAAGAAATGGCCAGATCCATATTGAATGGTAGAAAGATGTCTATACGATTTTAGAAAGTGTATGCTACAAGGGCAGAAGAAAACATGCAAAAAGGGTCTTGCGAACCAGCTCAAACAAGCAACGATACTACAACTAAAAATTGCCTAGATTTGCAGTTACTTGCTATTGAGGAAGTAAACGTGCAAATTGAAGAATTGGCAGTTACATCAAATGAGGGATCTTCCAAGACACTTAATACGGAAATAGTCCCGTTAAATAGTCAAAACTTGAGAGAAACTGACCTAAATCGAGATCCTCCATTAAGAATCAGAGAAGTCTTCCAATAGAAAGTATTATTGGCGATATCAGTGAAAGAAGAAAAACAAGAGGAAAAAAAGTTGATTACTGAGAACTTACAGCATATTTATGCTACACCTCTTCATTCAAGCCCAAACATGTTAAAGAAGCTCTACAAGATGGGTTCTAGACAGTAGCTATGTAAGAAGAATTGACTCAACTTGCACAAAATGATGTATGAGAATTGGTGCTAAGACCATCAGATGTGAATGTAATTAGAACGAAATGGGTATTTCGCAATAAAACAAATGAAAAGGGCAACATAACCAAAAATAAAGCAAGATTAATGGCTTAAGGATATTCTCAAATTGAGGGAATAAACTTTGATGAAACCTTTGCACCAGTAGCATGACTTGAGTTTATTAGATTGTTGCTGGGTATGGCTTGTGTGAAGAGCTTCAAGCTTTATCAGATGGACATGCAGAGTGCCTCTTTAATGGGTTTATATAGGAAGAAGTATATGCTGAACAACCAAAAAGATTTATTGATTCAGTTCATGCAGATCATAGGTTTAAGTTGAAAAAAGCACTGTATGGTCTTAAACAAGCACCAAGGGTTTGGTGTGAAAGAATCATACAATATCTCATTAAGAAAATCTATGAACGAAGTAGTGTTAACAAAACGTTATTTATAAAGAAAATTATATTTGAATTGATGATTGCTTAGATTTGTGTTGATGACATTGTTTTTGGCTCCACTCATCCTAAGATGGTAGATGTCTTTGTTGAGTTAATGATGCATGAATTTAAGATAAGTATGGTGGGCGAGTTGAACTTCTTTTTGCAAATAAAACAAGTGAAAGATGGTATCTTTGTGTCTCAAACCAAATATGTGAAGAACTTAATAAAGAAGTTTAGACTTGAGAATGCTAAACATGCGAGAACACCTATGAGTGTTTCTACAAAGTTAAGTCAAAACAAGAACGGGAAAAGTGTTAATGTCAAACTTTATCGAAGCATTATTGGGGGTTTATTGTATTTAACAACAAGTAGACTAGATATATGCTACAACGTCGAAATATATGCTCGTTACCAAACAAATCCAAAAGATACACATTTCACAGCAATAAAAAGGATCGTCAGGTACATAAGTGGTACATCTAAATTTGGAATTTTGTATACATGTGACTCTACGTCCTACCTAGCTGGGTATAGTGATGTGAATTGGGCTGGAAATATAGACGATAAAAACACTTCAGGAGGTTGTTTCTTTTTTGGTAACAATCTGATTTCCTGGTATAGTAAAAAGAAAAATTCAATTTCATTATCCATTGTAGTAGTAGAATATATTGTTGTAGGAAGTTGTTGTTCACAACTTCTTTAGATGAAACAGATATTAGAAGAATATAGAATTGATTAGGATGTACTGACAATCCTATGTGATAACAAAAGTGCTATAGATATCTTGAAGAATCTGGCTCAACATTCACAAGTGAAGCACATTGATTTAAAGTATCATTTTGTATGAGAGCTTGTGGAGAACAAAGTAGTCACTCTTTCATATGTGTCTACAAAAAAGCAACTGGTAGACATCTTCAAGGGGCCTTGAGACTTTGTGTTTTACATTATTGATGTATTATTTCTTTTAAAAAACGTTAAAAAGGGAAAACGAAACGTTGCATTTTCATTTAAAGGGATTAAAATCCCTAAATCCTCTTCCTGTCATCACCCACGCCCCTTATCCCTCTCTCATCTTTGACGACTCTCAAGCTCCCAAGCACCCATGTGATTGCATTGAAAGCCTCTCCACCGTGCAATTAGCATTTGTGTGGGATTTGTGAAACACCATTGAAGACTCATCTCTTCTCTCTACAGTATTGTTGTTTTTCACTCCATGGTAGCTCCATTTATTGTTTTGGTTTGGGTCTCTGCTATTCTTTAATAATATGGGTAAGAACAAAGACAAATCTCTGTCTTTGGGTGTGGAAAAATATATTGTTGCTCCCACACATTGTTCCACTCATTTACTGCTGAACCCGACACCTAAAAGGAAAATTTCCTAGCCACTACAACAAAATAAGGAGGTTTTAGACGCTTATACCTACACGCATCTAATAAGTGTCTTAAATAATCTAAGAATTGGTGGAGTTTTTAGACATTTATTTAAGATAACAAAATTTGTCTAAAAAATTACTAAAAAAGAGTCTAAAACTTCTAAAATTTTTAATTGATGGGACAAGAATTGACACCTTTTATAATTTGTAGCAAGTATGTATCCAAAAATAACCCCGATCCCATGACCTTTTATGTCATATTTTTTATATTTTTACAAAAAAATTATTTTTAGTAAATAAACTTGTTATCATGGTAAAAAGTTATGCCCTGCTCTGCTTTTCTCCACTACTCTTCATAAAACTTCTTAAATCTTAAAATTTCCGAGAAGGATCAACTCAAAGAATAATAAGTTAACACGGAAAATAACTTGCCTTCAATTCACCTTCAAAACTAAATGCTTTGCTTCTTATTTCTCTTCTGACTGAAATTAATTATAATATCAGTTGTGTGGCCCCGCATATTTTATAGTATGAAATGCAAACCAAACGAGTATAATACCTGGTAGTAGGTAGGTACTAGACGTCTCAGTCAATAGTACATCAATAAGTCTTTTTACAATACATCTCTCTGTATTAGTTATATGTAACTAACTGCTCTCTCTCTTCTAACACTCATAGGGTATCATATCCCAAGAATTTACCTCATAGCTCTTAAGTTTATTTGTGCCTTTGAACTCGATCCTTGTGTTTTGGTTCAATTTTTAGTAGTTTCTAACGAGTCCTCACTCCTCAAATTCGTGATCTCTAGGATTTGAAATTGATCCAAACAGCTTCTGAAATGTCACACTTGTATATTTTAAAAGAAAATGTCTATGAAGGAGTTGAAAGAGCGTCACACGGCGACAACTGAGACAGTCACCACTCTCAGAGAACTCTTGAAGTAGAAACATCTTCTCTTGCTCGACACCCACGATGTCTTAATTTTTATGATTTCTTCGTTTTTGTTTTATTTGTTTCGCCTTTATTTCTCAAATGTGAGCGGATAGATCTAATCGGGAAGTTTTGACAGTTGCCAAATATGTGAGGTCGCAATGGAGGACACCGGTGAGCTTTGATCCCACCGATCTAGTCTGTTGTCGGACTCTTCAAGGACATACTGGGTGATGTTTATCCAACTCTATTTTTTTAAGCTCCAATTGAAAGTTATAGCTGTCTTAATAGGTTTTGTTGTATTCTTGCTCGTTATCACATCATAAGTGATATGAATGAAATTATTTTTGATTTAGAGATGTTATAAATGCTCTAAGGGACAAAAGATTCCTTGCCATAAAAATCATAGCTGTCTTAATAGGTTTTGTTGTATTCATGCTTGTTGTCACATCATAAGTGATATGAATGAAATTATTTTCGATTTAGAGATGTTATGAATGCTCTTAGGGACAAGAGATTCCTTGCCATGAAAATCACACATAAGTTTCTACTGTCTGATATCTTCCTAATCCCTTTCTCTCTTTTACGTTGCCAATAAAAGGATTTGGTTACTAGAAGCAAGGTGTTTAGTCTAGAAGGCCAATTGAGGAATGGGGACTTCCATATATGTTCAGTCTTTGAGAGGTGATCCTTTCAAGCTGAGTTTTATGTTGCCACAGATTCTTGATTTTCTTATTGTAATATTAAGATTTTGGAAATTGTGTTAATGAAAACTTTGTGTTGTGTGTATTTTATCAAGTGGTACTAATATTCCCCTCTCTCATAAGCATCATCTTGTTGTAGGACGTTCATAGCTGAGTCCACTGTACACTCTTTCTTGTATGTTTTGTTATTTCATCTCTAACAATATTTAGAAGCATATTCTAGGAACTAAATCATTCATAGTGTTTTAAGGAAGATTTGGTTATCAATGAAAGTCCATTCCATTCAAGGAGCACCTTCTATTGGTTACATTGGTTTATAAGAATTCGTTAATACAGAAAACTAAACCCTCTATTATTTTTTTCTTTCCATACAACTAGGATTTCAACTTGAGCATCTTGGTAGCTTATATGCGTCCCAGCCCAAAGTCCGAAATAGTTAAGGTACATTTGTTATTGATTTCCTCTATCTGTTTCTATGATTCTTTCCCCAAAAATGTCAGCATAGAATTACTTGAAGGCAAAGTTGTCCACGGATGCTTAGGGTGAACAAAAGTCAGATGTGCTTAATAAAGGTTGGCTTTATTGCTTGAGGAAAGGACAGGCTCGAAGTTCGAAGCTTCCCCATTTTGATTGGACAGGGTATCTCTCCACGGTTGACTCTCAAATCATCTCTGGCTGTTCTACTGATTTTCTATATCTTAGTTCTGTTATCTTTCTTGGGTTTAACTTTGTGATTATAGAAATTTGGTTGCCTACATTTCTAAGTTAGCAGCATATATAGTTGGATGGTTTTCATATTTTTCTAAAGAACTATCTATTTTCCTTTTTTTGTTTAAATTTCCTTCAAATTGCAATAGTAAAGATTTCTGTTCACTTATAGGACATTGAGGCCATACCACATATCTACCAAACGGACGGTTTTTGACAACATTAATAAACCTGACTAGGTTGTAGATGTGAGTTTCTTTAATAAGTTTGATGTAATGCTTGGCAACATTTTAAATTATCGCTGTTATCCTAGCGATATTTGAGAAGAAAGTAATTTGATTTACTGATAGAATGATGTGTTTGACAACCATGATAAGAGTGAGTGTTTATATTTTATACTCCATTATGTCTGTCTATGCTGCCAAAACAAGAAAGTTTCTTATATTTCTCCTTATTCTCCATCCTTTTGGTACTCTATACCTTTTTCCTTGCTTAAACATAGATTACAAGGTATACCAAAAATTGAACCAAATAGTGACTTACAGCACGTTGTGGAGGGTAAATGTTCCTCTAGCAATATTGTACATCTGAATTGATGTGTAACAATGTCAACTTTTTCATAGTTTTCTTTTAATTTGTTCTGAAATTCATTTGCTAAAGTTATATTTTTATTCCAGATTAAAACTCAATATCAAAAAAGAGAATGCAAGAAACTTGTCGATTAAGCTGTCTTCTTCATCATTGCAACTTTTTAAGGTAGTTCACTCATTGATTTGTTTGTCATCCATTTAGATAAGGGTGAGGCTTTATGGTAAGATCCATTTATAAAGATAGTAACTGGTGACGTTTTCTGATAATCATAGAACATTTATTTGCATTTGTGCTACAGGTCTTCAAATCTTAGGCTAGTTATTAAAGCAAACTGTGACTTAAATTGAACCTTAGGAGTAGTTTTCTTTCTTCTTCTACTATGTTATGCATTATTTTTCATATTATGGTTGCTCTTTCTAGATAGTAAGGGAAGTTTTAGATGATAAAAATACTCTTTTATGATTGGTCCATAGGATCATCCTTTTAATAGATATTAGGGGTGTAATACTAACACCTAATACAGAGGTGAATCGCGTAGGTTAGGATTTCAACAAAGAACCATATCAGATTCATAAACTAACTTTGCAACAGAATGTAGGTACACGGGCTGAAGAGGTTAAGCTGCTAAACATATTGAAGTATTAGGGGAAGTGTGGGTGATCTTTGTAATAAAATTGCATGAACTATATCTACAAAATGCACATAATAGAATGTATGTAGCGATAGATACCTATAATTAATCTTCCTTTTCAACTTATTTTCTTGAAAAAAAAAACTATATTGTAGAAGATAATCAGAAGAATAATGACCAACCTATTGTTATTAAAGTGTGAAGTAGGTTATTGAAAGGCACAATCTGCAGTTAAAGAACCTTGATAAGTTTGTTCATCCATCTCTTGAACTGCAGGTAATATGTTTCTCCCTGTGAATTTCTATTTGCTTATATGAGCCAGCTATTTTTAAGGTGATTCCTGTGGTTCTTGCTGTGTTGTAGCTTGCAATGATCCTTAGTCTAATTACTTCTCTCTCTAATTACTTCTGTCTTAGAGTGTGACAAAGACAATGCTTGAAGGCAATATACATAGGGGAGATGCTGAATTTGGAGGTTGTCAGAATCACGCTTACTATCACAATGTACTCTTCCTGAACCATGGTCTGCTAGTAACGTAATGATTCTAGAATGGATATGTATTCTTTTATTTTTCCTGAACATTAGAGAATCCAGACCACCCAATTGGTTGATAAACTTTGCTTGGTGTATTTGATGATGCATTTTGATGGTTTAACTATCACCAATTGGTGATACTAAATTACTTTCAAATTCTAATGATTTTAGGTTTGCGACATGTTAATGACAAGGTCAACATTTGAAGGCATGAAATTAGCTGACGAAAATAAGTGCCCTTTTGTTCTTACTAGAGTTGGATTTGTTGGTAGTCAAAGATATGCTGCAACATGGACAGGAGATAACCTCCCAAACTAGGAACATTTACACATGTCTGTGGCTATGCTTAAACTAGTTAGTAAATTTTACTCTTTTAACTCTAGTTTTTATTCTTTTGAAGTGATCCAAATGAAGTCAAAATTTTAGGGAGTATATATTTCCTTGTTACCCTTTTTTTTTTTTTTTGCCTTTTGCAACTAGAGCTCATGATGTCATTCTCAACAATAAGTTTGTTGATGATTTCTTATGTTCCTGACTATAAGTGTTATAGGAATGATGGAAGGTTGAGATTTGTAAAGTAAGGAATGATGGAGGGTTGAGATTTGTAAAGTAAATGAAGGAGCTAGGTTTTACTTGAGGATGTTGCGAGTGTGCCTTTTGTAAATTTAAAGTCTTTGTTGTAATTGTTACAGTGGTTAATTCATTTGTTTTATAGTTATTTTCAACTATTACTCTCTGCTCCTTTGTCAAATTCTTTAGAATGAATTTATTTTATCTAATTTATGCTATTATATACATATAAATATATGTAATATATATAAATTTATTAACAAAAGTGTTAGTTTATTATAATAATATGCAGATACATATTTTAGATTAATTTGTAAAATTTATTATTATAATATGCATGTGAGTGATCTTAAAAAAGGATGCACAAAGCAAATTGTAAGTTTATTTTTTATTAAAAAATGCTGGGATTTTTTCTAAGTAAAAAATTGTCTAAAAGTGAAATATCAACAGAGAAAAGCATCTAAAAGTTTACATAAAGCGTTTAAAATAACATTTATATGTCTAGGAAAATTGTCAAAAATGTATGTTTTCGACAATTTGCTTAGATACATAAGTGCTATTTTAGACGCTTTGTGTAAACTTTTAGATGTATGTTTTCGACGCATTTATGTGTAAATAGATTTTTGACGCTTAAATGTGTAAAAAATATATACTTTTTTGACACTTAAATGTGAAAAAAATTTATATTTTTTCGACGTATCTATGTATCTAAGAAAATCATTGAATATAATTTTTGTGACCCTTGTTTTTTTACGCTTTATAAAAAGTCTAAAATTATTTTTAAGACGCAAAAAAATATCTAAAAACTCTATCTTTTGTGTTGTTAAACTTCATATTTTATTTTAGTGGGCCTGTTCATCCCTAACTGCTCCTACTGAAATTCTCGACACCACCTCAGTTCAGGATTATCCACCAAAAAGTGATGACACAATGCAGGTGTTTCGTTTAATGGTCGAAGACTTTTTATTTGATTCCGACAAGGTTCCTACTGCTACTGCTCCACTGATTACTCCTCCTCCGACCCCTAAAAAATGGACTAAATAGTGAGTTAGGAAAACAGTCCGCCCACCTTGATGAGTTCCATCTGCTTGGTTGACAGTAGAAACGACAACCTCATTCAAAATTTATTCACTCGATACTGAGCAAAAATGGGAGTCATTTACTAACATCGGGTTAGTTCTGGATCACCCTATTCACTGAGATAAATTTTAGCACCGCTGACTGGATATTTTATTATTTGAGAGAATTTTACTGCAAGCTACATTACTTCCTGAACACTATAATATTGAATTGGTAAAAGAATTCTATTGCAATGTGCCTGGTGACTTATTATCTGATACTGTTTTGTGTTATAAATTGGTATATATCTAGGGTAGGGCGGTATAGTTTGATGCTGACATGTTGAATATCTTCATGAGATTTGATAGTCTAATTAAGGATTAGGTTTATGATGATCACTAGACCGTTTCTAATAATCAAATAGCTATTGTATTAACTGGCAGAAAGTTATATGTTGGCCATCTAGTTCGGGGCTATGCTCATCCATATTGACTCAAAAGTGTTTTATGCTTACAAGTTGGTTTTAGCTAACTAGATGCCTTGTACATATGTTGTCTTTGTTTAACTAGCATAAGCTAAACTGCTATATGCCATCGATACCAGGGTGAACTTCAATTTGGGGTGACTCATAATTAAAGCTATGTTGGTTGTTAGAGGCAAGTCCCATTCTCTACTCTACTTCCCTTGCTTAATTTCTCGATTCTTATATGCAAATGGTGTTCCTCGGTTGGAGAGAGGTACCCTTGAACTGGTCACCTTAATAAACATATCTGTTAGAATTTTTAAACAACCACAGGTTGTCAATTTGCCATACACTGCACCTGGTTCTTTAGATGCCTCGGGAACACCCTCTGTCAATCTTCAGGTAACTTTTTTCACTAAAATTGAGAGGATTGAGGGTATTTTTCAAGTGAGTCTTGATGCACTTCGTCAACTGAAGCAGTGGGTTCTTCGGTCCTCTGATGCTCCTTAATTTTTCTTTTTGGCAGCCTTATCCCAAAGGGGGAGATGACTTGAATTTGGGGTTGTACTTGGCTATTTTGAACTACTTGTGAATGTTGGTTATTTTTATCCATGTGGACCTTGGATTGAGGGGGAGTATTGTAACTTCAATACTTTTGTATATTCGATAATGTGATTCAAGAGAAGTTTATGTTTGTGACAAAAATGCCAAAAAGAGGGAGATTGTTAGGATATTCACTATGTCTTAATATTTTAATCTTGACATTTTTTATTATTGGATATTTAGATGATGATTAAAAATATAAATTAAGAAGTCTTACTTGAATTGGATTCTTGGATAAGTGTTGTTGCATAATTAATAGAAGTCCATCTTGAATGAAGGTTGTAGTTGATCATGTTTCTTTTTGATATATGGATAATGCAAGATGATGTGGGTGGTTAGTGCATGTAGGTTTTTATGTCTTGAATTTTCACTGCTGCGTGAATTGGTTCTTTGTATGAGATACGACAATTATGAAGTGAATTTTTTTCTTGAAGTAAGTTGGCATGAATTTCTACAGTGTTGGTCTTATCGCGTGGGTCACTAGATGCTATCTTTTTTTGTAGAAAATACATGGGTGCTTTAGTGAGGTTTTTCTGGTGAGTTTTGATAGTGAATGGAAGAGGAAAAAGGTGTTGTTTTTTATCTGAATATTTTACTACATTGAGGAAGGCTTGTGTGTGATTTTATTAGGTGTGAATAAAATTGTAGATAACCGAAGGTGTGTTGATATTTGCGTAACCCAACTCTTGCACTTGAAGCATTATTGACTTGGTGAAGGTTTTGGCTGGGTGTTTAACTGATGGATTGTGCATGATCTAATTTTTGCTGCACACATACGTGAGTTATTTGTTAATCCTTCAGCTCTAGTGGTGATGGTAAGTGAATATGCCAAAGGTGAACTTGATATCTATTTTGTTTGTTAGGAGCTGAATTAAGGAAGACTTGTGAGTGTCTCTTGATCTGTGTTTTTGATGATACCTACATGGATATTCAGCTATGCATGATTTCTTGGTTGTGAAGAAAATTGATCTTTGTCTCTTACTCAAGTGTCTACTTGAGTGGTGAATTATTTGTTTAATCACCTGAGTGATTTATTCATTGTTCTTACTTTAAAAGATTATTGAGAAAAATCTTCTGTTGAGATTAACACGAGTCAATCGTGTTCTTAGGTGTGAATTGCTTTCATAGGCAGTGAGGATGATTGGTAGTATTAAAGATTAAGTGATGTCAGCTTATTAAAGTCTTGTGTAAAACTATCATTGACCTTTGATGAAAGTTTTAATCTAGGTGAAAGCCTCGCAAATGTAAACAAGGTGTGTCGAACTGCGTTAACAAATATTGATATTGATTTATTTTGTTGTATTTTAATTCTTCTGTGTTTTTTATTGTCCTAGAAATGACTGTCGTAATTTGAAGAGTTTGCGAAACTAATAAACTCCTACGGGTGTTTTAATCGTGATCGCGTACTTGCACTAATACTCATTTATTATTTATTTAAATGGGATAAGGTTGTAGATATTTTTAACATAATTGATTTGTAATATGTAAATACAGTTACTTGTAGTATTACATAGATAATTTTATAACTCATATGGAAAAATACTAATAAATAACAAATGATAAACTAAATGTTCTTCAAGTTAAATTAAATTATGGAGAGAGTTTCGACTTTCAAAAAAATATAAAATAAAGTCAATAACAAGCACCTTCATGACTAATAAAACTTGAGTCATTTAATTATCTCAAATTTGGCTACGAAAGAAAGAAATTAAAATTTTAACAACTATGAAAAGAATTACCCAATCTTAATTTTGACAAGCTATATTGTTAGAGTATTTATAGACTAAACATAAAAATATAAAGGGTGTATAAGTAGTAAGGTCAACTATCTAAATGATTAATTCTAATTATATTGGTAACGACAGACTCGAGTCTAATTTTTGTTAATGAACTTTACACTTTGTCCGCATTAAAAATTCTAATACATACATAGTTGAAGGATGCAAATGAAAGGCTTGACCATTATGAATTAACAGTTTCTTAACTTGATTAAAGCCCCAAGTGACATATGCCTGGAAAGGAGAGGAGATGGTACTAACGCACTGAGTAAGGAGATGTATATAAACAACACGACACGTTAGTAAGTCACAGCCGACTACTAAAATCAGGCATGTCGTTGCTTGTGATTGACTAGAGGCAAGCTAGAACAATAACTCATAAATACAACTTCCTATAAACTATCAGGCAATGGCGGAAGATATAGCTAGCCCGCACATGAAGACCGTTCTACAAACTAAGACACTTGTTCGATTTTGTTAGGTCAAAAACACAAACGTTAAAGTGAAAGTAGCTAGCTCATGTGGCTTCCACTAACACATCCATATTTAAAAGACTTGTCAAAGCCTTCGTCTTTAGGGTCAAACCCGTCCAAGTGCTTTTCATCTTCACGGTTTCTCTGTTCCCAGCAGGATGTTGACTTTTCTTGAGGGTTTTATTAAGGGTTTGAGTTTGACCTTTGAAGGCTGAACTGAAAGAATTAATTTTATAATGTGTTGAGGGTTATGAGGAAAGTTTAGAGTTATATAGTTGTAAATGGATCAAAAAGGTTTCTTCATGATTGTAGTAATTATAATCGTAGCATGTGCACGAATGTGTCGATGATCTCAAGGCATGGGGCGCGGCACGAGTGTACAATATCTATCTCATGGGAAAGACAGGAAAATTATAAGACGAATTCAACCTCAACTATCGATAATGGGAAGTGAATTTCTTTAATTTGTTAAATATATTACAGATCTCTTAGCCTCAACCAACCTAACTTGGATGAGCGAAATATTCAAAACAAAAAACAGTCAAAAGAAAACGGAACTAATAAATAAGGCTTTCTATTTTCGACCACCGTAACCTTCACCTTATTTTTTTGCGAAGAGACTATTTTTACGATCTGTTGTTTCAAAATTCGTCTTCATAATATTAAAAAACAAAAAAAGATAAAAACTTTGTCATTTTAGTATCAGCATACGCGTAGAATTTAGGACTTAAACCATAAGTGTTCATCACTTCCAAGTGGAATTGATTTGAGTTTAGAAGATCAAAATCATTCTCGTGCGTTCATAAAAATGGACGAAATTATCTTCAATTCTGTCTGTTTGAAATCTGTCTTTTGTTTAATTGCTATTTAGTGTTCTAATAGCTAACGCTGTTTTTTAAATTCATCCCTTGCTGGTTGCTACATGGATGCCTAACCTTACTTGTAGACCTTATTATGCATCCTAGAATATACGTGAAAGGATTAAAAATTAAAAAAGTACGAAATATTTGATTTCAGTTCCATTTCAACTTCTAAAGTGACTTTCACGGTTGAAACAAGCTCTAATTACTTAGGACCTTCACGTCAAATGTTCCCCAACATGTGATTATAACGTCTTTCTATAGTTTTCTCAATATGTAAACGTTCTTAATGAGTCAAAGAATCCGTATGCTTAATGATTGATATGAGCAATTGTATGAGACTTTAACCTTTATATATAGTTTCCATATGAAACTTCCTTATCATAAGTCTAATATGGCTCGTCACAAGTTTGATATGGGTCTAGTCCATATTAATAGGGATCTATTTTTTACTTAAACTTTGACCATTAATTTAGATCATTTATTGGGTCATTTTATTATCCTTTTCTGAATTAAATTACATAACTTAACTGATAATTTATTGAAAACTAAAAATTACAATTAATAGTTGTCCGATTAATAGAAAAGGACAAAAATGTCCTCTACTTCCTTTTTTTTTTATCCCCTTTTACTTATTTACAGAAATTTCTTTAATTCGGTAAGGTTCCGTAAATATTTAATTGCAAAGACAAAACGATAGCCATGGGCTTTCTATTATTACATAGGGTGGCTTTCATGAATTAAAGCAAGACGAATCGTTGTCTTACCAAGAAAAATAGTGATTATGTGCGTAATTGATAACGGATTAAGCGGGAGGCTTAACCTCACAACTCTTTTCAAGAGATCTGCGTTCTTGTGTGGAATTATAAATTTCTTTTGAAGTTAAAATTTTAATATAGGATTGTTTCAACCGATGAATATAAAATTCAATCGATTTGAACAGTTTAATTATAAAAATTTTAAATTATTTATTTTTTGGTTTGATTTTTAATTTTTTAGTTTGATTTATTTTTATAACTATTATTAATAAAATCAATCGGTTTATTAATTAATCGGTCAAATTTGATAAATTAATAAGTTCTTATAAATTAAAATAAATCAATTAGTTTTTATTTAATATTATCTTTATTGCAATTAAACTTCAAATTATTAAATAGATAAGGACAATCTCTTTCAATCATATTTCAAATTCTTTAATCTTATTCAATTTTTAACCGATTTTATGATGATCTAATACAAGTTAAACATTTTAAATCTTAATTCTCTTTTTTTTCTGTTTAATTTACGGTCCGAATTTTAAAACATTAATTTCAACAAGTAAAAGTTTGAAATTTGTGATGGTATGAATCAACTCAAAGGTATTTCTTAAACGTTTGTTGTTTATGCTTATTTAATCATGAAAAAAGTTTTACGAGTATTAATGTCATCATCATAAATAATAAAATATTATTTTATAAAAATAAAACTTATGTTATAAAAACTATTAAGTTATAGTCATCTAATTAAGTCCTTCAACCATATAAATACTATTCAATAACTTGTATCCTTGAAAATATTCACAAAATCATATTTCCTATAGACTATTGAATAACAAAGAAATTAAAAAAAAAAAAGGTGATTGGCTTCCAAAAGAAAAGGTAAGAACCTCTCAATATACGGCCAATATTATTTGCAATACATACAGAGTGAATTGCTGTAATTGCATATTGTATCATCTAATTGAGTTCTTTCGAGTTCACCATATCAAAGTGTCTTCAGTTACTGTTGCAAAAAGGTGGTTAAGTTTATACTTTCAGACTCTTTTGTTAGGTTCTGCAACTCTAACGTCGTCATCGCATGATCATTCTGCGACTACCATGCACACACTCTCGCCAAAGGGATGGAACTGAAAACAAAATTTCTCAACTTTAAAGAAAGGACTAAAGTGAAAACAAGAATTATAATATATATTTTTCCATCGTGTTCCATTGGCCAACTAAAACCCATTGGTATTCTGCCTTTTACAAGCAAATTCTCAGTCTACGATACGATTTGTTTCATGCATTCAAGCTGCTAGAGTTTGGCAAGTGACCATTAAGCAGTGTTAAGGTTTAGTTGCTGCTGTGTTCATTTTAAGTACCTAAATGCAAAGTCAACCTTGCCCATACACCGACTACCTGATTATCTCTTCTTATAATCTTCATCGTATACCGTATCCTTTGAAGACTAAGTAATGGTTTCCTTTCTCTTCAGCTCATCACGCTTAAGCAATCAATTGTTCTGGGTGTGAATTTGACGTGTTAGCCTTTGCTTAAGCGAGAAAAATCTGTGCGTAGTAGATTTGATTCATTGTCTTTGTAGCCAAGAAAAGGTATATATCATAGTCACTTAATGTTCTTCGTCTGCTCTTTCTTGTATTGAACTTCTGTGAGCATGTAGGCTTTATCTAGGTAATTGGGTTTGAAACCTAATTAGGTTCAACATGTTATTTCTCGTATAAAAATCTCTTGGAATCTGGCTTCCTAATAACCTTGAAGATAAGAAAAAAAAATTTCATGGGTCGGTCTGTAGTGAATGTGAAGGTAACAAGAGGAGTAAACAACAAAAAAATAGAGAGAACGTAAGGGCAGCAGTGCGAAAAACGCAGAGGAAGCCCTTTTCTACGGCATCAAAACCGGCTTTAAAATTGTTATGAGCATAGATGTATAAGAAGCAGTGAAGGTAAACGCGTTTGTATTATAACAAATCTTGACTATTATGGAACTAATACTTTACTATTATAAACGTTTAGCCCATGTGACCTTTGATGCATTTTCTCATGGGGTGCTTCTCTTGCACATTTTTACTTGTACCCTTTTGGTTTTATATATATATAAAGCCACAGGAACCATTGCTCTTCAACATCACTCTCTCCACCTCCTTCAATAACATCTAATTTGTTTCTCCTTTTTCTCTCTTTCTGGACTGAAGTTCCTTGATGCTATCCTGAGACAAAATCTTGATATTTTGGATTTTCTGATGCTTGGTTGGTGGTTGAGTTTGGAGTTCAAAGAGACGGACCAAAAAACTAATAAGAAGTGATTCATTGGTGTCACCCAAAAGAGAATATTTCTCTTCTTTTCTAACATAGCTCTTCATTCATTGATTGAGGTATGAGTTTGGTTATAGTGAAGCTTGAATATTGTTGCACCTTTGTTGTTCAAAGCTCTGTTTTCTAATGTTTTGTGTTTTTCTTTTGGCAGGTTTCACATTCTTGTTTACTGAATTCATTAAATGGGATTAATCAGGAATTACACCATGAAAAATGGGGATTACCTGGAAGGGATGCTTAATGACTATGTTGGAGCAAAGGCCAAACTGAAGCCTCCAAAGAGCCCCTCAGCTAGGCTAGTTACTGCTCTTACCTGTCTGCAATTAGCTTTTGCAGTCTATGCAACTTTCCTACTCTACTACATGAGCCCTGCAATAGACTTAAGAACTAAACCTGACTTCGCGTGGGCTACAAGAATCGCACAGAACTGGAAACAATTTGTGATCCCTCCACATGTTCTTGGTCGATATCAGGAAGCTGCTTCTCTTGTTACAGAAATACGACCAATGACCCCCTGGTCCCCTTCAGAAGTTTGCGAGCACGAAAAGATCGATTTCGAGCAGAAAAAGTCTAATGATGCTCAGATGATCAAGTTAAAGAGAGAGTTATATGACCAGGTAGTGGACTTTCAGAGAAAGTCTGCTGGAATAGAAACTCTGGCAGAGTTGATGACAATGAAATCTAAGTGGGATATGCGTAGTCCGAATAAGCCAAAAGTTACAGTAATATTAAACCATTTCAAGAGAAAGACTTTGTGTGCACAGATTGATTCCCTGCTTCGACAGACTCTTCCTTTCCACCATGTTTGGGTACTTTCATTTGGGAGTCCGAATGAGATATCATTAAAGAGAATTGTAGAAAGCTATAACGACTCAAGAATCAGCTTCATTAGTTCAAGTTACGATTTCAAGTACTATGGAAGGTTCCAAATGGCTTTACAGACAGAGGCAGACCTTGTATATATTGTCGACGATGACATGATTCCTGGCAGAAAAATGCTACAGATTTTATCCCACGTAGCAGGAACTGAGAAGTACAAGAACTCAGTTTTGGGCAGCATAGGAAGGATTTTGCCTTTCAGACAAAAGGACTTTACGTTCCCAAGTTATCGAAAGTTTAGATCGAAAGAGGCAGGACTCTACTTGCCTGACCCTGCTTATGATATTGCGGTCGATAGGATTGTGCAGGTGGATTTTCTTTCCAGTTCATGGTTTCTCTCTGCAGAGCTTGTCAAGACCCTTTTCACTGAGTCACCTATGACATTTATGACTGGAGAAGACCTTCATCTTAGGTAAATATCCAAGGTCAAAGTTCTTGCATTTTTTCTTCATATCTCTTACTTTCATTCAATAGTATACCTTGCCTGAAACCAATGTTTTAGAATCGATGGCTTTAGCTGTTTCGAGTTAATCTGAAGTTACCTACATTTGTTGTTTCTCGAGTTCCTAGACATTCTTTAATAATCAAATATGCCATGTCATCAATCGAAGTCATGATTTCTTCCTAAATGACATACTTTGTTAGAATAATATGAACAAAACTAGTAGACTTAAGCATTTTTAAATCTACCAAACATTGCAAAAATAACTAAAAAAAGAGCTGTTTCTGATAAGCGTGACCATGACAAATAGTGAATTTATATTGGGTTGTTAACCTGTTCATTAATAAATGTAAACAACTTAGTATTATTTAATAAAGGAAACCGAAATCCGGCACTGTTGAATATACCCTCTTTATCTTTTTGGGTTGAGTTTAACATATCCAGTACTGAATTATAGGCTTACCTACAAATATTAGGTTAATGGTTTGACAAACAGAGTTGGAAATCGACTTGGCATGCATTTGAAGTACTAGTACTATTAAAAACTTTAGAAAGTAACCTGTAATGGTTTTATTAACAGTTTATACCTGAAGAATCTTCAAGGACTAGCCATTCTGTGCATAAAAATTTGGTCAACTTTGGTAATGGCGTCTTGAGCTGGGTACTCCATATCCTGTTTCCTCCACTACAGTGATATGTTATATAGTTAATAACCTGCCTTTTCGAGATTCCCTGTAGCACTATCTGCTCATTATTAGCTTGACTCCCAATAAGAGAAAAATAACTTGACCACAAATAGATTCAAATAAGTTCAACTGATTGAAATTCTTGAATAGAATGATTGTACATTCATTAACTTGATTGTGATTCTTAATTTTGACTTGACCAAACAAAATATAGGTCAAAATCAAAAAATGGAAACTGATTTTCATTCTTTCTAGCTACTTACTGCACTTTCTGATTGAGCTTCTGATTAACTTTGGAATATGTCGCAAACGCATGCAGCTATCAGCTTCAGAAGTACAGAAATGCCGGTTCATTTGTTCTTCCAGTTGACCCCAAGGATAAGGAAACATGGGGTGACAGCGAACACAGGCTTGCATATGTTTCAGAAACTACGGTAATTTTCAAGGACATTGTCCAAGTACGAGATGACCAATGGTGGAAAGCACTTTCAACAGGTTACGTGACGCAGTGGGCTGCAATGTACCCTCAAAAGATCGATGCACTATTTTATGCTCACTCGGTGGATGAAGTCAAAGCTCTTGGTCCACTGCTTGAGAAATTCAGGTCTACAGTTGGGAAAAAAGCCTACATTGTTGTCTCTGGAGGCAACTTCTGCCCTTGTGAAGATGCTGCAACCGCGCTTGGTTGGCCTAAGTTGGTGTGCAGGGAGCGACGGTTTAAGATATTTGATTTGGGAGTTGGGGCTCTTTCAGGATCGTCCAACTCGGAAGTTCCTGTGGTGCAATCAGTTTACTCTAGCATGAAAGGTTTGATCAAGACTCATAATCCCAGTTTGGTAATCACTGTGGCTGATATTGATGCTAATGTGAAGAAAGCGTTGAAAATGGCCACCGACACTGGTGTCAACGCTACTACAACAATGGTTCTCCTACCAAGGCCCTCCATATCGAAAGTTCTATGGATGGCTGATCTAAGACCAACAGCTTTGCCAAGTAAGAATTGTAGCTTTTCTGTTCTTTTTTTCATGTAATTTGCATATCTAATGAGAAAACTCCTATTTTGCTTGGTTGTGCAGATTGGAATAAGATGCGGATTTCTGTCAACATAATCACCCAAAACAGAGCTTCTTCTTTAGCAAGACTTCTGAAGTCCCTGAGCAATGCTTATTATGTTGATGATGAAATCCCTATTAGCTTCAACATGGACAGTAAAGTGGATGAGGCAACTATAAAACTAGTGAACTCATTCGAATGGCCTCATGGTCCGAAAACGCTTAGAAGAAGAATCATCCAGGGAGGCCTAATTCGAGCAGTAAGTGAAAGCTGGTATCCAGCTTCTGATGATGATTATGGCCTTCTGCTCGAAGACGACATCGAAGTCTCGCCCTACTATTATTTATGGATCAAGTATGCTCTCTTAGCATACCACTACGATCCTCAGGTGTCGATGCCTGAGCTTTCCTCGATCTCGCTATACACTCCAAAACTCGTAGAAGTTGTAAAAGAAAGGCCTAAGTGGAACGCAACTGAGTTCTTCAGGAGAATCCATCCCAACACACCTTATCTTCACCAATTACCCTGCAGTTGGGGTGCAGTGTTCTTCCCTAAGCATTGGAGAGAGTTCTATGTTTACATGAACATGAGGTTCACTGAAAACGCCAAGGAAAACCCAGTTCAGATTCCAAAATCCAGGACGAATGGATGGCAAGCTTCGTGGAAAAAGTTCCTTATTGACATGATGTACCTCAGAGGCTACGTTAGCCTCTACCCGAACTTTCCAAACCAGGCAAGCTTTTCTACTAACCATATGGAACCAGGAGCTCACATCAGTGCAAAGGACAACATTGTCAGACATGACAAGGCAGATTTCGAGGTCCCATTGCTGAAAGATGATTTCAGAAACTGGTTGCCTAATGGCAAGTTGCCTCCAGCATCAAAACTGCCGTCTCTGAACTTGTTTAACCAACCAGTTTCCCTCAAGGGTCTCAAGGCAGCTGGTGCTAAGTTGGGGCAGGACGTTCTTCGATGCGACAACTCCACGCAAATTGTGACGGTTGATCACGAAACAGGTCTCCCAAAACGCTGTGCAAAATTCTAATCACTGCAAATGACTGATTGTTCTTTGGTTCTTTGAGAAAAACAATATCTGCTTAAAAATTGTAACATTTCCCTCGTCCTCTCACCGGAGCAATTAAGAAGAGGAAACAGTATGGTCAAAAATGGACAACTGGTTTCCTCCTACAATGATCGATTCAAATTCAATAAATCAAGAGCCCAAGAGAACTGGGCTTTCTTAATTGTATCCAACAATGAGAAATCAAACAAAACAATTACTTGATTATTTTATCAGTTTCTATCAGTTTCCTCTCTTGGAAAAAAGAAGAAAATGAATGTGATATGTCAACAAATCTTGTTGAGACATTATTTTAGTGCTGTTTCCTTTCTTTTTTCTCCTTTCATTTTTAGCAGCTCCATAGAGGAATCGGTTGTTACAGTCTTAAAGCTAAAGCTTGAAAGTCCCCACTAAGTACTAACATGTTCTACGTGTCTTTTTAATAGTAAAATCTAAAACCTGTAATTGTTATTATTTTTCAGTTACGTGTTCAGTATATGTGGGGGTGGGGGCAATATCGTCATTCAATGAAGTTAAACATTCTTTCCGTTTTGGCTTTCACTGTTTTCTGTTTTCTGTTTCTCTTTCTTTCTCTGCAGAAAGCACCTCGAAATTCATGTTCTCTGTAAATCTCTTTCTCAACCTTTTACTTGCATCTGATCGATTTAACGGTAAGTTCGGTGACTTTAACTGTATCTGTTAAAAGTATATTTTAACTTTCGGTTCTTTCTTCTTTTGTTGTTGTTGTTTTGCGTTGGACTTTTTCAGTTTCGGTTCTTCGCTCTCAGTCTTTCTACTTTCTGCTAGTAATAATTGGTAGGTGAAGGATTTCTTTTGGCGGTTTTTCTTGTAGGAATTCGCAATGCGTATCCTTTTCACTATCAATTTTCGATTTCACGTGCCTCTGTCTGATTTCTTTCTTTTCTGTTCGTCCAGAATATAATAGTAAGCCTATTTTTAACTGAATTTGTTATTCTTTAATTCACATTTTAGGGACTTAATTTGACAGTAGTATCATAAGTTTTGCGAGTCATTTACATTCGTTTATTTACAGAGATCAAGTTTTTTCGTTTTTATTTTTGATTCTTCAGAATAAAAATCAATCTGCTTCAGGGATTAGTGCTTGGGAGGAGATCTTTTTCGTATAACTGAAAATTTGGCCAATCTCGTTGCCCATTGAGGATGTGAATGCTCTTTTGAGGATTCTGATTTTTTCTGAGTTAATGGGGACTTCACACCGAAGGTTTCGATTCTTACATGTGTATCTGCTTTAGTTTTTCCTATCAGCATCAGTTTTAGGTTGTTTGTGGAGGAATGTGATTAGTTTGTTGAGCTAACTTTGTTACTCCCTATTTAACCTTGTAGTGGAGCTTGTAAAAGATCAAATAATGGTGCCAAGCTCATAGTGACCACGATTCTAGGAGTTGTATTTGGATTTTTTGTTGGTGTTTCGTTTCCATCACTTTCTCTTGCTAAGGTTTGTCGATCTTTACTAGTGTACTATGTACCTATAGGTTGGGAGAGACCTGTCATTCTAGTGATCTGTTCATTCACCGTTTCAGATTCACTTACGTCCAGGCCTGATTTCAACTTTTGATGTACCTCTTACTAATACAAATAAATTAAGTGAGGCTTCTGGATTAAGCAATGCTTCCAGGGTATGTATGTTGCTGATTATCTAGCTATGTGAGGTTTTTTTTTTATGTTGTTGTTTCGATACTCATTTTGGTCTATGCTTTGTCGCTTGCTTATTTGTTTCCAGATTTATGTTCCAACAAATCCTCGTGGTGCAGAGTTATTACCTCCAGGAATAATTGTCTCAGAAACTGACTTTTACTTGCGCAGATTATGGGGTGAACCCAGTGAGGTATGATACAGAAAATCAAACAGTTACTTTGCTGATATTTTGTTTGTTATTGACTTCTCCAATGATTCCCAAATGGGGAGTGTCACTTACTATTATTTTGTTATTTCCAATGATAGTCTAAAATGACCATAGCATAATCAAGAGTTAAGTAAATGATTGCTGACTGGGTACAGGTTATACCGGAGACTGTACCTCTTGTTCTAAAGATATGTATGATAATTCTAGCTACCTGCCCTAAACTAACAAATGTTTGGGTGTCATTCACACCTGAGAAACCAGCTGTGGGGATCAAATACATATAAATTACAATTTCTATATGAAATTTTGCAGGATCTCAAGAAGAAGCCTAGGTACTTGGTGACATTTACAGTAGGATATGATCAGAGGAATAACATCAATGCAGCAATTAAGAAGGTTTTGCAAATGTGTCATTTTACCTTCTTGTGTTTTATTATTTCCATTGATACTGAGCTATTTTCTTATAATTTTTCATAGTTTTCTGACGACTTCACAATCTTGCTTTTCCACTATGATGGTCGGACAACTGAATGGGATCAATTTGATTGGTCAAAGCGTGCAATCCATATCAGCGTAAAAAGGCAAACAAAATGGTAACACTTAATAGCTTTTCCACTTAGTATTCAAGTGCACCTGTTACATATTATGCATAGCCCTTCAAAATCTAGATTCGCATCTTCCTTTGTCATGTTATGTTGGGTATCATGCAAACATAAATCAACTGCAGTCTTACCATAGCTGAGACATATTCTACTGTGGGTAGGTGATACTTTGAAACCAGCTCTCTCATTCATGACCGTGGATGTTTTCCAGGTGGTACGCAAAGAGATTTCTGCATCCTGATGTTGTTGCAGCTTATGATTATATCTTTATCTGGGATGAAGATCTTGGAGTAGAACATTTTCATGCAGAGAAGTAATCTCTTGCTTATCATTTTTAGTTGTGAAATTTGGAGGTGTCTCATGTTTTAATCTGTCAGGTATATAGCATTGGTTAAGAAACATGGTCTTCACATCTCTCAGCCTGGTCTTGAGCCTAATAATGGACTTGTGTGGCAAATGACCAAGAGAAGAGGAAACAGTGAAGTTCATAAGTATGTTTCCCATCTCTCTCTCTCTCTCTCTGTGATTGTTGATAGATAGCTTGGACTTTGTTAACTTGAAAAAGTAGATGTAGGTTGAAAATAATTGTTATGCCTGTGGGCTGTTTATAGGGATACAGAGGAGAAACCAGGTTGGTGCAGCGATCCCAATTTGCCTCCGTGCGCCGCGTATGTTCTCACTATCTTAAAATTTCCCTCTTTTTGTATATGTACGCATGTGTTTAGCATATATTTGTTGTTTCTTGTGCCGTTTCATATTTAAGGAAATCATGTCCACAAACCTTTTTTTCTCTTTGTGCATGTGCATGACTGTCCATGTATAAACAATTTTTATTTTTGCTATTTCAGCTTTGTTGAAATCATGGCCCCTGTTTTTTCTCGGGATGCTTGGCGTTGTGTTTGGCATATGATTCAGGTTCTTCTATTATGTTTCTGTGTAGGAATTATACAAAAGTGTTTACTAACTTTCACGCATCTGGAACTTGGCATGCATGGTGGTAATTTTGAGAAGGTTAATACTTTTCACTTGAATTTGAATTCCTATTATAGACTCGGTAATAGCATAACAAAGATCACATAGAGGATAAGTTGATTGTTTTTACTTTTTCATTTCTGCCTGTTAGAATAGTGATAAACAATGTTCTTGCAGAATGATTTGGTGCATGGATGGGGATTGGATTTTGCTCTCAGAAGATGTGTGGAGGTTAGTTGTTACATCTTTTGTTACGTTCTGTTTTCTCTTTAGGCATCACGATTTTTTCCATTCTCCACATCATTGTCTGTATCAAATCTTGGGGCATTTCACTGACACCACATAGTTGTAGGAACTCTGATATGAAAGTGATATTCTATTTTTCAGCTTTAACTATGTTTGCAGCTTTATAGCAAGTTATTTCTTCCATAAAGACCTAGCTTCCACTTCCCAATAGTATTAAAGCTCTATATATCTTTCAACCAATTTTCTTTTCTGTTGAATTTTGATGGTTTTTATTTTCTACTACAGCCTGCACATGAAAAGATTGGAGTGGTTGATTCTCAGTGGATTGTTCATCAAGTGGTTTCTTCCCTCAGGAGTCAGGTTAGTCCATCATTTTTATATCATTAATACTAATGGCATATGCTTGTTAAGCTGATATTATGTCTGTGTAATGTGTTTTTATATAACAAATAGCTTATGAATGTTAACAAGTTTTAAGACAAAGCATCGAGGAAGTTCAATCTCTATGTCACGATTTCTCTATACTACAAGTCTCTTGACTTGATTAGTGAAGGTAAATTAAGTCAATGCAAAGGGCCTTTGTATCTGATTGATTGTATAAGAATCATGGTTTTCCTGTGGGGCAGTTTAGTTGAGATTTGGGGAAGTTACCAGTCTGGACTGATGCTACCAATTAGGATCTATTGGGGTGTAATTTGTTGAAGACAGCTCTCTTGGAGTGACTTTTGAGTGGTACTTACTATTGAAGAAAATGAAATAATTTGGATGTTAATTTGTACTTAATACACTTTAGGTCTAATAATTGATGCCCCTCCCCCTCTTGTCCTTTTAAAGTAAACACCGGTCAAGCTATTTTTCATTTTTCAAGTATTGACTGTTCTCCATAATTTCCTTTGCCTTTGCATCCTTTACTATCATCATGTTCTCCTCTTTCTTTTAATGGTTATAAACTCACTGTTTTTGTTACTTTCAATATTCAGGGCGAGTCAGAGAATGGCACAGCTCCTCGGGAAGGGGTATGTACTATGTCCACATCTAAACCTTCGGCCTAATTCCTGCATATTGTGATTCCGCCTTTCAGTTACATTTATCTTTTTCCCTCCTTATCTTTTGTTGTAATACCAGCCAACCCCTAAAATAACTTTGCTGCCGTCTCTTTTCCTATCCTTAGTTATTTTAACCTCTTTCAACGCACAGGTTAGAGCAAGATGCAGAAATGAGTGGTCGATATTCCAGGATCGACTTTCAAAGGCTGATAAGAACTACCTATCGCGTACTAGGAAAGACTAATTCTGCATTTCTCAATCATTTGCCTCATTTCCCGCATTTTTAATGGTCCTTGAGAGTGCATAAAATCCAAATCCTTCTCTATTGATTATTTTCCATGTATGTCACTAACTTACCCTCTCGGTTTAGAGAAATATAATGAAACTGGAAAAACATGTTTCCAGTTACGTGCAAGGAAGATAATTTTGTTAGCCCGGTGTTCAGTTTCACAGAAGGACGGATTGCCTGTTTTATTGTCATATTGGAGCTCCACGGCGTAGGGCGATCTCTGTGATCGATAAAGCCATTAGTGAGTTTGGTCATAAATTAATAGTTCACTAATTTGAATTAGTTACGCTATATTTTCAGATTCAGTTAGTTTATTGAGGCGTTTCAGTTGAATGTAGAATTATCAATTTCTATAGTTTCCGTAAAGTTGAGATCTCAATGAGGATTCTGATCTTTTTTTTACCGCTTGATGCTTGAGGTCTGAAACACACTCCGGACAACTCTTCTTCTAACGTCCAAGAAACTAAATCAAATCCTATACCAACTATTTTTTGTACCCGTAAGAATTGGCAATGGGAATTTGTTTGCGACTTATAGCAGTGGGAATTTCATGATTTTTCGTCCAATTCAGAAAGGTCGAATGCTTGATTGATTAAATTATTGGAGTATTACCATTTAGAAAGGTTTTAGAGCCAAATATTGGGTTTAATTCTTAAAATTAAAATTTGAAAGTTGCGATGAAAAACTTAAATGTCATGTCAATTTATATTTCAAAGACGTAAAATAAATAGTATAAAAAGTTGACTTGGATGTTTCTACTTTAATTTTTAGTTTTATATTAAATTTAGTAAAAAAAATTATTTATTTGAGTTTTGATTTTTTATTTTAGTTTTCTTTTCTGTTTTGTTGTTTTATTCATAATATGAATTACTATCAACTAAAAATATATTATTTAATATTAATTACTAATAAAGAATTGTAATCATTATAATTAAATTATTTAATTTATAATTAATTAAATTTTGAAAATACGAATAATATCTAAATTTCATAATTATTTGATAAATATAATTTAAATTTTTAGAATAACTTTAAAATGCATCAATTTAAAAGAAATTATGCTTTAATAGTTAATATATATTACAATAAATATTAATTTATAGATACTTTTTACTTGGTAAATTATTATTGTTATAAAATTTCCACTAGAAAATATTGTATAAGAGATTAAATAAATTTATTTAGTTAGTTAGTTCATAAAATTAATTTATTTTCAAATGTTATTTAATATTCAATGATTATTAGTAATAAAAATATAACTATTTAAAAAAACACAAGAAAACAAAAAATCAAAGTCACAATAAAAAATAAAAGTGAAATCAAATAACCTCTAAAAAATTTCAAAGCATGTCAACCAAATTAAAACTACTAGGGAGTCGTATTAGACAAATTTTATTATAAGGTGAAAGGAGTGTCAATTAAATGCATATTTTGTCTACTTAATAAAAGTCAAATTCAATTGAAAAAAACTTTTTAATAAAAAACAATCAAAAAATAAATAAAGACTTGTGAGTTAACTTATGATGGGTTAGACTTTCTGCAACAAGTTTGATCAGCCTTGGGTCTTCTAAACTCGAGTTTGAGCCTAGTATCTAAACATTATCTGACTTAAAGTCCTAAGCCCGACTAAATTCCATGAACCTCTTCTCGTTCTTCCTTGCCACCGGCCTTCATCAATCTTTACTTGTCCACCTACAATTTTATAATTGGTAAAGGTTGTAAATTCTCTACATAGGCAATATCTTCGTACTCATTCCTTTAACACACCAGCCATTCTTTAATGTAATTCTTAACATCTTTGGTCAGACTTTTCCAATATAAGACATTACGTATCCTCTTAATGGTTGTTGTGATTGCTGAATAACTTCCTTGAAGCTCATTATAACTTATGGAAATTAATTTCTTCCTTAGCTCATGATTAAAGCCAACTAGCGATCTTCCTTTTTATCTCAATAACTTCTCTCTCAATTTGTATTTATCATAGTTTATTTCCCCTAATTTAAGTTTATTCATAACATCTTGAATGATAGTATCTCCTTCTTAACTGACTTAATTTCATCTAATAGTTAAGTTTTGACCTAAAATACTATCAAGATTAATAATTTAGTATTTGTGATTTTTGATATGACATCAGTTGGTTTTTTGTCCTTTTTATTTTTATATATTACTTCAAAGTCATATCCAGAGCCGTTCCTATCTTTTTATATGCCCTAGGCGAAATAGAAAAATGACTTCAATAAATCGACAATGTATGAAACATAAATAACTCAATTTATAAGCCTACATACTTGACCAAATATTATATGATCATAACATCAGCTAATAATATCTTACAAATATCATTAATAATAAAATCACTAAAAATAGTAATAGTAACAACAAAATAGTAATAATAACAATTAAACAACAATATTAGACTGCAAAACACGAAGAGAATTGCACTAACAAATACACAGAGGATCATGATTTATGAAAAACAATTTCTTCGTGCATTTCTAGATGCAAAATCATTAATAATATTATCAAGATCAATATTGTTCAACATATCCTTTTCAATACATAACATAGCTAAACAATTTAGCCTTTCTTGTAACATTGATGACCTCAAGTAGGTTTTCAATAATTTTAACTTTGAAAAACTTCTCTCAGCTGATGCTACAGTCACAAGTATAGTCAATAAAATTCGATAAGCAATTGAAACATTTGGATAACAATCTACAGCTTTAACAAATTCTAAAATTTCAACTGATGACATTAATTCATTTGTCAAAGTCATTTGCAACACTTTTAATTCAGAAAAAAGGTCATCTAAATCCACATCTAACACATTATCATGAGAAAAAATCGTTGAAAAATTAGTGCAATATTTTCTCAATTCATTATCATCCAATGACCTCAACTTTTTTTAATCAAATAAGAATCCAAAAATATTATCAAATGTTGTTAATTGTTCAATTCTATTCTTCAACAAAGCAATTGTCATATCCACAACAACTAGAAAGTAATTAACTCTGAAAGAATCCTCAGCTAATAGTATTTCTCCATTATGGTTAATTTCATCAAATTGTCTTTTCCTAATAATACAACATCTAGTTGAAACTGTAGGTTCTATATTCATCTCAAGTGCAAGACTTTTAGCAATATTCATACTAGAGCTAAATCCTTCATCTCTATATTTCTCAAAAAATACCATCACACCTTCTAATTGCTTTATGGTAGCAATAATGCACATAGATTTAGATTGCAACTTTTTACTCACCATATTAATAGTGAATAAAATAACATACCAAGTAAAAACTCAAAACTCTTAAGTACACTAACCAAACTTTCTGCTTCACTCTTTGACTTGGCATCATTACGAGATCTAGATAATTCCATCAAAGCTAATTATTTGAGGAGCTTGAAATCTAATAGCTTTAACACTTTTTATTAGACTTTCCCAATGAGTGTTAGACAATGATTTCATAGTTAAGCTTAAAACATTATCAAGCAAAACCTTCAACCTTTTAGGAGAACTTGAAAATAATGCATATATACGTTGCACAGCTCCAAAAAATGAAACAGCTTTAACATAAGAATGTGTCATATCATTAAGAGTAAGATTAAGATTATGATAAGCACATGACATATATAATGCTCTCAGATTTATTTACTTTTGAAACCCTTGGTGTTTTCCTTTCATATTAGAACCATTGTCATAACCTTGACCCCTTATATTATAAACATTAAGATCAAGAGAATTAAATGCATTAAATAATTCATTGAAAAGTCTCAATCCAAATGTGTCATCTACCTTCAAGAACTCTAAAAAATACTCCTCTATTTTTAATTTTTTATTTAACATATTCACACATCGTACTAACAAACTCATTTGTTCTTAGTGGCTCAAATCTAGAGTACAATCAAAAATAATAGAAAAGTATTTCGCCTCTTTAATGATCCCTATGATAGAACTTCTAACATTATGAGCCAATAGAGAAATTAACTCATTTTGAATTTTGTGACCAAGTTAAAGATGATGAATTTCATGATTTTGAATGCATCTAACATGATGTTGCATTATTAAATCAAATCTGGCAATCGTCTCAATCAATCCTAAAAAATTACCATTACCATCTTGGTATCCTAAAAAATTACCATAACCATCTTGGTAAAGTTTCTCATTGGATCCTCGAAAAACTAAATTATATTTAGCAAGATATTTTACAACAGAAACTATTCTTATCAAAACTTGTCTCCAGCGTTCTTTCTCCTTAACAATTTTTTGCTGCAAATATTTATCAATTGTTTGATTTTTGCTCAATCTTACTCTTAATTCTTTCCAAATTCTCATATTAGTCATATGCTCAATGCAATTCTCATATTCTTTGAGCCTCTCACTAAGATGCTTCCAATCTCTAAATTCATCATTTGTTAATCCACTTTGTTTGTTATTAGATTTGAACAACTTACAACAAAAATAATATACTTTATCTATATGTTTACAATAAACCAACCATTTTCTATCGCTAATCTCTCCATTACTCAAATTTCTATAATAATAAGAATATGAAAAATGACGAGAGGTATTGTCTAAAGGAAACACAAGATTCAATTCTCTTATAGGCCCTTTTTTTAACTAAAATATCCCTTGCTTTATCAAGATTATCCCAATTTCTAGAATCATAAATATCCAATATAGGGCTTACTAGCTCATCTGCCTTTAAATTTTCTAAAGTGGATGCATTTGGTACATGATCATGCTCACTCAAATTTCTAATATTCTCATAAATATGAATCTCATCACTTAAGTTTTCTTTATGTTGTTCAAAACTACCTTCACCTAATTCTTCGGGACTCTCACTAAAGGAGCCTACTCTTTTAATAAATTTACTAATTACTCCTTTTTGGGATTCTATCAAATATTCTACTTGTTTTCATTTTTTCCTTTTTCACTTCCAGATAAATGCTTTTTAGGCAACATAATATAAACCAATTATAACACAGTTGGACTAGAAAAGGAACAAAAGCTCTTGTATGGAACTGGAAGAAGTATGCAGGCATAACCGAACATCAATAGTTTCACAATATATCACAAAGATACATTAATGGTATTATATCTGTGATAGAGGAAAAAAATTAATAGCAAAATTTAATATCTAATATTAAAAATGAAAAAACAAAGAGAAAATTTTAATGATAGAGAAACACTAATTTCTAAAAATATAAGAAATTAAGATACTTAGGAAAAAATATAGTAAATAATATTATAAGTTTCCCAATTCAGATATTATCCTATTATATAAGCTGTGGAAATGATTGAATATTATTATTATTGTTGTTATTATTATTATTATTATTATTATTATTATTATTATTATTATTATTATTATTATTATTACGACATATTTAATAGAATCATTCGTATTTTTATAATTAAAAAATCATTTATGTAGTCTTTGAATTGAGTAACTTAAATTATTTGATTTAGTCATTTTATCACTAAATTTATGTGAACTCTACAATAATACAATTCCAACAATTATTACATTACTTGTGGCAAAGTATAATGAAAATTTCAATTACAAAAATAAATTATTTATTAATATTTAATTATTTTATAAATAATAAGTAATCTAAAAATAAAAAAGGAAAAACACAAATAAATACAATATTATTTAATATTAATGTTATGATTTAAAATGCTAATATAATGTCCACGATAATGACAAATTACAAATTAATCATTACATCTTCAAATATTTAATAAGCTAAAAATATATTTAAAAATTAGAAACTTTATCTTTAAATTACACTCAGAACTTAGAAGACAAGATCTTGAAACTTTTTGCTGCCAATTTTTGAGTTGGAGTACCTTCGATGTATATGTTGATGAAAATAAAAAAAATTACAAAGTAAAAGTACACCTAAATATTTCAAAACTATTTATAGGTATAATAAGTTAGAAAGTTAACGTTAACTTTGAAACTTAATGTTAACTTAATCAAAAACACTCAACCAACGTACTGTACATTTATACTGCATTTACATTGATTGATGGCCATTTATTACACAAATGTTAATAGCCATTTATACACACACGTTATGGCCATTTAATGCTTACCTAAAGCTTGGCAATGTTTTCTTTCAATCTAAGGTTGATATTTTCCAAAAAGAACATTGTTACAAGCATGGGCCCTTCTTTATGGGATTTTATAGTGGGCCCTGGGCAGGTGCCAGGTTATATCCAAACAACTTTGGTAACCATGTTTATTGAAAAGGGGTAGCAGTTAAGAGTTTTGTGATCAATTTGCACTTTGAATTGTCTACCATTAAAATAGTGATGCAATTGCTTAATGCCTTTAATGATTGCAAGAAATCCTTTTTCATTGAGGAGAGTCCCAAAAGTTTTAAAGCTAAAGTCTTGTTTAAGAATGTAATGAGATGTTTTCCTTATTAGAGTAGTGCTCTTATACATGTATCACATATACCTACTTATATAATGAATGGTTGTAAAAAAATCAGGCATTTATAATACTAGTAATATTATGAGAGCCTTTTTAATTAATCAAACACTTGTTGATGATTCTCTCTTCAATTCCATTTAGTAGTAGATTGTTTCCTCAACATTTATATTGAGGCTCTAGCTGAGTCTTAGCCTTAAAAATCCACTTATCTCCCTTAGGAATTGAGGAACTGGCCATTTATGAATAGTTTTTATTTTCTTTTCAACTATGGCTAACCAACAAGCTGAAATGGATTGATCTAAATATTCAATTTGCCTTACACTAAAGATGCATTTATTTCTTTTGATAAATAACTAATGAGCTTGGAGAATTCTTATAGCTTATTCGAGTGATAGACCGGAAACCACCTTCTTCATAGGCTATGGACTAGTCAACTGACAGAAAGAGGGTGTGAAAGGAAAGCCCAACACAGAAAGAAGCAAGGGATTACTTGCTTCTTACCTTTATTTACTCCTGTCTCTCCAAGCAATCAGTCTAAGTAGCATTACCTCGCATCATCCCGAAGCTGCCAAGTTACATGATGCAGTTTTTTTCTAGATTTTTCTTGCTCCAAGTGTTTATGGAAATGTATGTTGTATATCAAGATGTCATCAAAGAAAAATATAATGAATTTCCTTATATATCATTGATTAAACTTTGGAAGGTTGATTGAACATTAGTCAGACCAAAGGGCATGAAAAGGAAATCCTAATGACCTTTACTAATCCTAAAGACAGTTTTGGTTATATCTTCATTATGCATTTTGACATGATAGTCTAGCTTGGAAAACCAGCTTAACCTATATATCTCATCAAATTGCTCCTTAATTAATTGCATAGGGAACTTATCTTTTAGTGTATAATTACTAAGTTCTATATCGATGCATATCCTTTAAGATTATTCCTTCTTCTTTACTAAGAAGGGATGATGTGATGCCTAAATTGCTATCAATTCTTTCACTTCTCTTCTATAGTGTTCTTTTGGTCCCCCGTGTACTTAGATGGTATGATGTCAATTGACTATACTCCTTTTAATATGATTTTATGATCATATTTTTTGTTAGGAGGAACTCGATTAGATTCATTAAATATTTATCCAAATTATGCCAACATCTCATTAAATTCCTTAAAAGTATTTAGTTGTTCATCTAATCTCATATTTTGTATATATTATCATAATGGGTATATTAGTTACATCATATGCAATCCCCCATTTCTCTTAAGCATTTTATTGAAGCCTTGCTTGAAATTAGTTTAGCTTCCTTGTTTCAATTTCTTATCAAGGTCACTAGGTGGCCTCCCTGTTTGAACCTCATAGTATAGTTCTTAAAGTTACAAAGTATATTATTAGAAGCTACTAACAGTTATACCTCAAGTACTAAATCACATTATCCTAAGTTAATGATCAACGCATTAATTGTGAATCATTTTCCTTACATACTTTATGTGAATACCTTGTAACGTTGATACAAGCTCAATTTAAGTCTTCCCTCTATAATAACTTGGAATAGGGGTATCTCCTCTATTTTTTTCCATTGCTTCTCTTAGCAACAACTTTGTTTAAAAAAGATGGGTATTTTTTTGTCAATAAAAATTTGTCGGGTGTCCTTTGATAATGCCCCATTGCTTTTACATGCTTGTAGTTTTTCTCAACATTAATTCATACCATAGCTTAGAAAGATACACCAGAAATTTGTTGTTCCTTTATTCACTCCTTGGTTAATTCTTCTTCTTCTCTTTAGTTTGCCTTCCCAGTGATTTTTTGGACATTTGTGTCCTAGATTATAATGCTCATCACACCAAAAATATAGCCTTTTTACTCTTCTTTCATCAAAATGTATGTTGCTTACAATTTTGGAGTTACTAGGACTTCTTTGGTTATTAGTTCTAATTGTATTCGTTTAGCTTTTCAAAAAGGGTAATATTCTTCCTGCCTAATGTTTTGCCATAGACGTTGATTGCATTACCTTTTTTACTCCTATTCTATCATTGGTTTATCTTGAATTCTGATATGTTTTATTGTTTCAATAAAGTTGTATTGGCTATCACCATAGCTTGCTACTTCCTTACAAGTGATACATCTGTTGTAAGATGTGGGCATCTAAAAGCTTTATCATAAGCTTTAGTTCAATTTTTAATCCTTTTAGAAAGAAGCCTATTAGATAATACTCTTGCACCAATCGTCTTGCCTTAACTCCTTAAAATCACCTACTAGGTCTTTAAAGATCTCGTTATTGAATCTTTCTTTAAATGCTAATACAAACTCTTTCCATGTCATGGTTTTCTAATCAGTTATATTTTTCATCACTAAGTGATATCAATCTTAGACAGGAGCCTTCTAGATGCATAGCAATTATCCCTACCTTAAGGCTTTTAGGAGTGTGATCTATAAAAAGATTTTTTTCACACTTAGAAGACCATATGCTCACTCTTGTTGCTTCAAATGTGGATAACCATTTTTTGTTGAATCTTGTTGAGACTGTGTATCCCTCCTGTTTAACTAAAATCTTCATAATTTTGCTTTCCTTTCTAGTTTATGTCTCTTCCTTAAGTCCTCAAAATTTTTTCATAAATTGGTGAAATATGGATTTCAAGTCTCCCAGCTCCCTTTCTTTCTTATCAATCTTATTTTAGTTTCCCATCAACAATTTCTAATTTTTTATCTGATTCTTTAAAAGGGCTTTCATTCCTTCTTCGACCCTTCTCAAGTTTGCATCTCTTCCTTCACCATCATTAATGTCTAATGCTTATTTATTCTAATACTAAATTGTTATATAAGAGAGCTAAAGTAACAATGGAGTGAGTCTAAGGAGGAAGATTGTTAGAAGTTGTGGAACATTCAAAGAGAGAAAAATCAATTCATATCATTGTATATCTTATATATTTGTTACAATAGTATATAATAAGCAACTACCTACTCTCAAAGTTTCAATTGTTGGCTTTTCATTTAGTTAGTTATAATAAACAATATCGTCTTAGCTATATCTTAATACAACTATGTAACAATATTTTTGATTTATAATAAAAGTCATTACAACCATCATTTTCTTCTTTATTATTTAGCAACAATTTTTTATTTCCACTTCAGTAGTTATGTTTAAAGTTTATGTCTTTTTCTTCTTCTGAATCATGGGTTTTTAGGAACAAATTAGGAACAAATGATAAGTTTAGATTTTTATTGTTACAAGTTATTATGTACTTTACTGCCATTAAATTTGTTCTATTTTAAGTTGCTTGTGGGATCTTATTCTATTTCAATTCTTGCCTTAATTGATTTAGTGGTGCCCATTTCAAGTTCCGCAAAATATAAGCTAGTATCTACCTTTTTTAGCTTATATATAAATTTAGATTTTTACTTCTTTTGGTTTGACTTGTATGTATTTTCCACTTTCACATGTATCGATAATAGTTTCGATGTGTGGCATTGCTTTAAAATCAAGTATGATAAATTTATATAATTTATCAATGGGCATTTATTATTAAATGGTTGCAATGCTTATGATTTTGTTTGTTTATTAAATGAAAAAGAATTTGATACTGGTTTGTGCATGTGCCCATCTAAGAAGTTAAAGGACGTGGAGCACTTCATACTGAAGAAATGACTATTATAATTCATTATCAGTTAGTCACCAAACATACAAATGACTAACTATCAACCAAAAAATGGCTAAAAGAGTACGTTGGAAGCATTTGATTGTTATCCTAATATAACATTAGCTTCATCATACCAAACATATTGCCTTTTATTATCATTTATAATACCTTACAGTCTTGCACAATTTGTACTTATTTTTCTAGATAAATTCAAGCATTTCTAGCAATTTAACCTCTCTAGAAAGATTTTATAATGTAGTTTAGACTCTTGCAAAATTGACTTCTGGTATAAACAACCATACTATATGTTTATATTGTAACAAACATTTGATAGGAGACAGAATCATTAGGTTAAAAAAAAGATTTAGCTAGGATCAAGGATGATATGAAACCTTAAAAAAGAAAAGTTAGATGTGATATCAAATGCTAGATAAAATTTTTGTTTGAAGAATAGAAGAATGAAAAAGAAAGAAGACAAAGATTTAACAATAAAATTATTAATGGTAATTCATTTTGCACCGTTGAGAATGATGTTGATAATACTGAAGATAATATTTCTACCTAAGAACACAAGATTAAAGTAGTTGATATTAAAAAAGAAGAAGAAGAAGAAAATTGTCTAACTTTTTTGCTTTACAAATAAGTCGTAGAACCCAACCTTCTATCTGTATTATATTTACAAACCAAAGAAACAAATTATGATGAAAAAATAGCAATAGTTAGGTGGTAGTGTGATATAGATGTGCAATTTAATGCAACTTAATCATAATATTATTTGCATATGGTAGATGTTATTGTCTCTTTGTGTCGAAAATATAGAACTCTTTCAACTGATGATTATAAAGGTAATCTTCTGAGTAATTTTGTTAGCGAACTAAAAAGATATTCAAGTAAAGAAGGAACTTAGGCAACTTATAAGTATTCAATAACGTGTGATGGTTGGATAAATAGAAGACAAAAGTAAATTACAATTTTTTTTATTTATTCTACTAAAGGAATAATGTTTCTAATTCAATTGATATATCGGGCTTTATAAGAAATATTGATACTTTGTTAGAAATTTTAGAGAAAGTTGTGAATGAGATTGGATATGAAAACTTTGTATAGTTCATCATTAATAATCATGTTGCTTATAAGACAGTTGTGAATGAGATTGGATATGAAAACATTGTACAGTTCATCATTAATAATCGTGTTGCTTATAAAGCAATTAGAAAGAGGCTGTATAATTCTTATTGATCTGACGATGAAATATATGGGAGATAGTAGATAATTTCCTATCATTGGTAAAATCGTGCCTCAAGCAAGAAAATCACTGAATTCATTTATAATCATACATGAGTTCTGAATTTGATGAAAAAATATTTCATAAATAGTAGGAATTTGCGTTATTCTGTCATTAAAAGATGTGCAAGTATTTTTTTATCACTTTAGTATTTTATTCAAATGAAGAAGGAGTTTAGAAATTTGTTAACAAGTCATAAATGAGTTGCTTCTCAGTATGTCAAGTCTAAATTAAAATGGAGGTTTATAAAATTATACTTGATCATAAATTATATCAATTTATTATTTGAGCTTATAAATCTTTAGTACGATTACTTTATGTGCCTGATAATGATGAAAAGTCAATAATGGATTTTTTTAATGATGTTATAGAAAGAGAAAAGGGAAATAATTAAGGCTATTTTGAAAAATAATCATTCTTTGTGTACACCTTATCTTACTTCCATTAATGAGAGATAGGGAAAAATAACTTTATTCTCTTTTGTTTACTGCTAGTGCATTTCTTAATCTAATTATTTATATTAAATTAATCCCAAAAAGAGCAAAGGTTAACACGAGAATGGTTTTAACCATTGCAACAATTTTTTTGAATGACATGGTATAAGACTTACTCAAATCACAAATAGAGATGGATGAGGATGCATATGGTGATTTCAAAATGCCCATTACAATATGTCAAAGAGATAAACATAAGTCAAGTATATATTTCTTCACGTGTGCTATTTGTTTAAAAATAATTATCATTTCATTTTTTTATGAGATTATTTTTTTTATCTTATAGTTGCGTAATGGAATCAATTAGAAGTGATGTTCTAGGATTACAAAGGTTTACCATTTGAATTTTTAGCTAATCTGTGAATACGACTATGTATGAAGGAAATTGAAACATATCTAAGTTCTTCCTTTCAAAAAGTGAAATAAATTGTAAAGAGAGAACTTGAGTGATCTAATATTTGTCTGATACAACTTGAAGATTCGAGAAAGATATTTTTTTATTATTATTATTATTAAGTTAAATATAATCACAATAATGTCATTTTATTTGTTTATTAAGGATCTTAATAAAGTTCATAGTTCTATTGCTCTAATTTGTTTTGATGATATTAATCTCTTAACATATTGAATTTTATGGCAACCAAATTTTATAAATAAAAATCTTGGATAGGAAAGTATTAACTTGTTATATGGTACATTGACATTGACTAATTATGATAATGATGAAACTACCCTTAGTGAAGAGGATTTTATACCAAATGAAAGTTGTAGTCAATATGATTTAAGTGGGTATATCGTGGAATGAAATTTCAAGTTTTTAATTTTCCTCTTTATTTTTTGTGTCACTTGTATTTGATGCATATGTTAAATTCTAAATGTTCAATGTAAATATAAAACTTACATCTGTAAGTGCTTTTGTTCAAGTTTCACTTCTACTTCATTATGTTTGTGACATGAACTTTTGCTTATTATGTGATTCTTTTTTATTGAAAATTAGAATATTTTCATGAGTAATATGGGAAAATAATGATTGACTTTTTGAATCAGTGCTACTTTAATTAACAAGGATAAAGAGGTGGCTGTTGTACTGATTTGTCTTACTATGATTCTTTCAGACAAATGGTGGAATTAAGTAAAACATTATATCGTACATTGTATATATTTTATTTTTAATTATTTAAGTTTCTAATGTTTAGATCTTTAAAATAATTTTACAAACGTTATACCTTTAAAGGATAAATTTCAATAAAGCATTCAAATAGTATCTAATATTGATCGATACTAGGATTTTAGCATGTTAAAATTAAATTCAATATTAGATTTTTATGGTATTCACAACTTTCAATCAAACATAGGGTAAAAGATATAAGGTCCTTTGAAGTTTACGTAACTATAAAAAAATTTTGATTTTTAAAAGTTTTAAATAATTTTATGGTGATTACTTTTCGCTAAAGTAAATTTAACTCTCCTGTGTTTCCCTTGGTACGTTATGCCATCTCTATTTTTAAAAAAGACTTATTACTCACTTTGACCATTAGTCAAAGGAACTTAGAGTTTAAAAATACTTTTTTACCCTTATATTATGACGACATCACCATAACTGCACATGTTGCTTTTTTTTTGGACAAAAAATACCCTTTTAGTCTTTTGTTGACTAAAATATTTTAAACCTTATATTTTTGTTTTATTTCATTATGCTCTATTTCAAAATATAAATTATTTTAAGCATGAATTACATTTTGACCATTAATAAATAAAAAAGAAAAAAATTGCTAAAAACGTCATTGTCTTCACACTTATAATTTAAGACCGTTAATTTATGGAAAAATTGAAGAAGAAAATTTATTTATGAAACAAATTTTAAAAAGAAATAATTAACAATTTCTATTAGGATCAAAGCAAAAACAAGTTATTTCTTGCGTTTTTTTCCTAAAGAATCGTTGAACTAATCATAATATTAAGATTGCTATTATGTTTTTCTTCAATTTGGCAACATTTGTTTCATTGTGCTTCAACGTGTTTTTTACTTTAAAAAGTTAGAATGAAGTTTTTCTTTTTTTTTCTTTGCATATAAAAGTTGTTCTTACTTGAAAATCTTTTTTTAAGGATAGAAGTACCTCAGATTGCACAATTATGGAAGAAAAATGACATTTTCAATTGTTTATTATTATTATTTTATCTTTTTGAAATAATGGTAAAAAGGTAACCCTTAAGTAAAAATTCGTAATTTTTTTATCAATTAACAGTTAGAATGTACAATTGTAGAAAAAAATGGCATCTTTAATAATTTTTCTTTCGTTTTTAATTTTGTTTCATAAATTAATTTTCTTTCTTTCATTTTTCCCATAAGTTAACATCATGAAGTACAATTGTGAAGACAATGATATTTTTAGTTTTTTTTCCTTTTTTATTTATTGACGGTCAAAATGTAATCCATGGTTAAAATAATTTTTATTTTTGAAGCAGAAGACATAGTGAAATAAAACAAAAAATATAGGGGTTTAATGTATTTTAGTCAACAAAAAACTAAAAAATTTATTTTTGTCCCAAAAAATGCAACATGTACTGTTGTGATGATGTCATCATAATACAGGGCTAAAAAATTATTTTTGAATTCTAACATCCTTTGACTTGTGGTCAAAGGGAGAATTAAATCCTTTTCTAAAATAAAGGGGGCATAATGTAAGAAAGGATTAAAAAAACAGGAAGTTAAATGTATTTTAGCCTTTATTTTTTCCTAAAAATCTCTTTTAAAATTTTCATTAAAAAATAATGAAGAAACAAACATAGGATGAACATTATACATCGATAAGCGAAATGTTGTTGACATGATGATATAATTCAGCTCTTAAGTTAAAATGGAGCCAACTAGAACTCATTTAAATTAATAATTTAAGATAATTTAACTATAATAAATTATTAATTTTTGTTGGGTTTAATTAGTTAAGTTGTCATATCAACAGACATTGGATTAGAGATATAACATATTACATATGCTTAGGATGAGTCATTTTAGAAAATTGAAATTTTAAAAAAGTTTCTTCAAGATTTTAAATATTTAAAATTATTGAAACTATATGAAACGAATCAAACATAATTTGATTTATTGAATTTAAACTAATTCGTTCAAATCTAAATTCTTATAATTAGTTAGAGCCAAAAAAAAATTTGGAGTTTGAATTCGCGATTATGTTGCCACCTCCACTTTCTTCCTCTTTCCCGTATTGTTTATGTTAACTCTTTTCTCTATTTGAAGACTATTCTAACCTGTTAAACAGAAACCTTGAGTGAGATTTTGTAAGAATGATCTACACTAAATGTTTTAAAAAAAAATGTCGATGAAGACTTTTACGGCACAAAACACCTTAGGGTGATTCACTGTGAACATGACATAATACCGCTTGCTAAAGGAAAGATTTAGAGCAAAGATCTGGACAGAATAAAGGGAATTCTTAATGTGAAGAGAGAGATTATCCCTGGTGATTATGTGCCTGGTTAGTGATGTGCAAAGTTGACCTGAAAAATAGTCTTTGTTTCATCGTTCGTTTGGAGTGAAAATGTTATCTCACCAAACAATAAATTGAGTTTGATAGTGGCAAGCTTTTTGCTTGCGTTGGCAGATATCTAATTTCATATAAGAAATGCCCATCTCACCTTCCTGGCTTGTTTGCTAAGGGAAAAAAAAAAACATGGAATCTCTGCAACTGTTATGAAGATCAGGTTAAAATCTTTGGAATAAACTGCTAGGACTGAACACCCTTTTACCACCTCATTTCAAGGGGAAAATAAAAAAGGTCGAAGGGGGATATTCTGAAGGAAAAATTTGTTCATTAACGAATAGGCATATTTCTTCATTGGATTAAATGGCCACATGCCTACATCCCATCATGCTGACAAGAGAAAAACCAAAACTGAAGGGTTAAGAACAGTTCAACAAACAAACTTAGTATCATGTCATTAAGACAACAACTTGTTGAGGTTTATTAAAGTCTTGATTCGTGTCACTAATTAATATTGGTTCAATAATTGAAGATATAAATAGAAGTTACAGAGCCCTTTAATCTAATGGACAGGACAGTAAATTATGCAGAAAAGGGTAGAAGGTAAGATCTTTCCACTTGCATCGATAACCGATATTACTAGAAGATTTTTCTTTTATCAGTGAATATACAACGTAGTGTGTTGGAGTATTGTATAAATGTAATTTGACAGAGGAGTGAAAAAGAAGGTGATGGTTTTGGTCTGTTGAAATGGAACTATTACCATCTTGTTGACTGTATTCATTCTTAAGGCTCAACCAAACTTCTCTTCTGGAAATGAAGCATGTGATTGAGAACAAAAGCTAAACAATCTCTTAAATATAACAGAGTTCGGCACCAACCTTCTTATAGCATCAAATTATAAGGGTCCCAAAATTTCATTCTCATACAAGCTTCCTACTCTCCTCTCTCTGTCTCTCATTCATTTCTAAGCATCTTCTTTGTGGCCACAACTTCTTGGATTCTTCTGGTCATTGCATGAAGGCGTAAGGGACGTCTAAAGCTCATAAAAGAGCCCTTCTTTTTGTTCTCGAAGCCTGGTTCGTCGTGTCACATAATATGCTTTTTAGTGCATTTTCTTAGCTCTGTCAAGGTAAATTTAGCTTGGTTCTGTTTCCATTTTCAGGGGGTTTACAGGGCGACTCCTACAGTCCTTTTTCTTTTCTGAAGGTATAGAATTGTGTTTTATGTTCAACTAGTTAGACCACATTTGTATGTTAAGCAATTAGCCAATTACGTGACCTCTAATTTGACCTCTTTGTACCATGTTAATTGAGCTGGAGATATCATGCTTTTTAAGTATTTGGAGTAACAGAAGTTGTCTGTGAGTAAAACATAACACAAACAACATCTGCAAATTTTTGGACATTTCTTCTAACAACTTGCCAACCATGATTTTCTTGTGAAGAGACCATGGAGACTACTCCTGGAAGTATGTAACTTAAGTCAACTTAAACCTGAATAATGCCTATGGTGATTCTCAGACCCTTTTGTTTTCTGATTGGTTTGCTCCATCAAAGATGGGAGAAATGTCAGGCTTCCAGTTGGGTGTTATCGGTGCGCTATTTCTTTCAGTGGCATCATCAGTCTCCATTGTTATTTGCAACAAGGCTTTGATGAGCAATCTTGGCTTCCCTTTTGGTAATTAGTTTATGTCATTTCTTGGTTAGAACACTATTGGGAGATGGTATTAGTCTCTGAAAGACTACTTACTATCATATATGTTTGACATAAGTTGATGTCAATGGCTCTCTTTTTTTTTTTTCCCCTTTTTTCTTCTGCATTCTTTTTGGGTGCAAAGCTACGACTCTCACAAGCTGGCACCTGATGGTCACATTCTGCACCCTTCATGTGGCGAATCGTTTCAATTTGTTCGAATCCAAGTCCATTGACATGAAGACTGTGATGCTTTTTGGCATCCTCAATGGTGTTTCTATTGGGCTCCTCAATTTAAGCCTGGGATTCAATTCCATTGGTTTCTACCAGGTAAATCCTCATATTTTGGATAATCATCAGGAGCAAAATTGCATTGTCGTAATCCTTTCGTTGTCCAGGGTAATGTTTAGAATATAGACTTGATTCACTTTGGTTTTGCTGTCACACTGCAGATGACCAAGCTTGCGATTATACCATTCACTGTGCTACTGGAAACTCTTTTCCTTAAAAAGCAATTCAGGTTATCTAAAACTGAAAGTTGGTATTTCTTAGTAAATCTAAAAAGAAAATTTTGTAGTATATTCCTCTCATTGAATCTGGATTTTATTACTCCTGCAGTCAGAATATCAAGTTTTCTCTTTTTGTCCTGCTTGTTGGAGTTGGTATTGCCTCTATAACCGATCTCCAGCTCAATTTTGTTGGAACAGTTCTTTCCATCCTCGCCATCATAACAACTTGTGTTGGTCAGATTGTATCCTTTTTCTGAGTTAGGACCCTTTATTTTATTTGCAGATGCAAATGGTTTAATCTAGTAATCCCAAGAAACACTTTTAGAAAGAAAAAATGTTAAATCCAGCAGCTGTAGGTACGGTGCTTTCTGTTGAAAATTTTTTCAAGAAACAAATTTCAGAAGAAAAATGTGGAACATCTTAGGTTTCTGTTAAGTGTCAGAATGAGTTTAAGTTCTTAACTTGACGCTTAATTCAGCTGACAAACACTATTCAAAAGAAGCTCAATGTATCTTCCACACAGCTGCTCTATCAATCAGCCCCTTTTCAGGCGGCAGTTCTGTTTGTGTCAGGTCCGCTGGTGGATCAATTTCTGACCAACAAGAATGTCTTTGCATACAAATATTCTTCTATCGTCTTGGTACAAAAAACTTCTTATCTCATCTTCTCCTTCACATTAGGAATCTATTCCATAACAAGTACTTGAACAAATAACATGTTAAAGATGGGAAACTATGCATGCAGGCGTTTATCATCCTTTCCTGCGTTATTTCGGTGTCTGTGAACTTCAGTACCTTCATGGTTATAGGAAAGACATCACCAGTAACGTATCAAGTGCTTGGCCACCTCAAGACATGCCTTGTTCTTGCCTTTGGCTACACACTATTGCATGACCCTTTTAGGATGAGAAATATTATCGGAATATTGGTTGCCATCTTCGGGATGGGCTTATACTCGTATTTCTGTACTCAAGAGCACAAAAAGAAACAATCTGTGGACATGTCAATGGGGTCTCAGGTAAATTTCTGAGTCTCTTCCTTCATGAAATTCTCTTTTGGACAGTGTCTGTGTCTTGACCATGCCTTGCTTTTTGACAGTTGAAGGACAAGGACAACGCACCACTCTTGGCCATGCAAGACAAAGAAAGTCATGAAGCCAAGAAGTCGACAAAGGACTCTGTTGTTTAAGCGATGAATATTAAATAAACAGGGGTTGAGACTTGAGATAAGAACTAAGCAGAGGCTGTTCTTATACTTTTTGTTGGGTTTTCATTCTTTTCTAATAAACTCCATTCCCAATTTGTATCACAAAATCTAAGGAATTATTGATTCATATTCTTGATAGTAATTAAAAGAAATTTTTCTTGAGTTTATGAAGGACAAACTGAGAAATATTTTATAAAAATACAAATTAGCTAAAACTATAATATTGAAAAATCAATAATATACTTTAGCAATTGAACAATCAAAGTGTCCCAAACATCAGAATTCGTGATTTGCATGAGTCAAACTTTTGGTAATATAATGCTGGTTCGGTTTTATTTTATTTTTATATTGTAACTTTTAGTTTTCATTTTTTATTTTTACTTTTCTAAAATAAAAAATATATTTACTTTGTTACTAATAATAATTGAATATTTTATAGTACTTACAAAATAAATTATTTTTAAGAATTAATTTAATTTTATAGCTAATCGGTCAATTTTCTAAAATAATTAGTTTTTATAAATTAAGATAAACTAATTAGTTTTTATTTAATAATTTTTCATTAAATTTTAAATTTTTGGTAAATAAGAATAATCTTTTTTATTTTTTAACCATCGATTTAAATCGGTATCTTTTCCATTTTAACTTCTAACATTTTGTCCTCAAAAAACTTAGAAGCATTTCTTCTTTTAGTACTTTATATTTAGTTTCCATTGTCCATCCAAAAGCGCAACGACTGATTCAAACTCCAAGAAACATTATCCAAGCCCACTTCAGCAAATTCTTACTTCTAACTCACACGTCTGAACTGGGCCCTTTCCACCAATAGTTTATAATCATGGCTGATTCAGGTTCAACCACCTCAGAACCTTTTATTTTTTGAGCTTTTAAAGAAGGAAAATCTACAACTTAATTAACAACACTAACTTATTTTTATTAACAGATATTATGCAAACAGCAATATTTTTTAAATCGAAATAAGTAATTAAATTAACTTGCAATATTTTTTAAATCGAAATAAGTAATTAAATTAACTTTTTATCATTTTTAACGTTTTTTTAGTTGTAAACAAAGGGAGTATTGCAAAAATAAAATCATATATTTTTCTTATTTCTGAATCTCTTCTTACCCATAACTCAATAGAATTTCTACTGGAAAGTTGTTGTGGTTATTATTTTGTTAAGAGGAGTCTTTTATGCTTATACTTAACAATATAAATTAATTATGCACTATAATATTTTTTATCAAAGTTAATACCATGTTATTTAATTTTTTATTTAACTAATTGTTAAATTAAATTAGTGTTGACTCAGTGTGCCAATTCACTAACAAAGTAACAATGCAATCAGATATCGATTAACAAAGTACACGGAACAAACTTCTCTTAGTCTCTATCACATAAACGTAGAGTAAAAGTATTCTGGTTCTGAAGCTTTGGAAGTGGCCACACGCATTAGTTTATTGGACTCCCTCGACAATTGAGATTAGCTTAAGAAACTAAAACATTAGGTAATACACCATAATCTCTCATGACAAAGATAGGCACAGGAAAATGCGAATCACGGGTAGGTAACCTTCCGGATTCCAAGTCAACGTTGTTAAGAATTGCATGCCAAGAAAAAGTTAAAAATGTGTTGGAATTTTTTGTCGCCTTAAAAGTCGTTGAGATTGAGACTCAATGGAACCAAACTTAGGTCGAAGTTCTTTTTATTGACACGACAGGTTCTTGGAACTTTAAAGCTTTTTCATTCAGGAATAAGGTTTGCGTCTTGTTCATGTGGGACAATTAGCTGTTGCGTCACCGATATTCGTTGATGTTCTTCGATTTTCTTATTACATGTTTGTATTTTAGTACGATGATTGCAATTAAGTTAAGAAGCCAGCTAATATGAAGGATTATTGGGGATTAAAAAAAGTAATTCATACCACAATACGAAGAATAAGAAAGAGTAACGAGAGAGTATGTTTACTCGTTGACTACTACGCAAGTCGTTTTTTTACACGTATTATATACAAACGGTAACGTTTCAATTCTCCTTTGTAATATTACTGTAACTGTTTAGCCAAACTACATTGGATCGCCTAGTCCTGCGACGACTCGTTTACTTCATTTTCTTCCTTCGTAATCATCTCACCTCGTATCATTTTCCTCCTCCGTCACGAGCTCTTTCCACAAGGTTCGCGTCCAAAAAAAGTTGTTGAATGTCAGAAAGAAGTTCCCACGAATGATCGTTTGCTTTAGAGGAGGACCATCTAACTAATATCTACACTGTTGGTCTGTTATAATGATTAACCGTCGACCCAGTACCGCGGCTGGAAATCAAAGAGTCGAATACAAGGGCTGTAGAACTTTAAAAATAAAAATAGAAAAACATGTATGATATAAAAGAATATGTAATACTGGAGTTGTTTTTTTATATCGAATAATGAACTTGGTTGTATTATATAGGTAAGATAAAAAAATTCAACGTGTTAAATAGAAATTTTCGCTAATAAATTTGGATAAAATTTAAAACAAGTTAAAGACTTATTCAAAAGGAATTTTATAAACTCTACAGTTTTGAATTAATTTCAACATTCGTCCTTAATTCAAAATTATAAAAAATATTCACGAGTACGGAGCACATCTCTCCATAATTCTTTTCTTTGAAACACTTCTCTCCAATCTTTTTAATAGAGCACTTTTCTGTATTCTTCAACATGAGCACTTCTCTCGTACTTCTTTCTACTATATGTCTTCATGCACTTCTCATCAACCATAAGAGGTTGTCTTCTTAATCACTTACAATGTATTTGCTTGTTCTTCATTGTTACACTTACAATCCTTTTTCAAATGTCCAAATCGTTTACATCAAAAGGATCAAAACTTTCCTTTATATTAGCAATCTTTCTCTTCATGACCAAACTTCTCACAATGGTCACGTTGAGGAATGTTACCTTTCTTCTTTGACAACAGAACCTTTGCTAGATAGGCTGCCTCCACTTTCTTCTTATCTTCTCATTGTCCTTTTTTTTCTCTTGAGCTTATAAAGCATTAATCGGTTTTGGCAATGTCATTTTGCTGATATCCCTTAGTCTTCAAGAGATGAATTTTCACTACAAACCTTTCAGGTAAACTTATCAAGACTTTCTCTACGATTTTGCTATTGGATAGCTCTTCTCTCATAATTATGACTTTATTTTCCACCACCATGAGCTTACTCGAGAATTCTTTATTGTTTCCTTTTCATTCATGTTAAGATATATAGTACTTTTTATTTAGTTTTGGCTTTTTATTTATTAATTAGACATGCAAGATATTAATTGGACTTGGATTCAAAACGATATAGTTGTTACATTTATAATTGTGAAAGAACCCTACACTAAATTGAAGCCTGTCATTGAAAATTTGTGGCATATTATTTTTGTAATTGCCAAGGGTATTGCTGGATTTTGCGTAGAGTGAAAAAGGGTTTTTGTGTGGAATTTATCATGTGTATTTTGAGTGTGTCAATTGACTGCGATTGTTGGGCTCTTTGATGTGTGAGTTAATTGTGTTTTTCTATTGAAATAGCTGAAGTGATCTTGTTGTTTTCTGGTTTTTGGTGAGACACGTTTGAGTGTTTGAGTGAGCATTGTAAATAGCTTGTGCAGTGTGTGGATTGATGGGTTATTACTAAAGGTGTGGATGTGCTATATGGTGGTATAACATTTGGATGCGGGCTGTTTTGTTATGTGTTTGTTGGTGGTGTCCTTCTTGCTTGATTGATGACAATTAAAGGGTGCAGCACGTGTTTTCAAAGTGTGAGATTCACTGCTCTATTTTGATTGTATAGGAATTGCTAATGCTAGACTATCATCCTTGTAGAGTGGCTCATAGTTGGACTGACTTTATGTGATAACTTTTAGATCTCTTGTTAAGGAGCAAAACCCATAGAAAAGTTGTTCTATTTCAATCTTAAGTGTGTTCAACTTTTTCTCTAAATTTTTTAGATACTTGAGTCTTTTATTTATTATCTTTCAATTAATAGATTGTTGAAATAAATCCTTTGTTAAGGTTAATAAGAGTCGGTCATATTATTGGGTACAAATTTTTTCATGGGAAGTAAGGTTGAGAGATAATTTCAAGGATTAAGTGAGTCGACTTTGAAAGCTCTTATGTAAATTTATTGAACTTTCGTGAAAATGATTAAGCTGGGTGAGGGCTCCAAACGTAAGCAATATGTGTCGAACTGCGTTAACAAATCTCAGTTTTGTTTATCTTTGGTGCTTTTAATTTTTCTAATGTTTTTTGTTTGTCAAAAACGAATCGAAAAGTTGGCAAAAAAATCATCCCTTCAATTGTTTTTCAATTCGTTCTAAAAATTTCAAAATCTCTTTTGATATTTAAAACTTGCATTCGCCTTGTCGTAAAATTCCCTTAACATAGCTGCTTCAATAAGTCTCGTTCTTCCTTAGTTGTTTCACAAGCCAAAATTCTTGTGAAAAGCGACTTAGATACATCAACATATAATTGAGATAAAGCTTTTGAAGCTTCAGTTCTTTATCTTCAAGAGCTCTAATTTAGTTGAATTATAATTATTGCCTAAAGGAGATACATGTCTTTCACCTTAAACCCAGTACCATAAACCAAGACCTCTCAAGTGAGCTTTCATTTTGACAACCCATACTTGATAATTTTTACCGTTGAAATCTAGGAGTGAAAGAGATGATGTGTTGAAGGAAGCTATTGAAAGAAAGGAAGCTTTGGTCACTATAAGCTTATCTGAGAATTCTTAATTGTCCCCTTTTCATTCATGTTAAGATATGTAGTATATATCTTTTTATTTAGTTTTGACATTTTATTTATTAATTGGACATATAAGATATTAATTAGACTTGGATTCAAAAAGATATAGTTGTTACATTTATAGTTATGAAAGAATCCTACACTAAATTGAAGTCTCTTATCTGAGAAATTGTGATATATCACGTTTGTAATTGTCAAGGGTACTGTTGGATTTTGCGTAGAGTGAACAAGGGTTTGTGTGTGGAATTTGGGTGTTCATCGTGTGTATCTTGAGTGTGTCAATTGACAGCGATTGTTGGGCTCTTTGATGTGTGCGTTAAATGTGTTTTTCTATTGAAATAGTTGAAGTGATCTTATGGTTTTCTATTTTTGGTGAGACACGATTGAGTCTCTGAGTGAGCATTGCAAATGACTTGTATGCAGTGTATGGATTGATGGGTTATTACTGAAGGTGTGGATGTGCTATACAATGGTGTTAACATCTGGATGTGGCCTGTTTTTTTATGTGTTTATTAGTGGGGTCCTTTTTGCTTGATTGATGACAATTAAAACGTGTAGCACATGTTTTCAGATTGGGAGATTCATTGCCCTATTTTGATTGTATGAGAATTGCTAATGCTAGACTATTATCCTTGTAGAGTGACTCACGGTTGGATTGATTTTATGTGAACAACTTTCAAATCTCTTGTTGGGGAGCAAAACCCATAAGAAAGTTGTTATATTTCAATCTTAAGTGTGTTCAGATTTTTCTATAAAATTTTTCAGATACTTGAGTCTTTTATTTATTGTCTTTCAGGTAACAGATTTTTTAGATAAATTCTTTGTTGAGGTTAACACGAGTCGGTTGTGATATTGGGTGTGAAAATCTTTTACAGGAAGTGAGGTTGAGAAATAGGTTCAAGGATTGAGTGAGTCGACTTTGAAAGCCCTTGTATAAATCTATTGAACTTTTGTGAAAGTGAATAAGTTGCGTAAGGGCCCCGTAGTCCTAAGCAATGTGTGCTGAACTACATTAACAAATATCAGTTTTCTTTAACATTGGTGTTTTTAATTTTTTTAATTTTTGTTTTCGTTAGAAACAAATCGGAAAGTTTGTTAAACAATCACCCCTTCGACTTTTTTCAGTTCATTCTAAAAATTTCAAAATCTCTTTTGATTGCATTCACCTTGTCACAACATTCCCTTGATATAGTTGCTTCAATACATTTCATTCTTCCTTAGTTGTTTCACAAGCCAAAATTCTTGTGAAAAGTGACTCAAAAACAACAGCATGTATTTAAGATAAAGCTCTTAAAGTTTTAACTTCTTTATCTTCATGAGCTCTAATTTGGTTGAATGTACGATTATTGCCTAGAGGAGATACATACCTTAAACCCACTACCACAAACTGAGATCTCTCAAGTGAGCTTTCATTTTGACAGTCCATACTTGATAATCTTCATTGTTGAAAACTGGAAGTGAAAGAGATGATATGTCAAAGGAAGCTATGGAAAGAAAGGAAGCTTTGGTTAGATTCTTTCTTAATCACTCATAGGTCCCTCAAGATCTTTGAGGGCTTTGTACCATATAGAAGATTTTTCCAGTAACACTAGAATACCGATATTATAGTGGCTAATGTAATTTCGCAGGATGGATCAGAATCTAGTCCCTCCTGCTCCTTGGCAATTCCAAATTAAAATGGACATTTAAAAAGGTTAACTAGATTCGATACCTCCCATGGGAGCGTCCTAACGGTCTGTTTGCATTTGCGGCAGAACGAGCTCTTCTGATGCCCATATAAGGGAATGACTACAGGCAGAGCGGGCGTTCCTTCTATATCAGGGGGTTCAGCGAACGGTAGCTCGGTAGTCTCCTCTAATGGGGGAATAGCCTCTGGTGTCTCAACCCTGTCCATCGTCTGTATTGGTTCTTTTGCCTCTACCTCCCGATCCCCTAGCACCTGTTGATCACAGATCATTTTCGCATGGGAAGGGATAACAATAGCGATGTTCTGGGTCAAAGAGGTAGGTTGAATTTGGATTTGGGTTTTGCAACTAGGGCTTGTGGTCTGACGAGGACTTCCTATGGAGTTTTCAACCTTGTGAAGAAACTTGAGGCTTTCGCGGGGCCCTTTAGTCCCTTTCTGGGTATTTGGGCTAAGCCCTTGGGTCTTAAAAATGTTTCCCTCATTAAAAGACTTGTGGGGCCCAATAAGTGTCTCAATATTGACTCAAGTTCCTACTCTAGTTAGTGTGTTTGTGGGAGCTGCTTTAGCAAATAGGTGCTCACTGGTCTCCATCAAACCATCCTCAGACAGTGCAGTAAATCTAGAGCTGGTCCTTGGGCATGAGTTTGTGCTTTTTCCCAAAGGTGGTTGACATGATTTGGGGGGCAGCGGTGCTGTCTGTAGCCGTTGTGGTGTGAGTCGTTGCTTCCTCTAGACATACACCCACGGTCTATAGCTTGAGCTTGCCGGAAACATGCCATCGGTTTTAAGAGTTCCTAGATTGTCTCTTGCAGTCACGAAAGCTGATGCCTCCCCAGGTGCTGTGGCTGGCTTCTCCGTAGGTGTGTTACCTTGGTGCGAGACTGGGGTATGGGACAGAGCTGGGAGTTGTGTTAGACAAACGGCTGTTGAATGGCCAACCTTCGCGCAAGAGTAACAGAGTTGCGGGAGGCCCTCATACATCACAGGGATGACTTCTCTGTCCAATACTACCATGGTTTTCAAAGGTTGAGTTAGGTCTATGTCCACTGTGATTCTAGCATACCTTCCGGGTGGGGTTGAAGTGTGACTTTGTCTATTTTTACCGTCTGTCCGATGGTATTTCCTAATGCTGTGAGTATACTAGGATGATAGCGAGCTATTGGTAAGGCTGGGAGGCGGATCCAGGTGACAGCTCGCGTAATCCTCTCCTGTTGTCGGTGAAAGGAAGGCACCCATCATTGGACACCCAGTGCTTGGCCGTAGATTAACCAAGGGCCATCAGTTAATGCATGGAAGTAGTCGGCCTTTTCCAAGAATCGTACCAGGTAAAACTCGTGCCCCAAATCGACAATTTTGATGGGTCCTTTAGGTTTCCATAGAGCCCTCAGGCGAGTGCTCAACGCTTGGTAACCTATCTTCTGACCCAGGAGCTGCACCACCACTACTTTCGTCCATTGGTTATCGAGTTTGTCCTTAAATGACTGAGATAGGTTTATATGGGTTCCCTGGTCACTTGCGAGGTGCACTACATCACCCTCCTCTATCGCTATCTCTTCGTCTACTAACCAGTGCATGTCGACCCCCCCTTCGTGTTCGACGTTCTGCCCTGTTACTGCGGCTTTATACGACAGCTGTGGTAGAGGCAGTGTCATCGTGGGTGAAACCTGCACTACTTCCTCTCGTTTTCTCGTTCGGCTCCGTTTCGGCTGGGTGCCCTCGAGGTCGGGGGACTCCATGGATGATGGGTCTTTGTCGAGCAACGCAGGAGTCTAGGTTTGAAGTATTAACGCTACGAGACGAAAAGAACCATGCACGTAGCGCTACTGGTTTTCACTTTCTCTCTCTTCGCTTTCCTTCGGCAACTTGTCAATAGCTCTTTTATTTGATTATATGTAGTCCTTCCTCCATTCGCCTCGACTCTTATGCTGTGGTTCCTTTAGCTATAATGTAACGTCAACTTTGTTCTAAGATAGCTTTGATACCAACTTATAATGGAAGGAATCGAGTAAATAGTAAAAATCAAGAATTATAGATTAAGAAAAGTGATTCGTAGCAAAATATGAGAAGTAATAAAAGTATCGAGGGAGAGTTGAGAGAGAAATAGAAGTCGATTAATTTGTTATAATGTTGTTTCTCCTTGAGGTTTATTCCAAGAACTAATTAGTCGTTAAGTCCTATCCATTTATTTATTTACCCGTATTATGTATATATTGTTATTGTTGGTATTGTTATTGTTTATAGTTTGTACAACACGTCAATAACAACTCCTAATAATAATCTGCTGACATGTGAAGTCTGAAAAAGCCTCACCTTAACTAGTAAATAAGTCGTTTCCTATCTATTGTTACTGAAGTTGTTTTTTCCTGTATATTATTACTACAATTGATTAATAAAACTGCATCGTATCGCCTATTCCTACAATAACTGCGTTTACTTCATCTGCTTTTATAATCATCTAAGCTAGTATCATATCAGAGCATTTTCTTAACAAAATTATAGTAATTGAAGATGTGTTTTGGTGTATGATGGCTTATTAATTAGACGGACGAGTGAGTCCATAAGAATCGGTTATTATATGTGTGTCATCAATTAAATACTGATTGTTTATAATACTAATTGCCCTCCCACTTTCATGCACGTATTGTCACCTTCATATTTTCATTCATGTCACGTCCTAATATAAAAGATTAAAGTCGTTATAAAAGGAAAGTACAAAACTCAATTTAAAAATTAGTTATTAATTAGGAATGACAATAGATAAGTCAGTCTCGTCAATTTTTAAAAATTAAAAATATATATCAATTTTTTTATTGAGCCCAAATCTATGTAGCCCACACTCTGATCTATCTAAAAATTAACTCTTTTAAATAAAGGGATATTTTTTATTTACAATAATTAAAATTTGAATCAGCATGGAATTAAGCCGGCCATAGGCTAAACTATTAAAAACATTAAGCTCATGCTTGATGACCGTAAGCTCACGCGCACCTTGTTGTCATCCCTTGTTACTATAGCGTCCCGTTGAACACAATTAGGACGTTTTTCTTACAAATAAGTGGAATTAACGCTTTCGCATGGACATAGACGTAGTCCAAAACACCAGACCTAAAGTTACATCCTGCTCAATAGATGAACAGAATAGACATCATATTCAAATATTTAATGAAATAACTTTGCGCTCTTTGCTCGGTAAACGACAGCCTAGCAACTTTTATTGTTTTTGATCAAAACTAGTGTATGTACTTAATCATATTGCTGTAATGTGTATTTTCCGCGAACCTTTAAATATAATCATTACGTCCAAAATGGAGAGATGCAAGATAAATGACAATGGGAAAGAAACAAGAAAAGCTTTAGAAGTAATGTCCCGTATAACTAGTTCCACAATAGACTTACAGGTCAAACTTATAAAATTTCTGGCTTGACCCATAAAGGAGAGGCTTTAGTAGGTGAGATTTATACCAAATACATGATAGAATCAAAATGTACTACTCAAGTTGATGGAATTTAGCTACCTAATAAGATTTTTTATATCGACTAAGGAACTTCTAACAGTCTCATCAATCAATGTTTGAAAATTCGGATGAATTAAGGGGTGTGGTGTGGTCCATGCCTTGTTCAACTCATTACACTCAGGAGCAGCATATGGTGGTTAGAGGAGGGCGGTAATAATTGAGGCATGTGCATGCTTTCCCCACTTATCTTTGATGTTTGTTTCCTAACATAAAAACATCCTTACCAGCACAAGAGCAGCAGGCCATGATACTATGTATATGCATGCTTGCTGTCATTAGTCGGTAAATCATCTTCCCCCAAAAATAAAATGAAAATATAGATCAATTTTGGTGTTTTATTTTTACTCATTATCTTAATAAGTAACATGTTAAAAATTTATAAATTGCTGATATTACTCGTATTTAATAATTTATTTAGGTTTGTAACTAATAGATTTTCTATTATAAATATTTTATTAAATAAGATAATCATTCTAATTATATGAAAAGAAAGAAATTGTTAGGAATTTAATGTAAAATTTAGTCATTTACCGAAAAATATTTTAGAAATTAGATCACTTTATTTTATCATCAAATAAACTTAAAACATGTTAAATTACATAACATAAAAGGTTGTTATTGACTTTTATTTTTACAAGCATCTGAAAGGTCTTTATTCAAACATGAAGCTTTCTTAAATTGAATAAGAACTCTTATTAGGTTAAAATCATATTTTTAGACGTCTCTTCGACATTTATTTCAAGAATTGGATGCTCAATTCTAATATTTTTCTTCAGATATGCCACTTTTTTCCTTTTTTTGCGTGTAGCGTGGTAACATGGTCCATCCAACTTTCTGTTACGATTGGGATAAGTCTTTCCTTTTTTTTTTTTTAGAGAGTAATAGGGAAACTCTTTCCCGGAGGCTTAGCAGGTAATACCTTGCGTGTAATGGGGGGGGGGGGGTTTCAACGGGAGGATTCAACGAACAACACTCTCAACAGAAGGCCTAGACAGGCAATATCTCCGGTGGATAAAATCCGTGACTATCCCAAGCTTTTACAAGGATTGTAGCAATGCAATATAAAATCGAACTTGAAACTTAAGCGCACTTCAAGTTCCGTTGTCAACCATCCGGCCACAATCGTCGAGGGCAGTTGGGATAAGTCGTTTCTTTGTTAGTGACAAATTTCACAGTATACGATTCTTAATTATCTACATATTTAATTTCAATAAAAAATAAGAACATATTTAATTTTGTTGTTTTTAAAAATGGTAAAATCTATAACATAAAGTGACTTTTAAGGATTGATTTGAGGGTTAAAATATACCAGACTTATATCGTTAATTAAATTGAATCAATTAATTAATTATCAATTATTAATTTATTAAATAAAATTTAAAAATATGTATTTTAAATTATTATAGATTTATTTAGCAACGTGTTCATTATCAAATAATAATAATTACGAAATTATTATAAAAAAGAAAAAATGTTGGAAAAAAAGGGTGGATGATGGCTTAAAGCAAAACAAGGTCAAGCTTTCGAATCATTATTTTTATATATACAAATATAGAAAAGAAAACATGAAATCGCCAGATTAAAAAAATGTTATTCAGTAAACAACACAAAAAATTAACAACTGGTGCAATTAAAAAAACAAGAAATTGACAACAGAAATGGAGAGGGATCCAACCAGGCAGACTTGGAGATAGGAATAATTTAATTAAAGACCATTGCATCCCATCATTATTTTCAGTTTGGTGATATCAATTATTAAAATATTATATATAAAAATTATTACAACGAAAATCAACAAGTTTCTCTTAAATTAGATAATTTTAGTAAATAAGAAATATTTGTTAACATTGTGTTCACCGAGCTGGAGTGTCGTGGAAGTTTGCAAAGAAAAGACAAAGAGGAGGGTGATGGGGAGCAGAGCCTATTCAGTTCCAAGCCTATGCTCATCCCTATTTACAATAAATAAATAGGACAGTGTGATTACCTTATGGATTAGAGGTACGAGCGTAGGCTAGGGATACACCGACCACGTGGAGACTTCAGAGCCGAAAGTGAGCCTTTCCCTTACTACGTGACATGCACATATGATATGGCCTTTTCTCAAATTAACCTATTATTTAATTTCGAAAGATCAGTGACCAACGAAAATGACCTTCGTTCTTTCCGGTCCCTATTCTGTGCCAGTGCGCCATGGATTTCAGTGAAGGGAGTATTCACATGATCGTATTTTAGATCAATTATTTTTCTCATTCAAAATAAACAAAAATTCATTTTCAGTCAATTTTTATTACAAATTTAGAAGTTTAATTTCATTATATTTCCAATTTTGTTATAGAAAAGTTTTAGATAAGACAAACTTGAATCAATGTGTTTCGACCTTCTTTTTTTCTATTAAAAAATATAATAAGAGGTTAAATCATATACACATATTATGTGATATATGCTAAATGTAAGGAGCAGACGAGCGGGCATGCGTCATGGTCTAGCTAATAACTTTTTCAATATAAAAAGCAGCCCTAAGGTATCTATCGATAATTAAAGATTATAATAAAGAGAAAGATTGATGACCTTTCGTAATAACCAATCACATGCGCGCTAATAATAATAACAAACTCCTGTTAATTTCAATTTTCACTTCTTATGAAGCATTTTACTCGGTTGAATTATATAATGCAGCTAATGCCAGTTGGGCAAATAATTACAATTTGAATTGGCACCACATGCTTTTTTAATAGAAAAATTATAAGTAAATATCATGAAATAATTAAGCATTTATGAATTGCTTAAATATTTCGTCAATACGAATTATGCATGCAGAAGGTTGGACCACTCCATCTTTATACGGCATTTACATGCTTATGATATTTTCGATTAAGCTTCAAATCGGATACCGAATATTGATGAATTCATTCCTTAAATGTCAAGTCAATGCGCACGCCGTAGTTTTGTATTTCTAAATAAAAACTATTTTTTATTAAACGGAAACGGAACTCAATAAGGACAGTGGTCAGTCGTCAATGCTTTTTTTATTTTATTTTGAAAACCCAGGAAATATGTAAAGCCCAAGGGCTGACAAAATTTTTAATGGTAAATTATGAACACGCAGAAAAAAGCTATCGGATCGGTCCCACCTAAAAGCCTTTCCCGACCTTTCCTTCTCTGCAGCAGCCAAATAGAAGAAACCGATTTGACCATTATATCCCACGGCTCAAATAAAACTTCGTGTACTATATTTTCACCCAAAGTTTCTCTAAATAGTTATTTTTCCACTACTAATAAAATGAGTTTTTACGTTGAAAGTTTGTATTTAGAGTTCTTAATTTAACAATAAAATTTCACGATATAATTAAAAGTCAATTAATTTAAACTCAAATAAGGTTTGTAATATACACATGTCTTCCAAATTTAGCTTCCACAGTCTCACGATTTGGTGAAAAAAATGTTAACGTGATGGTGCTAAAATTATAATACTAGTAAGAATAAGCCGTCCCGCTGAAAAAACAAAAAGCGTAAGGCAAGCTCACCTTCTACTACTAATCCGGCATTATCTTAACAAAATCTGTATTCATGATCTAAGTATTTATTAATTAAAAAATTTTAAGTTGGAATTGATAGAATAAAATTTGTTTTAATGATTTAGAAGATAATAGTTCCATTTTGAAATTGTAAATATTGATTGAACTAAATTAATTAATTATAGGTTAAAATATTTTATGTAAATTGTGTAACTTATAAATTATTATGTGCATTTAATTAAAAATAATTAATTTTATTAAAAAAAGATTAAAAATGTGTAATATTTACTGATTTGAAAAACTCTATCTACTGATAGAGCTGGTGTTAGATTGACTAAAATACAGTCGCTTCAAATAAGGTAGGCAAACGAAATTTGAAAAATCGATCAACATTGTCAATGAAATTAGTGAATTATTGTATTATTTACCATTCAATGAAATTGCATCATCTCGTATTGCATCGCATCGCTTCGTCAACTTGCAATAAAAATCAACACGCAAATTGAAAATAATAAATAAACTGACGGACCGGGGTACGAGATCTCTCCTTCTACCCTACACCAGCCCACCCTCTACCCACATTCAGCCTTAACCGGAAAGAGGGAATGAAAAATACCTTAAAGGGCCAAAACGGTAAATTTATGGTCAGAAGTACCTATATTCGCTCGCTACGCTAACAATCTTTGTCTCATTACACACAGTACACCCAATTGAAATTCAGTTAGTTGAGGAAAATTGCCATTATATGAAATACAAAAAACAGGGGAAAAAAAGAAAAGAAGAAAACACATTCAGTGAAGAGAAGAAAACAAAAGGCAAACATTTAAACACATTCATTTGCAATTCCAAGGTCATTTTCTCTCTGCGTCTCTTTAGTGGGATCAGGGATCACGGTGACCAACAAGTATGTATTGGTGATATTTGTAGGTTTGGCTGCTTAGAAGTAGATTTGTCTGTGCTGGAGAAGTGGTGAGAATTTGGATTTTGTTTGTGTACGAAGATTGTTTGGTTTTAGAGAGAGATGGAGACTTCGTCGTCGATACGAAAAGAAGAAGAAAGAATGGAAGGGTGGTTGTATCTAATACGGTCGAATCGGATTGGGTTGCAGTACTCTAGGAAACGCTACTTTGTTCTTGAAGGTCATGTTCTCAAGAGCTTCAAGTCTGTTCCTACTTCTAGAGATGAGGTCCCCTTTTGTCTCCTTGTATTTGCTCGTTGTTTGCCTTATTGCATTAGTTAGGACTTGATAGATGTGCTGTGTTGAATTTTCGATTTTGTTCTGCTCCATGCACTGGGCTTCCGGAGAAAAGTTAATTTCAAATCATGGATATAATAATGATGTGAATATAGTGTTCTTGTTATCTTGTTCTTCTTCTTTCTAGTGGTTTCGTATGTTTTGCTTCCTTTTAGTTTTCCTTCCGTACGTTTGATTTGTATTCTATTTGCACTTCGTTACTCCTAAGTGTTGCCTTTAGCGCATTAGTTATGATGATGAGGGGCTTAATTTTTATTTGAGTTTTGTCTATTTTGCAATTTGGTTTTATTAGAAGTTTGTTTTTAGGTAGAAGTAAATCTAAAACAACAACAAAAACCGAGTGTATGAGAAGTAGATTCGTTTTTTGCTCAACAGAGCAAGTGGTGCCGAGTTTCTCTTGCGATTGTGGAGAACATCATTACACTTAGTTTCGCTGTTGCAGAGTTATGAGGCTAATACACCTTTTGGAGTTCCCTTTGGCGTGATTTATTATGTGCATCAATTAATGGGAACATTTTGTCCGGAAACATTTTTTTAAGCATATGTTTAAAAAAAGCAAAAGTTTGCGTCAGTGACTCTCTTTATGTTTTCCATTTTTCCTCTTTACCTTTGCTTGAGAAGAAAATATTTTTGCTTTTAAATGTTGGAGGTGATTGCTTTGCTCAAGTTGGTTGCTCCTCGAAATCGTTGCAAATAATTTTACATTCTGATATTTATACTTACAGTGTTAGGAATGTTTTTACTTCGGTATTATAGGTCAACATCCGTAGCTCTTTTGTCTATGGTCATCTATTATGAATATCAATTCCTTGAACCGTCTTTTTCCCCCCCTCTTTCTATGCTTCTATTTTGGGTTTATGTGTTGCCAAAATAAGTTGGATGCTTAGTAGGAAGTGACTTTCCTGCAGTGGAAATTTACCTCTGTTTAGAGTCTAGCAGAAGAGGCCAATTGAATCTCAGGGCAGTTTTGGCAGAAAGTTCAAGAAGCGTCAGAATTGAGTTT
>JAOSBN010000008.1:5107011-5125579 GCA_027563595.1 Erythroxylum suave | reverse complement strand
TATATATATATATATATATATATATATATATATATATATATATATATATATATATTATTGTGTCATATATATGTCATATATATATATATATTATTGTGTCATATAAATTATGGGGAAAATGACCTAAGAACAGAAAGAAAACAAAAGAAATTTTTTGATCAGCTGAATCAGCAAATGAATGTGCCTTGCATTGATTAGTTGTGCAATCTATATGATGCACGTGCTATATTTTCTCATAGGAGGCCTGCATAATCTAAGATTAGCCATTCTGTTTGTCTTTAACATATAGTTTATGATTACTGAGCAAAAGGGTAATCTTGTTTTTCTTGCAGGGCCCTGTTAGAAGTGCAATAATTGATTCATGTATTAGGGTAACTGATAATGGCAGAGAAAGCATTCACAGAAAAGTATGAAAGCTGTAAAATGTTCACATTGGTGATGATCTTTTGGTTATATTTTCAGTTTTGTTCAATTCACCACTGATTTGTAAGAATTTTATCTTGTGAAACTTGCAGGTATTCTTCATATTTACACTTTATAATACTTCTAACCACAATGACCAACTCAAGGTGAGTTGACCACAATGAACAATAACAATGATTTATATTTATGTTATAAATCTTATGTATGTTGTGAAATTGAAATAATTATAGCTGGGAGCAAGCAGCCCTGAAGAAGCAGCAAGATGGATTCAATCCTTTCAGGAAACAGCTTTAAAGGTTATTGAACTTCATGTTACTGAAGTTGATTTTCAAATAGACAGTAATATGTACATTGAGGACTGAAGCTTATGCAAATTTGCAGGGTTGTCCTAACATTGCCGGTTGTTCAAAAAGCAACTGGCAGTCTTTCAGGTACTGTAACCAGATCTGGTATATGTCAAATTTCTCTAGAAATGCACATTAACATGCCTACTTACTATTCTTTCAGATTGAGTGGTTCCAGTAGGATAAAATCAATAGACTGGACTCTGTGTTCATCCACTCGAACAGATCCAGTGACTGATGTTATTGCACCTTCATCCTGGACCATATTTGGGTGTCATAATGGTTGGTACTCATTTTAAGATAAGCTTTTGAGGCATACTCAACTTCATATATAACAAAATGGCTGTTTTGTAGGTTTGCGACTTTTTAAAGAGGCAAAAGATAGAGATTCTCATAGAAAAGTAGGCAGATCTCTTTTTCTCTCTGTATTGATCTCTAATCACAATTATGTTGGTAAATGTGCATATTTTCTTGATAGTGGGATGATCATCCTGCAATAATGGCAGTGGTTGTGGTTGATGGAGCCTCAGAAGCCATCTTCCAAACTCTTATGTCTCTTGGTCCCTCAAGATCAGAGTAAGCTGTTTGAGAATCTTTCCTAATGATTATGATTAATTTTGATGAGAAAGATGAATAGGATAGTTACACTTGGCAAACAACCCATAGAGGCTATTTACAATAAGGACTTGTTTTTGGGACTTTTTTTATTTCAAATAGCATGAACTAGATTCACTTTTTATAATTGCGACACAGCTCAGATGTCAGCTATGTTTCATATTATTCACGAGCCTGTACTAAAGAAAAATTACGAGTTATGCTCATTATTAATGAGTTCTTGTTCTATTTTTATCTCAGATAATTTACTTTTCTTACATTGAGTTGACTTTACCAATTGCTTTCTAGATGGGACTTCTGTTTCTACAAAGGTAGTGTGGTTGAGCACCTTGATGGTCACACTGATATTATTCACAAGCAGCTCTATAGTGATTGGTTACCTTGGTAAGATAATTACCTCTACACTTTATGTGTATGTTGTAACAATGAGTTTTGATATATATATGGATTTACCCATCTTGGAAAAAATCATATTATGCAGGGGAATGAAGCAAAGAGACTTTTTACTGCGGCGTTATTGGAGGCGGGAAGATGATGGAACATATGGTAGCGATACCTGTAATTTTATCTTATAAACTACATTTCTGAAGGAACCTCTTGAACAAAAATTTAACATCTGGGCTTGTTCTCGTGCAGTTATTCTCTATCATTCTGTGTTTCACAAGAAGTGTCCACCCCAAAGAGGCTATATCCGTGCCTGCCTTAAAAGTAATGTATGCTTGCAATTTAAAAGTAAAAGGATGCCTTTTACTTCTGCTATTTCTCTTTTCCATACTGGTCTTGTAACCAAAATAAGAAAGAAGTGGAAATAAAATTACTTGGTGCTTCAAAGTCTTCGATTAGCATGCCATGTAAAAAAATTTTGGAACTGGTTGTTCATTCCCTTGGTATGATTTGTTAAAGAATGCAACCAGGTATTGGAATTTGTCATTCAGGTACCATACTTTGTGAATTCTTTTGAGATTATACACCCTTTTTGTCTAGGCTTAAGTTTTGTCATTTAGGAGTAGAGTTTGTTCTGCACAATAGCATAATAATTTGATAACAATCTTCTGGTGATGGTGAGGGATTGATATCCTATTTGCACAATCTTCCAGGTGGAGGATATGTTATTTCTCCTTTGAACCAAGGGAAACGTTCTGTGGTAAAGCACATGCTTGCTATAGACTGGAAATCTTGGAGATCGTATCTACAAACTTCTGCAGCTCGATCTATAACCATCCGGATGCTTGGGAGAGTTGCTGGTAGACTTCAATTGTTGATCTAGAATTTCTGTGTCAGTAGTTACTTTTTCTACATACAATGAACTACTGGATTTTGAGTTATAAGTAAAATTTGATGAATTTTGCAGCATTGCGAGAATTGTTCAGAACAAAACTAGGGAACTGCTTTCCTCCTGATTTTTCTTCAGGCGAGTTGGCAACCAGTGTTACGTTGCACCAGGTTGAAGAACAAAACAGAGTTGATGCTCAAATACCAATAAATGGTGGAAAGACCAAGGAATATATATGTGAAGAACTTGATAATACAGCTTCAGAACATGCCAGCCTAGTTGGCCTAAATGATGGTGCTGATGAGTTTTTTGATGTTCCAGAACCGTCAGATAATGAACTAACAGAAACTGAATGGAACTGTGACTTTGGTCCAGAAATGTATACTCAGGTATTCTCAACAAATTGTCTTCTTCCACTTTTCTCTTTACTTGATCTCCCGTGCATGGAATATTTGGGATTTTGCCTAGGGAACATATGTCATGATCTCCAGGGAAATGAATGTGCAATACTTGTGTATCATGTTTAACTAGCCTTATAGGCACAACAAGCATGTTAACATCACGGTAGAACTCTCGGTGAGGGTTATTGCCTTATTGATAGGTGTAGGAAGTGTTTGCAATGTTTTTCTATATCTTTTCTAGCATCTCTGCTAGCACAATAAAAATGTCGCACAGTTATGTGCATTGGTGTTCATATTTATGTTGTCAAAAATTTTAGTTCTTTCTGGACATAGTTTGCGGTATCAGTATCAGGTGAACTACCACTGTAAAGAGTTTTCTACTTTTCTTCTTCTGTCTGGTTGACTTGCAGATTGCAGACATTCTGACCCAGTCTTCAAAATTCTCACTTTTAGTTTTTCCACCTTCTTTCTTAATTACTGCTATTGCTGTCGCATGATGCCTTCTAAAATCGTTTTCTTTATCGTTGCTTGTTCATCAGCATGAGTAATTTTGAGCTCAATTCCATAAGACTAACTTTATTTCTCACTTGGCGTATCACTTTGATAATTGCAGGATCTACGTCAGCCTAAATTATCAACCGCTGCTGGTTTTGTGAAGAAATTGCATGATCTTGCAGGTATTACATATTTTTGGTGATCAATGTTGAAATTAAAAACTTGGCGTGATTGTTTTATTTCTTGCTTTCCCTTGTGTTTCATAATATTTATGCATTAATGCATGCTGCAGTTCAGAAGAAGGGCTATATGGATCTACAGGAGATGACAAGAGAAGACAGTATTTCCTGCTGCTATGGGTCCACTCTCCCAAAAGACTCAACCTACACTTTACCTTCTAGTTGGGCGATGGCTGATCCTTCTAGCTTTCTAATTCGTGGAAAGAGTTACCTCCAAGACCAGAAGAAGGTGCGGGCTAATACAAAGTGATGTTGACCTTGAGAAAAGTAGTCCTAGGTGCTGGCTGATATTAACTATTAATAGTGCTTTGTTATTTTGTTTCCAGGTTAAGGCTAAAGGCACATTGATGCAAATGGTTGCTGCAGATTGGCTAAGATCTGACAAGCGGGAAGATGATCTTGCTGGCCGTCCTGGAAGCATTGTTCAGGTAGTATTCCAGATATATTGTGGTGTTTATTAAATTTGAACATTAGTCATGAATAATCTTTTTCCTGTAGTTCTCCTTTGCAAAATGATCTTTTTAACTTGAGAGAGCCTTACAAATGTTTTATTGCAGAAATATGCAGCACAAGGAGGACCAGAGTTCTTTTTCATTATAAACATACAAGTAAGTGAAGGCTTCCATTCTCCTGGTCAACTAAATCTAAATCATATTCATTACTGTGCTTGTCTACTAAATATCTGAGTCAATTACTGTGAACAGGTCCCTGGTTCCACAACCTATAGCCTTGCCCTGTACTTTATGATGACAACACCATTGGAAGAAGCACCCTTGCTGGAGAGCTTTGTCAAGGGGGATGATGCCTTTCGAAATTGTAGGTTTAAGCTCATACCATACATATCCAAGGTTAGTGAACGAGTTCTTTGAGTTACTATACAGACTGTTCACTTCATGCCTAACAGCTACATAGAATTTCAAGCGAAAGGGAATGTTATATTCAGGTAGTGTTTAGCATCTTTAACATGCTGGTTATTTGACAGAACACTAGTTTCTAGAGCACAATAGCTGTAGAAATTTCTCTCTTTCTGCATCTACTATTATTTTTTCTTTTTCTAGCTCAAAATTATTTTAAATGCTTGAACCTAAGGCCTTGTATGTTTTAAATGTCTTTGGAAATGTTGCCTCCATCTTGTCATGAATATCTGGGAAAGTTTTGTAAATTTAATTCGTGAATTAACTTATGCTTCTTCAGGGTTCATGGATTGTCAAGCAGAGTGTAGGAAAGAAAGCATGCCTGATTGGGCAAGCACTAGAAATGAATTATTTTGTTGGAAATAACTACATAGAGGTAAGCTGGTGAAATCATTATATGCATACCGTAGATCATATAATTTGTGGTTACCATTCCTATGCAAGCGTATGAACAGACAGAAACTTAGAGTTGTTGATTAAAGTCTCAAAAGATACTTCTGTCCCTCGGTTGAATAAGGGGGGGAGAGTCGCTAGAAAAGATTGCTAATTCTGAATTTTGTGATTCATTCAGCTTGGTGTTGACATTGGATCGTCAACAGTGGCGAGGGGTGTTGTCAGCCTTGTTCTGGGTTATCTCAGCAACTTGGTCATTGAAATGGCGTTTTTGATTCAGGTAAACTGCTATCTGTTTGAATTGAGTTGAACAAACATTAGTTGATCAACTAACAAGAAACATTGTTCTTACACAAGTCAACGATTGTGTTTGAGAAAGATTGTTTCTCCCAAATTGTGTTGATCATTGCTAGGCCATAGAAAGAAAAGAGTCCCTAGTGTAGTTAAAGATCAGTTCGTTTTCCCAATTTCCCTGAGATGCAATAATTTCCTTGTATGTCTTTAACAAAACTTCCTGGCGGTACTCCGCACCCATCTCACATGAAACCGTCGTTCTAACACAGGCAAACACAGAAGAGGAACTCCCGGAGTATCTTATTGGTACTTGCCGCCTTAATCACCTGGATGCCTCAAAAGCAGTTCCACTGAAATCATGCTGATATCTGGAATCAGAGGTCCTGATAAGATAATCGAATGAATATGCCCGTATCAAGCGAATGTCTTATTCTTTCATATATGTATATCTCACTAAGAGTTGATTCATTGTTGTACAGATGCTGTTCCAAGATTAATGCTCATTCAACAAATTAGTTTTCCACGTACATTTGCCATTGTCACTCTGCTCCAAAATGAGGGTAAAAGTTTTCTCTTTTGCATTTCTAGTTACCCTTCATCAAGCATTTGGTTTACCTTGCTGTACTACATTTGATAGAAAGTCGAAAGATCTGACTAACTACTCGAAGTTCACAGGCAAAATTTTCTGAACAAACCTACCTTTCACTTCGTCATTTAGTGTCAATCTTCCCCCAACTTAGTAAGAGCGATATCTTAGTTGCGATAGCGGGATCCTTCAACTTGGGTTCTTTTGTACAAGCACTGATTGAATGGTGATGGCGCTTAAAAATTTGAACAACGCCTAGAATCCCAATCCCAAATCTCAGTTCTACTAATTGAACAATGCTCCATTGGAAGCGATAAATTGGGAATAAAAATTTTCCATTTCTAACTTACGAAAATTTAATCTTAAGTTATATGTTTTTGTTGAAATGGGATGGAAGGATTTGCTCTTTTAGGTATTAATTTTATTAACTAAAATATTTTTTTCTTCTGATTTTTGGGTTTTTACTTCAAATAAAATGAAAATACATTTAGTTGTTAATATTAAATAATTATATTTTATTATTGATAGTAATTAAATATTATATAAAACTAAAGATAAATTATTTTATAAATTAATTAATTATTTTAGCTAATCTTTTGTCAATTATTTATAATTAGTATTTATCTTTTATTAATATTAAATAATTAAACAAAATAAATTTGTAAAAAATATTTATAATTTTATTGATGTTATTTTAAAATTTAAAGCCAAAATTATTACTTGGAATTTGGTACTTGACATTTTAAAATTTTCTATTTCATAATCACTGTTTAGGAAATCTTAAAATTTATTATTTTAAGATTTATTTTATTTTATAGTTGAATTATTTAATATTAATTATCAAGAAAATTTATGAATAATACTATTTGATTATTTTATTTAATTATATTTACATTTTTGAAAAATAATATTTCAAATTAGATAATTATTTAATAAATATATTTCAAACAATATTTATAATTTTAAAACACAAAATAACTAAAATTAATAATAAATTTCAGATATTTATTTAGATAATTTTAATAAAATTTAAATACAAAAGGGAAGTGGAATTAAACTCCCGAAATGACAGAAACAGGAGTCAATACTCTTAACAATCCACGGGAAACAGATATAAAAACACGTGGATAAAATTTAATAAACGGTTATAACACCGTACTAAGAAACAAGAATTTCATGTGTTTGGGAATCAAGATATTTTGGTAGCGAGGTAGGTGGGCCCCAAAATCACGGTAATTCCAAAATATTATCGACGTTCAATGTAAACAGTAACTTTTAAATATTATTATAGTTTTTTTTCCTTCTTTTCATAATAATTTCTCAAAGGACTTTATTTTATAAAGAGTTGGATTGGATTAAGCTACAAATTAACTCATAACTAAGTTGGATTCAACTTTTGGTTAAGTTTAAATTGTGAGGGGGTTTAATAATGTAATTTTGAGGCCTTTTAGATTTTATACCAAATTTTAAATTTAATTTATTAATTATAAGTTAGATCAAAATTTGTTATTTTATTGCCAATTCTATTTTTTAGATCCAATGTTTAAAAAATAGAAAATTAAACTAATAAAATAAAAATGTAAAAATTCAACTAGTATTAAATTATCATAAAATAACAACAAAAACTCAGTAAAAATTTATACACGAGATCTAGAGAGGTTGAATAAAATTAAAGAACCTAAAATAGAATTGAAGAAAGAGATTGAAATTTAATTGAATGAGAAGATTGTCTAATAAAAACTAATTAGTATATTTTTATTTATAAAATTTTGTTAGTTTATGAAAACTGACCTACAAATTAATAAATTGGTCGATTTTTAATAACAAGAATTATTAAAATAAAGTAAATTTAAAATTTTGAATAATTAAAAATGTTTACTTTTAAACTGATCAAATTGATTTAGTTTTTTAATTATTGGTTAGATCCTATTATTTCCTAATTTGGAACAAGTGACATAATTTATGTTATTTGGATTTAATTTTATATATTCTCGTAATTTAAAAATTCCTAAGATAAAAGAAAATTTTCCTAAAATCCTGAATCTTATGTACTAATGTCATAAAAGTTTCTATTATTAGCCAACTGCGAAATTCAATTTTTATTTAAATGATTTTTACAACCAAAAGTGTTATATATTTGAAAGAAGTTACTACATAGTACATACTAATACGATTGACGATATTAAAAATAACGGAGGAAAGTACAAGTTAATCCAAATCTTCTTACGTGGTCACATTCCTATGCTATTTTTTTATACATGAACAGGTAAAGAGGAAGTCATAGTTGTTGACCAAATAAGGGATAACGGGTGACCACACAGGCAAGATTACGAGTTTGACCAATTTACCTGTTCAAAGTCCGGTACTTCTTGTAACGTTTAGACCAGTAATTATTCCCTAGTGTATTATCCATAAGAAGAAAAACACTGGGTCAGTTAATGTGTACTACGTTTCCGAGGACTAGATAAATGGAATTCTCCGAATCCGCGTTGCTTTCTTTCACCTTCTCTCTCACACACTTTGCAGTTCAAGAGAGAGGATCTCAGTAGCTCTTGGGTTTGATTGTATTATTTAATGGGGAAAAAGTTGTGGTCGTTTTAAGTGGTGAAGTCAGTTGTGTTTGGATGGCGAGAAAATTTTGGGTTTGATTCGGAAAGATTTGGTTTTCATCGAGGGATTTAGCTTGTGTGGGACCTAACTTAATTGGGTTGTGGTTTTTCGGTGGAGTCCCAAAACAGGTCTGAAGAATTTATGAACACGAGATCCCTAAGCTCGATACAGGTACGCCACTACTTGTTGTCACCTTTTTTTTAAATGGGGAATTGACTTTGGTGGATGACAACGTTTTTCTCTGTTGTTAGTCTCTAATCTATATTTCCGCTTCGTGGCCTTGTTCAGCATTGCTGCTTTTGGAGTCTCTTAACCCTGGAAATTTTCGTGGGTTTTTCACTTTTACTTTCTCTCTTGTTTTTCACTCGTTTCTTGTTTGCTTATCTGGAAAAGGGCTTTGGTTAACTTTATGTCTGAGGAGAGAATAATGAGCTTTAAGTTGCAAATCAAATTGAAATGTCTGGTTTAAATTGATCGAAATGGAATTAAGTCATCAAAACCGAATACTAGATGGCTTCAGAAGGTGAATATCATCTGTTTCTTGTATAGTATGTATGTTGATCATGAACTGAACAAGATTTCAGAGTTCTCCAATTGGACATGTTTCGAGTTTGTACCTTTTCGTTGACTATATTTCTTCTTACTTCCTTTATTTTGTGATGAAAGAGGCTCTTTCGCATGTTTACACTGTCTTGTTTGGCAGAGGTTGAAGGGGAAACTAAGTGGATGGCTCCTTCCTTAAAGTTCGCTATGCTTCTGATGCTTCTGGGATTGGGTACGGTTTGATGCTTTGTTAACTTTTTTCCCTTTTATGGTGTGAACTTTTTTTCTGCTCAGCTGGACGTCGTTGGTTTCTTGCCATTGTGCCTTTTTATTATCATCTTAGCAAGTGAGAATGGTGTTTTTCCGTGTTTGGAGGTTTTAATCTCCATATGGACTCACCAATTCGTTCTACTTGGACTGCGTGCAATCAAAAAATATTTTGAGGGCTTTCAGTTGTGGACGTAGCTTATTATGTAACATTGCGCTAGATGTAGGATTTTGGTCTTTTATCCTTTTAAACTGCTACAAAAGTTCTTTTGGAACAAGTCTACCTTCTCTCCATTTTGGCTAATGGTTATGCTTACTCGAATGCTTCTGCTTCTGTAATAGCAAATGCTTCCTCCATTAATCAAGGTTTTAGCCATTGTGAGAAGATTGTCAAAAGTTGGGCCATGTCTTCCACTGAGCAAGAAATTAAAGAGGACAAGCACACACTCCGAGATTTGTTGTTTTTCCTCCATATTCCAAGAACCGGAGGACGTACATACTTCCATTGGTAATTTTGTATTAACTTTCCCTTTTACATAACCTAAATTTGGTCGTAGTGTCACCAACAGATTGTTTAACTTTGGCTTACTACATATACTTGCAGTTTTCTGAAGAAATTATATTCTAACTATGAGGAATGCCCCCGATCTTATGACAAGCTGCGGTTCAATCCAAGGTATCATTTCCCTGTATGCTGTTCTTGATTTTTGTCTGAACGAGCTAATGAAAACTTAAGTTCTACTTAACAGGAATTGTTTATTTACATTCGTCTTGTTGCCAATTTCTGGTTATAATTGTTTCAGGAGCTAGTAATTGTCTTTCTTGGAAACATAGATGTCATACCCTTGGTTGATATTGCTCGTTGTTCAATTCTTTCTTCATAAGCTAGCATAGCATGGCTCTGAACATTATCATTTTTATTATTTATTGGCTTTCAATTGTTCTCTGGTACAAAATAAACATCTTTGTTTGTCTCTCCTGTTAAGTTGAAAATGTGGTGTTTGTATCTGGTGGAGTAATTTAACTTGTTTGCAATTTTGATGCCTGTACAGGAAAGAAACAACCTGTGTGTCAGTCTTATATCATACTGTTTTGTATATGCACCTTATGAAAGAAAAAGAATAGAAAAGTGCTTGCTTCACTTTTTGCGTGTGGTAGTTGAATTGGTCACATTTGCATTTTTGCAGTAAACAGAAGTGCAGACTGCTGGTAACTCATGATGACTATAGCATGATGTCCAAACTTCCTAAAGAGAAAACTTCAGTGGTCACCATACTTAGGAATCCAATTGACCGAATCTTTAGTACTTATGAATTCTCTATTGAAGTAGCGGCAAGATTCTTGGTGCATCCTAACTTGACTTCTGCCACAAAAATGTCTGGCCGTTTACGCTCTAAGACTCGTGGAGTTAGTACACTTGATATATGGCCATGGAAGTATTTGGTTCCATGGATGAGGGAAGACCTTTTCGCTAGGGTATATTTTTATCATATTATGTTTATGGAGTCATTTCTTCTTTTTGTTTTGCTCTCCCAATTCTCTTGTTTTTGGTTTTGTGGTTCTAAATCATTCGCCAAATTTTCTTCTCAAAATGATTCATTTTGTGGTTTTCCCTACTAGCCTATTGTCTCTATCTGTGTATTTGTGTCTATGTAGCATCAAAGTAACCTGCATGTGCATGGACTGTACTATAATCCAAAATTCTTTTGATGACTTTATGAAGCAGCGATGCTTTGATATCCACTCGAAATCAGTTACATCAAAGTAACATATCATATGGCTGTTAACATTTCTTACAAAACTTTTATTTATATTGCAGAGAGATGCTAGAAAAATTAGGGGCGCAAATGATGTTAAGAGCTACAATCCATATGAGATGGAGGAATTTGTTAAGCCTTTACATGAGTATATCAATGACCCAATAGCTCATGACATCATTCACAATGGGGCTACATACCAGGTACTTGCATAGTTTAGCTTTGTCACTTGAAACCTATTCTTTTTTCAATTTCAAGCTGGATTTATTTTCTTGTTGCCTCCTTATAGTAGTAGGCTTGGATAATTCTAGTCGTCTAAAATACTATTGATGTAGCTTTAATGTCCTCTGAATATCAACCAACAGAGAAACAGGTCATGGCACATTTATGTTTTCTCTGCATGAATTTTGACCTTAAAATCATTTAATTGGTGTACTTGATAGAATAAAACTTCTTTTCATTGGAGATGTCTAATAATTAGTTTACGTGCAATTTTGCAAAAGCTGTTAAATCTTTACCTTTCTATCGTATGTTAACCTTGCCTACAATCTGGCATATGGTTTATCTTGCTTATTATGATTTAACTTATAGTAAAATATTTCTATAAAGTACCATTGAAGGAGTGCACCAAGAGGAAAAAAGCAATGAAGATCAGGTTAGAACAGAAATTTCTTTTGTTGCAGGATACTGAATATTCGAGTTTTTAATAGAATTTTTTGGATTTTAGCTGAATTCTGGATTGTGCAATAACATTGACATAATTGGTTATTCCTCTTCTTCCTTTTCCACTTTCGATTAATATTGAAAATGTGTTTAACTCAACAGATTGCTGGATTGACAAACAACTCATATTATGTGGAAGCACATGAAGTGCGCAAGTGTGTACATAAGTACAAGGCTCTTGGTAATGATGTTCTTGAAGTGGCAAAGGTATTTACTGAAGGTTTTCCCTTGCTTGAAGAATGCAGTCTTGTTATAGCATCTCTGATATTTTTCCCTCATGATTGTGTTCATGGTAGATGGTTGTAAATATTGCAGAGAAGGTTGGATGATATGTTATATGTCGGTCTTACTGAGGACCACAAAGAATCTGCGACAATGTTTGCACATGTGGTTGGTGCACAGGTGATTTCTCAGGCACTAGCATTGAACGTCAGTGCAGATAATGTAGCTGCTGATAAATCAGGTCAGCATGTCAAGCAAATCCATTTTCTGTAATTTTTTACTTTTTATAGTCCAGTTCATTCTAAATGAAGTTCATTTTATGGTACAGAGCAGAGCAATCTGGTTTCAGATTCAAAGCATGACGAGGATGACGATCATCAGGTTAGGAATAGTGAACTCTTTTGCATTTGATAGAAGTTGGTAATTGAATATTAATTACAAAAGACACTTCTTTGTTTCTTTTGACTTGTCAGAGTGACTCCGCAGACCAAAAGGCTAATGAAGTTTCTTCGACGGAGGACATGGATGGGAAAAATGAGAATGTAAGGCATTTTGATATATTGTATGTTCTGTTTTCATTACAGTGTAAATGAAATTTATTATAAATCCACTCCTGCCATAATAGATTACTGTTGAAAAACTTATGGATGCGTATGGAGACTGCATTTCTAGCTTACGGAAGACCCAGACTCGTCGTCGTATCAATTCGTTGAAGAGAATTGCACCTGCAAACTTCTCAAAGGAGGTTTATATTCATTTTCCTTTTTCGTTCATCGTGTTTCCCTAAATACAAACTTATTGACCCATTGTTATTAGAGTGATTTTCATCTCACGTGTTTGTTCTCTATCTTGTTTTTCTTTGTTTTCTGAATCACACCTCATGCAATTAGCTTTATTTTCTAATCTTTCCCACCCCTTCTTTAATTGTTTAAACCCCTCTCGTCCTTATTTTGCCAAATTATTTTAAGAGAATGAAATCCCTGTATTATTATTTCAATATCTAGTTGTTCATTTGTGTTTCTATTATCTGTCATCAACGTTACGTTTCTGTTACCGAACTTAATAGTTGATGGAGAATGTTGTAGAACTTTGAGTCTTTTAACATGTCAGTTTCTTCATCTTGAAATATACTTGTTCGAGCAGTTACATTGCTGTTGGAAGTTGCTGTGCTAAGCTAGCTTAATTTAGACAGACTTCTATGTTTGCAGGATCGTCTTAAGGTTCCTGAGGTGGTATTAGAGCAGATAAGATCATTAAATGATCTTGATTTGGAGCTTTATAAATATGCTCAGGACATCTTCGCAAAGCAACACAAACTAACAATGCAAAAGCTGGTCAACAGGGTATGTATTTATCTGTCGTATCATGCTTGTGGGCACTGAATCTTTCATGATATTTGACCGCAAATATTGTAGAATTACACTAATTCTGCTCCTTCTGAAGTCTTGATCATGATCTTATTTATTGTTATATTCTCGTTAACATTTTTTGATAAAAGCAAGTTGAGAATTGAGAGCAGTGACAAACAGGCTTCTTATAAGAATTTGTTTATGGGGTTACGTACTTATGGCTTCTAAACTGCAGCAGGGGTTGAAGAACATGGTTTCCAGTTGGAGGGTCCTTGCTTTGGGCACGCCTTGTGTGATTCTAGTTTTGGTACTTTATAACGTTGTAAAGGGTAGAAGAAGAACTTGGAAAGTTAAGATATGACTTCGCTCTCTTTCCTCAGTCCTTGTATTAAAAGAAGCAAGTGAACAAAAAAAAAAGAAGCAAGGGGAAGAGGTTTGGTTTGGTTTGGCTTGGTTTGTTTTGCTCTGAAAAGTGAAAAGGACCGCAATCGCCATGTTTCTGTATCTCCAATATGTTATATTATATTATTACCTTACTCTCTCATGTTTCCTTAATATATTTTCCAAAAATAATTTTTAAGAAATCTTTATTAAAAATAATAAAATATATGATATAAATAATAGACGTAAATTATTTAAATATTATATAAAAGATGATTCAATTTAGTATATAAATAAATCTATTGTAAACCTATAAAAAATTGAAAATTTTGAGTTTAGTTCCTGGCTGTCTCTTCAAAAAATGGCTTGAGATTTTGTCTTCATTCACGGGCTGATGATGCATGTGAAGCCGTGAACGATTAATAGCCAATCAGTGGCTCCTCTTCTATTACCGCCCGCTCAATTTATTGACTTTTGTTACATCTCACGATTATCCCCTTCCTTACGCAGAAATAATACAATCATTTATTCACTATTTCAATTATTTTATTTCTTTCGTTAACACGGCCAGGTTAAGGAAGGGGAACCAAATTTTCAGTATCCACTATCTTATACTTATTTTATTTTATGTGATTTTATTCATTTATTTTTTTGGATCTTACATATTTATATGAGTAAGATCGTGTGAAACAGAGCAGATATAGAATAATAGATACGGAAGATTTGATCCAAAAGAAGAGACACCTAAAGTCTTAATTAACTTCTGCAAATGTTTTTTTTTTGCTAACAAACGGAAACTACTCTAACTCACAAACGGCGATACAGGGTTCTTTTCGCATCATTAACAAGAAGTTCAGTAATAACAATAAGAGCCTCTTGGATGAAATGCAGGCTTGGTCGTGATAAGATAGCTAGCTCAGCTAATCGATTCGCACACTAGTTTCTTTCTCGATATACGTGCTAGATCGTCACCTCCCAATTACGGTAAAGCAATTCTCGGATAACTGCAAGCAAAACGTGATTCTCAGTCAGAACTAGATTGGAAGAAGAGAGAATATTAATAACCTGTAGGGAGTCCACTTCAACGACGATACGTTGATAGCCCCGCTCCCATGCTAACGTGAGGTCTGAGTGGACTCCCCACAGCTCAGCAGTGAGCGGAGAACCCCCATCGATGTTGTGCAGGAACCCCCTGCACCAGTGGCCGAGGTTGTCCCGGAGTACGCCCCCCGCGGTGGTAACGTGAGGATCCGGTTTGACCGCCTCATCGATGTTCAGTTTGACCCACCTCTCGGGGGGTTTGAGCCATCCAATCGATTGACCCGGGGCCAGCTCGTGCTGAGGGAACACTCTGGATTCAATGATTCGCGCTCGCTTAATCCAGTCGACATATTCCCATACAAATCTTGACCCAGTCGCCAGCTAGATAAAACCGTCCTCAAATATACTATGGTTCCGCCATTGCCAAAGATACCAACAGGCAACTCCAAATATTCGGTCCACCCGACTTGAAAAACACGTTTCTATTGCCTGAGGTTTGACAGCAGCCAGCACTCCTTCGCTTGGTTGAAAAAACCCGTAGTCACCATTGCATCTGGGAATTGGCGCCAGAATGCTCGCACTCTCTGGCAATCGCGTAAGACGTGAAGAATAGTTTCCTCTTGACCGCAAACGCGGCAACTGCTATCTTCAGAAAGACCCCTGGTTACTTGTTGTTGATTGGTGAGCAATTTTGACTTGGCCGCCAGACATAGGAAGGCCCAAATACGTTGAGGCCCAGGCTATTTCCAAATGAGGTCGCAAATCCTGTAATCGCCCTCCGTACTTTGGTCTTCAATAAGGCTATAAGCTGACGCTATGGTGAATCTCCCATGTGGAGTAGGGCCCCATATGACATAGTCTTCCTCCATTTGGACACTGTGTGGCTATATAACTGCCAGATCCAAGCAGACGGCTTCGGGTAGGTATTAAAGAAACAAGTTCCATCGCCACTCCTCATTTGCAATGAGACAGTCTGACACGGTATGGTATAAAGCACTGTCCAGAAGAGGGACGGTCACATTATCAATGAATGGACCCCAGTTCGGTAGCTAGTTATCCACCCAGAATTGGATACGTTGACCATTACCCAATTTCCAAGTTAACCCCCGTCGCACCACTGCCCAGACTGCAACGATTCCCTGTCAACAGGCGGAGGCTCCGGCGGAGCCACCGAAAGGGGAATGGTATGAGTGTCCAATCGGTACTTTGCTCAGAGGACTCAAGCCCATAAGATCGTGAGGTTCGTGATCAACTCCCAAACTAGCTTCGTGAGAAGGGCATCATTGGAGGACCGTAATCTCTTTAGCCCCAGGCCCCCTACTTCTTTTGGGCGGCACACCTTCTCCCATTTCACTAGATGCAGTTTTGATTGCCCTCCCGTCGAGCCCCATATGAATTTGCGCATAGTTGTCTCGAGCTCATCGCAAAGTTGACGCCAGAGTCTCACCGTTTACATGGTATAGGTTGGCAGGGCCGTAATGACCGATTGGGAAAGGGTAATCCGTTCAGCGAGGGACAGAGTCTGGGCTTGCCACCCTGCAAGTCGGGTTTGCACTTTGTCTAACAAGTATTGATACGTGCTCCTGGTCGTACGCTCATGAAGTAGTGGTACTCCTAGGTATTTGTTGAGATAGTGAGTACAAGTCACTTGCAGAAGTTGACTCAGCCGTCACATTTCCACTCTTGGTATATTCTTGGAGAAAAGAACTTTTGTTTTATTCGCGGTAACTCGGTGGCCCGAAGCTTGGCAAAACACTTCCATCGTCCGCCGAATCACCTGCGTTTAGGCTGCCGTGGCTTCGGCAAACAAAACGAGGTCGTCTGCAAAGAAGAGATGGGAAATGGGGGGGTCCACCTTGATCGGTTTCCAGTGACCCTGGGCCACTTCTTTTGATATAAGGTGCCCTAGCCGTTCCATGCACAAGGCAATTCTCACTCATATGGACATTGACTAAGCTAAGGCCACATGTCAGTTTCGGTAAACCTGACCTCACCAAACCACTCCTATTCTCGCCACGAGTAATGAAACCTAAAACTCTCAACCTCAGAGACACAGGAAGCTCACCTTCACGGCTTGACTGCCTTTCTTTTATCCCTCTCATAGTCACAAAAAGGCTAAATTCTCAAACTATGATTAAATAATTTTTCTATTCGTGAAATGGGAGAAAATAGATAGGAATGGGCGGATGTAGGACACCTCGCCAACGAATTTGGTGGGGTCCGAACCAACCTGCCACACCTGTTGGCGGGGTGGAACACGTGGACCGATGTGTCTACCCTGCCATGCAGGATGGCGAGATGCGGGCACGTGGCCATCCCGCCATGGGGGTCACCCCCCATTAAGAATGGCGGGGTGGGGGCTACAGGCTTGCAGCCTTTTACAGTCCACCCCGTCGTTCTTAATGGCGGGGTGGATAGGCTACAGGGGCGCTGCCTATAATGCTGGCTCTCTGCAAGGATGCAACCTACCTCGCCGTTCATAATGGCGGAGTGGGTATGAGCCAGCAATAATGCTGGCTCTCTCTACTACCTTATATAAGGCAGAAGCACCGAAGCTCTTCGGTGCTTCTTTAAATTTACTTTCTTCGATGCTTCTTCATCTTCTATTTTGTAGGTTTTCATTTTGCAGTTGGCATTGCTTCCTCTTTTGCTTGGTGTTGCTTTGATTTTGCTAGTTTATCAACGAATCAATTAGCATTTTTTGCTCTACTTCAACAACAAGTCTACCAACATTCTTTGATCTTCTTAAAGGTTTATTATTTCATAATTTATATTTTTTAATATGTAATGTTAATTTTTAGTAAATATGTTTTTTTATATTAGATGTTTGTGATATTTTTGTATTTGATATTTGATATTTTATTGTTAAATGACCACATAATTATTTGTAGATTAGTTAGTTGAGACCGATAAGTATATTAATTTTAAATAATATATTAAGTTACAAATTATGTTGGCTTTTCTCTTTTTATGTCATGGATTTAAGAGAATTAATTAGTAGTGCGTTAATAATAACATCAAGTCGAAATTTATGGGTATGAGATAAGTGATAATGATTAGCCTAAGTTGACGTTTGTTGTCTTTAGTATATGAAAATGATGTCATTGATTCTAATAATAAGTAGAAGCTTCATAGTTTGTTCATCAAGTAACCTAAAGTAAATCACTCACTAAATCGAATTTTGATTTAATTAGTTGATGAGCTTCTATAACAAATCCAATTCAATTTATTAGTATAATAAATAAAATAAAATAAAAAAATAATAAAAATAAAATAAAATAAAAAATAAAAATAAAAATAATAATTCATATTAACAAGAATTATAAAAATAATTAATAAAATTAATAATCAAAAGAGTCATAATTAGTAAAAAATTAATAATGATAATAATAATAATTAATATTAATAAGGAAATAAAAATAATTATAATACATTTAGTTATAATTAAAAAATTAATAATAAGAAGAAATTTAATATTGATAATAATAAATATAATTAAGGAATTTATAATAATAATAATATAATGGTGAAATTATATTTAATAACAATAACAATAGGAAGAAACTGAATAATATTAATAAGTAATATTAATAAGAATAATAAATTTAATTATAATTTAAAAATAATAATAAAAAATTTAATTGGGATAATAATAAAAATAATTAAGGAATTTATTATAAGAATAAATACAATGGTGA
>JAOSBN010000008.1:5089000-5106911 GCA_027563595.1 Erythroxylum suave | reverse complement strand
ATGACTCAACTTCGAATCCATGTTTGCCGAGATATACAGGGAATTTATGTCATTTCCGATAGACACAAAGGAATTATCAATGCAATAAAAAATTTGGAAAAGTGGAAGGAACCGGTAGCTTATTATCGTTTTTGCTTGCTACATGTCAGGGCAAATTTCACCAAAAAATTTAAAAGTCATGTGTAAGTGGAAACATTTTATATTATTATTGATCACAGTATAAATTATGATATTCTAATGATTGTTATTGTTTATTGACTGGTTGAAAATTTTGCTATGGCAGGCTGGACGATCAACTCAAAGAAGAAAATTTGATAAGTTCATGCAAATGATTAAATAGGCCAATCTAGAAGATTATACTTGGCTAAAGAGACAAGTCTCACCTGTGAGATGGGCGTTGAGTAAAGATGGAGGTTACCGATGGGGTGTTTTGACAACAAATATGGCTGAATGCTTTAATAACATCTTCAGAGGGGCGCGACATTTGCCAATCACTGGCTGTGTTCGTTTTACTTTAGAACAAACGGTTAAATTATTCCAGGAAAATCGAAAAATCATTCTCAAAGCACGGAATAATTATTCGATCAACATTTAGCACAAATATTTGGCAAATGAAGCAAAAGGCTGAAAGCATACTATCTAATCATATGACTTGAGGTATGGTACATACAGTGTGGTCACTGCTCGACATGGAAATAATAACAAGGGAGGAAATATTCAGAATGTCAACTTTCAAGAAAGAACTTGTACCTGCGAAAAATGGACAGAACTTCATTTTCCATGTTCTCACGTCTTTGCTGCATGTTTCAGATCTAATGTTCATTCGACAATCCATATTCATCCTGTTTACAGTCTTGCGGCATACAGAAATACGTATTCTAGTCAGTTTTATCTGCTTCAACATCCAGATTATCGGGAAGAAGCAGATTTTTCATTGAGATTTCGCAGGTTAAGGTTGGCTAAAAAGAGGGGCAAAGTGAAAAGTGCTAGAATAGGAAATGAGATGGATAGACGGTATCCTGATTCTCCGCGAAGGTGCCGTAATTATAATATGTCAGGTCATAATGCTTCAAATTGTCCCTCTTCAAGTCATGTATAGTAGTGATTTTATTTAATGCAATAAAATTGATTTGCCTTTTTTTAATAAAACTTGATTTTAAATATTTTTCATTTTTCAAATGTATATATTATAAAATTTGTAAAAAAAATTAAATTAAGTCTAAATAATTTTAATACAGGAAAAACATAACAAATTAAAACTTGTACTTCAAATTTAATTTGTATAGATGTTCTAAACCATAAATAAAACTAAACTTTGAAATAAAAAATCTTTTAATGCTAAAAAAACAACACTAACCAAAATTAAATCTTAAAAAATATAACTTTATACTTAAACCATTTAAAACAAATGTTAAAAAGTCCACCTCGCCATTATAAACGGCAGGGTTGACTCATCACTCGACGGGGTCACAAATAGGTGTCACCCTGCCATTTTGCAATGGCAGGGTGATGCTTAGCAGGGTGGTTCACACATCTCCAACCCCGCCGTTCCTGATGACGGGGTATCCTACAGTCAGACTCCCCCTTTATTTTTAGCATACATCATGGAAAGAATTTTTTTTAATCATATTATGAGAATTTAGCCTCACAAAAACACTATTATTCTAAATCTCTGAAACTGCATCGTTTTCTTTGTCTGACCATGTCTGACGCTACGATGTCCTTCCTGTTGCAGAAGGTTTAGATGCAGCGGCGTACGTTTTTTTAGGAGTTACTTCAGATTTCATTAATAGCTTTGTTCCTCTGGTTCGGTTTTTGTTTTGTTTTTTCCCCCTTTTGTTGTTTGTTTTGTTGTTATTTTAGTGATTTTAGTCCTTAATGGTTGTGCATTGCCTGCATTTAGCCTTCTTTTCGCTCTATCAGTTTGTTTTCCTGGATAACGACAGAAGAACGCACCGCCAATTTTTACTTAATTTTGACAATTTAATTTCAAACTTTTACGGTATTATGTTTTCATTCTGTTATTGTGATAATGTTCTTCACTCGGCTGCTTCTGTTCTCTTTTTCGAATTATTCTTTTGCTGTATTGAAGATGGACTTTTGCTGTATTGAAGATGGAAGGAACAGAAAACGACGAGTCATATTTCACTGAAAGGGACGATTCGTTTGGCAATACTTGTTCTTTTGTTATGCGTTTTTATTTTCTCTTTTTGTGGCCTCCGTTTAAGCAGGGATGTTATTCCAATGCAGTCCTTAAGTTAGTAGATTTTACAATCCTGATGTTTTTGGAACATCATTATCACTTAGATATGTTTCTTATTTTTACGTGTTTGATAAGGTAAAATCTAGGTCCTTATTTCGAATTATTACAATAGAGGGACTCTTGTTCTTTAATCTGCGAGTTACTGATTTTAGTCTAAACCTTTTTCGTTGACCTGGGGGTTATTATACTGTACAGGACAATAACATGAATGATTCTTGGTTTTTAACGATAGTATTAGTGGGATTCCAGATGATTTCTTTCATGATTCCATGAAGTATCTCGATTTGCCAATGGAGGATTTGGAAACAAACAATGGTGAAGACTGGGTGGCTAAGTTTCAACACCTAGATCCACCCCCTTGCAGTGTTTTGACAAGTTTGTCATTGTGTTTCAGTAGTGGGATTAGCAATGATGCTCTGGAAGTAAAGAAATGCTCCCCCATTTCAGGAAGTCTTCTACAGATTTTGTTTCATACCCTTGTCTCGTTATTTGGCATATGTTGGCCTTGGACTAAGCTAGTCATATAGGTTGTTTAAAGATTTTGCTTATATTTTGGTGCTTCAGTTCTGATTTCTTTTCTTCTATATATGTATTGGAGCTATATGTTCATACTGTTTTATTCATATTTAGGATCTTATTCCACCATTTCCTTGGCTTATGTAAGCTCTTCTACTAGTTTTTTAATTATGTATCTCCATTGATTTATATATGTTTATTACATAGTTATTACAGATGCTTCTGTTAGATTGTGTTCATTACATGATTTATATATGTTCTCCCTAAAGTGGGCCACAAGTGATGGCTAACCCTGGAGTATGTGTGATATTTTCTCATATTACTAGTTTTAGTTGCGTTGTGATTGGATTTGGAATTAGAATTGGAACAAAGTTATTTCCATGAATCATAGAAATATCGTATATAATTTTACTAGTGTTTATTTAAGAAATAGGACCAAACAATACTAAAAGAGTTAAGCTTGAATTAGCAAAGGTACAGATGATTCAAGTGAGTTGGGAAAGGCTAGAAAACAGATGACTGTCTAGGGAAATTAATTGCTCATAAAAAATTATGTTGATTAGATTCCTTAACTTTTGGAAAATAGTGCAAAACTAGCGAGTCAATGAATGGAGCTATATGTTTGCAGAAGATTTATGTTTTATCTATCATGAGTTCTGATATAAACGAAGAATCGAGAGATATTGAGAAGAGGGATTGTGAGAGCTTAAAGAAATCTCCCCTTCCCTTTATATACTAGACTATTTTATTTATATAAGGTAAATTACAATTATATCAATTATAATTCCTAAAAATCCTCTTAATTAAATCATAATCATAATCATAATCATAATCAATTATAATCTCCAAAAATCCTCTTAATCAAATCATAATTTCTAATACTCCCCCTCAAGCTGGAGCATATATATCATAAACTCCAAGCTTGTTATACAGTTGTGTTACATGACTTTCAACCAAAGACTTAGTGAATAAATTAGCCAATTGGCTCTATATTCTGATTCTGCATTTGAACACGAAACCACAATTTGTTCTTGCTTTTCTGTGAATTTAGATTGTCACAAACAAACATGCAAGACCCCATAGTAGATTGTCGATCAGTCTTAGAGCCAGCCCAGCTCATGGTTTTTATATAAGAGTCCTTTCTTAGTATTGCACTTGAGGTATTTCAAGATTTGAATAGCCGCATTCCAATTGTTGGTTCGAGGAGATTGCGTAAATTGACTCCCCACACTTGTACTGAATGAGATGTCAGGCCTAGTAACTGTAAGATAGATTAATTTCCTAATTTAATCTCCCATTCAATTTCCTATAATTTACTTCATCTTTCAAGAGTTCTCTCTGGTCTACATCAAGTTTGGTGTTGGGATCCATTGGAGAATCCAACTATTTGCATCCCAATAAGCTAGCATTTTCTAGGAGATCAAGAACACACGTGTTGGGAGAGGCAAATATCATCTTTAAATCTTGCAACTTTGATTCCCAAAAAATACTTCAATAAACCAAGATTTTTGTTTGGAATTGTTGTTGTAGAAACTCCTTCAATCTCTGGATCCCATTTTGATCATCACTAGTAATAACAATATCATCAACATATAATGATCGATAGAATTTTATGAGATCTTGTGTGTTGATAGAACACCGAATGATCTACTCCGCGTTGCGTGAGACCAAATTTCTTCACAGCCGAACTAAACCATCCAAACCACGCTCTTGGAGATTGTTTTAAATCATATAAAGATTTGTTCAATACGCACACTTTCTTAGCCTCTCCCTGATCAACAAACCCTGAAGTTGCTCCATATAGATTGTTTCTTCTAGATCACCATGTAAGAATGCATTTTTTATGTCAAGTTGGTAGAGAGGCTAAGAATAAGTTGTGGCTAAGAAGATAAAATTATGCATTGACATCATTTTCTCCATAAGAGTGAAGGTTTCAGAATAATCAATACCATATACTTGTGTATGCCCTTTAGCAATAAGACAAGCCTTGAGTCATTTGATAGATTCATCAGCAACTCTTAATGGTATATACCCATCAACAACCAACAATTGAGGCATCAGGAGGAGCAGTGACAAGCTTCTAGGTGTCATTTGACCATAAAGCATCCATTTCCTCTTGCATAGCTTGCTTCCAACAGGAGTGTTGTAAAGCCTTTGTTATATTCTTATGAATAGACATCTAATCCAGGTTTGATAAAAAGGAACAAAAGGAGGGAGATATATGGTCATAAGAAACAAAATTAGAAATCAGATGATTGGTACAAAATCATTTACCTTTCCTTAAGGCAATAGGCCAATCTACGTCACTGTTTCTTGGAATTAGAGACAAATTAGGATCTAGAGAAGAGGGTTCATCCGAATGGTTATCTATCATTTAACTAGGTCATTGGGAATAAACTTACAAATCTAGTCGAGACAATTGATGAAGATAAGAAAGATCTAAATTAATAGATGAATTATTTGAACTTTTAGGTGAATTATCCGAAGAGTTGTCAAAAGGTGAGGGTAAACAATGATGGAAGCTTTTGACATCTTGACTCTCAGAAAAATATTTAATGTTCTCAAAGAATGTCACATCTACGCACACAAAAAATCTTTTAAGTGAGGGGCTATAACAACAATAGTCTTTTTATGACCTTGAACATTCGAAAAAGATACAGTTGATGGCTCGTGGAGCTAATTTCTAAACTCTTGGCTTGCTTAGCTGCTTGATACTGGAGAAAAGTTGCATATTCTTTTTTAGAAATTACATTGTTTCCACTTGTTGACGCAAAACTACTAAAGGCCTCCACAATATTAGCAGATTGAGAGGGCTTTGGGTGTAACTCTAGGTTTAAGTCCTAACAGTAGTCCTGAACATGTCCATCTTTGCCACAATTGTCTCATTTCCTTTAGCCTCCTCTGCCCTTTCCTCTATGAACGCCACAACCACAATGGTGACTTCGGCCTCCATTACCTCTTCCACTGTTGTGAACACTTAGAGCAGACTTGTCACCACTTTCTTTTGTTGGTCCCTTCAAGGATTGAGATATTTGTGAATATATCTCGTTGAGTGATGAGAGTTTAGTGTCAATAAGTATCTGGGCCCGAATTAGTTCGTATTCGGGTCTTAAGCCAACCAAGTATCTCATGACAAATAACTCTTCTTTTCTTCAAAAATTGATCCTTATTTTTTATTATCGGTTGAGCTGCTAACTAGTCTAGAAATAGATTTTTAATTTCTGAAAAATACTTGGTGTGGCTCTTCTCTCTCTGTTCACCCTTGAACAATTTCACAAGTGATTCATAGATATGAATAACGTTACTAGAAAATAAAAGTCTCACATACTCCTTAGCGGAATTCACATGTTGACACATGTCAGCAATATTTGGCTCTATGACATTCCAAAGACTTGTCATTATTTGGTTGTCATGTTGTTCCTACTTTTTATACATAGGTGACTTAATATTAGAAACTAGATCTGTGAGATGCTCATACCTGTCACGGCCCTTGAGATATATACAATGATTGTCTTCTCCCAAGCAACATAGTTCATTTCATTCAATTTTTGATTTATGATCTGTTAAATTGTAATGGGTGGCTCTCCTTCAACACTTTAAATTTTAAAGTCACTCATGATACAACATGTTAGAGTATTTGGGATTAATTAAAAATAAAAATATTAAAGGGTTAATAAATGGTAAGGGCCACCTAACCAAATGTTCTAGTCATTTTGGCTTTGGTTGGACCCAATAAACTCTACATTATATCCATATTAAAAATTTTAATATAGTATCAGAACAAGTTTCGAGATTCTTAATTTTTTGATTGTACGTCTGGATGTCCAATTCCAGTCGTCCACTCCGATTGCTGCTGCGTTTATTTCAAGTGACAACCGGATGTCTTGTCCTAGTTGCATTTGAGGAGGAGTGTTAGAGTATCTCATATTGATTAAAAATGAAATGTTAGAGGGTTAATAAATGATAAGAGCCAACTAACCAAATGATTAGTTCTATATACTTTACAAGTTTACATTAATCATGTTTCCAAAAATCATAATAATAAATAATAATCACAATTAATACGAAATAATAATTTTTAAATATTTCACATATAAATAATAACCCTAATTAATATGAAAAAAGACAATCATCATAATATAAATATAAAATTAAGAATAATACAAAATATTTAAAATATTACAATAATGCAATTTCATCATTTTAATAAATAATAATTATATCAAAACATCGAATAAAAAAACAATAAATATCCTTAACTATGATAATTTACAAAAAGAATTCATGAGGAGGAAACAATCAAGTACAAGTTAAACCTGAAACCAAAACATTTATAATTACATTATATATATGGAATTTGATATAAACATCAAATATAAATAAAATTAAAAGAAGAAAAAAAACTTGGAATGAAATTCAATCATCAACGAGAGGGTATCTGCTATAATTGCATTGATCCTAGTTATCATTTGGTACAAAATTCTCAATATTAAGAGGAGCTTCATCATCATTATCATTCAAATTTAATATATCAAATGACATATCAATGCTTTCTAATCCAAGATTATCTTTCAATTCATTCACATCTATCAAATTCAGTTGTTCAGAATCTAAATCTACCAAAAGATCAATATTATCAATGAAAATTGGATCAGTTGAACTACTTGTACTATTAAGACTCCTAGTAAACAAAAAATATAATTATTAGAAAATTATAAGAAATTAATAACGATAATAATATACATTTCCCGAAGCTTTAAATTGTAACGAATAAAAATCAAATCATTCAACCTCTTATACTCCAATTTATTTCTCTTTTTGGAATAGATAAATTCAAATGTGCTCCAGTTTGGTTCACAGCCTGTTGCACTCACACATTGACTTAAAATCTGAATTGCAAACTTTTTCAATTCTAGAACACCATTTTTGAATTAATTCCACCAAAAAATTGTAAGTTATAAGAAAACAAAAGTAGCGTTATAAACAAAATAAATTGATAGTAAATTTTCAACAAATAAGAAAAAAGAAATGATTAATACCTGGAGAAAGTTTTCTTCTTTGTCAAATAGCAATCGACATTCCAAAATCTCTATAAGGCAACTTATAAAGCTCCATTTGTGAGTTTAAAAGATCTTGCATCGCGTTAATGCTAACAATTGTTGTAATAGTTTAAATCATTTCTTTATTAACTTCAGCCTGCTTAGTAAAATCCAGTCTAAAATAAACACTAGGATTCAAAAATGCCCCAACTGTAAACAATAGAGAAGAAAGTTGTCTTTCCCTTCTCTCATTAATGATTGAAAGTTATGGTGTACATAAAGAAGGCTTATGTTTCATATTGGCCTTGATTACTTCCGTCGCACTCTCTATGGCATCAAAAATATAACCCATTGTTGGGTTTTTTTCATCATCAGCCAAGCGAAGCACCTCACCAAAGGCTCATAAACTCGGATAACAAATTGATATTGAGACCAAAATTCTCTATCTTCTAGTATAATATTAAAAACTTTCACTCCAGCATTAGTATGTTGAGATGCAATCCACTTATTACTTGTAAACATTTGTCTTAAATATTTCTTCATTGAAACAAAAGACTGAAGAGATAAGAAATTTATTGCAAATCTTCTCACACTAAGACGATAAAAATTTCTGCCATTGGCAAATTCCTTTCTCATAAAATTCAATACCATGCATGATTATAAATGAATTTTGTAACTTTTTATACTCTCTGTATAGTCTTATCAATAACAGGAAAATACCAAAGATCTCGTATATTTTTCAACATTACGTTAATGCAATGTGCAACACAAAGAGTCCAAAAAAATGAATTATATATATTTTGGAACTTTTTCCTGCGGTTTTATAATGGAATCATTGTCAGTAATAAACTGAACAATATTTTTTGGCCCTACTTCATTCACAACTTCATCAATTATCACAAACAAAGTCTCTGTATTTCTAATAAGGCTAGATGCATCAATAGATTTAAAAACATAGAGTTATTTATAAAATAAACCAAAAAAATTATAATAGGCTTTTGTCTTCTATTTGTCCAACTAGCACACATGATTGAACATCCATAAGTACCACAATTTACTCTTCTTTCAGCCAAATAACTTCTAATTTCAGAAACACAATAACTTAACAATTTACCTCTTAAGTCATCAATCGAAGGACCTTTGTATCCCGGAACATAAGGGGCTATTGCATCCATCATAGGCTGATAATAATAAGATTGAGAAGCATTGAGTGAGGAACTTGTATCATACCACCATCTAACTACTTCCATATCGACATTGTGAGCTGTATTTCTTGATTGCATTATACTACAAAGTGAAGGTTGGGTTCTAGGAGTTGTTCGTGGTGCAAAGAAATTAGTCACCTGCTTTCTTCTCTTCCTCACATCAGGTTCAAATAATTCTTCTTGGGCCTGAGATGGAACACTGTCAATACCATTACTATTATCACCTTCAACTTTTCCATAATCATGACAGAAATTAGAAAATGAACTTCCATTACCAATTTCAAAATTCAACATTTCCTTTCTATCTCGCTCATGTTGATATTCATCACTATCAGTGTCATGATGTGAAGCAGCAGATGAAAACGTTGCTTGCAACTAAAATTGTGTACAATAAATGGTTGGTGCGAAGGACCCGCTTCATCACCACGCGCCGCCCTTGGGATCGAATCATTCCAAGACGTTCCTACTTGATTCTTTATACAAAACTATCAAGAAAGCGCAGGCAAGGTTCGTAGCATAAAGGTGTCGTCATTGGCTCTCCTCTACTAATGGCAATTCTCCCCTTTGAGTCTGTTCACACGTGCGCCAATGTGTTTTTGCAGAGTAGTAATAAGCAATATTCACTAGAGTAAAAGCTTCCACAGTTGGTTGACCAAGATCCCAAATTATATGAGCAATAGGTCTTACATGTAAATGGAGCAATAATCACGCTCAATTGAACCCATGTCCTTAAATTAAATGAGGGAAAGACCAACCCAATTAATCCCGTTTGCTCCCCCATTGATCATATACGAAATTACTTTAGCCTCTATTAGTCAAGCTTGTCACCTGCAACATAAGTTGGGAAATCCTCTTCTCTCGTTAATAGGGTTTTGTTAGCAGGTGGAGGAATAACTAAAGATGTAAACTGAAAAGACGGGGTTGATTGGCTCAAAGAGATGATCGAAGGAGAGTGAGCTACTTGGCTTGATGACGTGGTAACATTTACTTCAGCTCAAATTAGTGAAGCAATGTTTTCATCTGTCACTTCACATCATGACACTGGTAGTGATGACTTTTAACATGAGAGAGATAGAAAGAAAATGTTGAATTTTGAAATTGGTAGTGGAAGTTCATTTTCTAATTTCCGTGGTGATTATAGAAAAGTTGAAGGTGGTAATGGTAGTGGTACTGACTGTGTTCCATCTTAGGCCCAAAAAAAAGTATCTGAACCTGATATGAGGAGGAGAAGACGGCAGGTAACTAATTTCTTTGCATCACGAACAACTCATGTAACCTAACCTTCAACTCATAGTGCAATGCAATCAAGAGATATAGCTCACAATGTCGATATGGAAGTAGTTAGATGGTGGTATGATACAAGTTCCTCATTCAATGCTTCTTAATCTTATTATTATCAGCCTATGATGGATGCAATAGCCTCTTATGTTCCGGGATACAAAAGTCCTTCGATTGATAACTTAAGAGGTAAATTTTTAAGTTATTGTGTTTATGAAATTAGAAGTTATTTAGATGAAAGAAGAGTGAATTGGGGTACCTATGGATGTTCAATTACGTGCGACGGTTGGACAAATAAAAGACAAAAGTCTATTATAAATTTTTTGGTTTATTCTACAAATGGTTCTATATTTTTTTAAATCTATTGATGCATCTGGCCTTATTAGAAATAATGAGACTTTCTTTGCAATATTTGATCAAGTTGTGAATAAAGTAAGGCCAGAAAATATTATTCAGTTTATTACTGACAATGATTCCACTTATAAAGCGGTAAAAAAAAGGTTGCATAATACATATGATTCATTTTTTTGGACTCCTTATGTTGCACATTGCATTGACCTAATGTTGGAAAATATAGGAGATCCTAACTATTTTTTTTCTGTTATTGATGAGACTATGCAAAAATAAAAAGGGTGACAAAGTTCATTTATAATCGTGCGTGGATATTGAATTTTATGATAAAGGAATTTACCAATGGTAGGAATTTGTGTCATCCTAGTCTGAAAAGATTTGCAACAAATTTTTTATCATTTCAGTCTTTTGTTTCGATGAAGAAAGAGTTAAGACAAATGTTTACAAGTAATAAGTGAATTGTATCTTAACATGTCAAGTCTAATGCTGGAGTGGAGGTTTTTAATATTATACTGGAAGATAGAGAATTTTAGTTTCAATATCAATTTCTTATCTGAGTTTGTGAGTTTTTGATGAGGGTGCTTCGCTTAGCTGATAGTGAAGAAAAACCAACAATAGATTATATTTTTTATGCCATGGAAAGAGCAATAGAAGCAATCAAGGCCAATATAAAACATAGGCCTTCTTTATACACATCATATCTTTCAATCATTAATGAGAGAAGAGAAAGACAATTTTCTTCTCCATTGATTGCAGCTGAGACATTTTTGAATCTTAGTGTTTATTTTATACTAGATCTTACTAAGCAAGCTGAAGTTGATAGAGAAATTTTTTTAACTATTACAACAATTGTTAGTGTTGAAGCGATGTAAGATCTTTTAAGCTCACAAATGGAACTTTGTAAGTTGCCTTATGGAGATTTTGGAATGTTGATTGTTATTAGACAAAGAAGAAAACTTTCTCTAGTTATTAGTTATTTCTAAAGAAGAAAACTTTCTCTAGTTATTAGTTATTTCTTTTTCTTATTTGTTGAAAATTAACTATCAATTTATTTTGTTTATAATGTTACTTTTGTTATATTATAACTTACAAACTTTTGGTGGGAATAATTCGAAAATAATGTTCTAGAATTGAAAAAGTTTGCAATTCAGATTTTAAGTCAATGTATACGTGCAATATGCTGTGAACAAAAATGAAACACATTTGAATTTATTCACTCCAAAAAAAGGAATAGATTGGAGCATAAGAGGTTGAATGACTTGATTTTTTTTCATTACAATTTAAAGCTTTAGGAAAGGTATGTTATTATAGTTATTAATTTCTTATAATTTTCTAATAATTTTTTTGTTTACTAGAAATCTTAATAGTATAAGTAGTTCAACTGATCCAATTTTCATTGATAATATTGATCTTTTGGTAGATTGAGTTTTTGAAGAACTGAATTTGGTATATGTCAATGACTTGCAATATAATCTTGGATGAAAAAGCATTGACATATCATTTAGTGCATTAAATTTAAATGATAACAATGATGAAACTCTTCTCAATGATAAGGATTTTGTACCAAATGATAACTAGAGTCATGCAGTTATAGCGAGTATCTTCCTGTTGAGGATGAAATTTCATTCCAGGTTTTTTTTCATCTTCTTTTAATTTTGTTTATATTTGATATTTATGTTAAATTCTATATATGTAATATAATTATAAATGTTATTGTTTCATATTTAACTTCTCTTGATTGTTTCCTCCTCATGAATTCTTTTTGTAAATTGTAATAGTTAAGGGTATTTATTATTTTTATTGAATGTTTTGATGGAATTATTATTTATTAAAATGATGAAATTGTATTATTGTAATATTTTAAATACTTTGTATTATTTTTAATTTTATATTTGTATTATGATGATTGTATTTTTCATATTAATTGTGATCATTATTTATATATAAAATATTTAAAAATTATTGTTATTTCATACTAAATATTATTTTGATTTTTGAAAACAGCGTTGATGAAACTTGTAAAATATACAGTACTATTGTATAATATATAGTATATCAATGAATTATTTTGCAAATTTTAAAATATTTTAGGGAGTTTAATAAATTTAAAACTTACCCGAAACAGTATTCGGTATCGATACAGTACCATACCAAAACTTAATCTGATACTAAGTCTGGTACGGTACAGTATTCGCAACCTTAGGTGAAATGTAGAGTTCATTGATAAGAATTGAGCTTGGGTCTAACAACACTTACTATTTATTAATCCCTTAACATTTTCATTTTTAATCAACGTGGGATACTCTAACACAAATGATACAGTAAGAAGTGTTAATGAGAATAGAGTGAAGAACGATCGTGCAAAAGAAATTGAAACTCAAATATCAACAACAATGTAACAACGAAATAGAGACTAAGATAAATTCAAACCACCAAGAGATACGACTACACCGGAATCAGCCACTATGATTAAACACACAAACCTAGTTTCTAGCAATTAAAGGCAAAAAAACACATCATTGACAGACTCCTAGAGTTGGTGCGACTCGGTCCATGATATCAAGATCAACAGCTTAAAGATATATTAGATCCTTTTATTTAAGGTAAATTACAATTACCATAAATCATAATCTCCAAAAATTCTTTTAATCAAATCATAATCTCTAACAATTTCCCACATAGGGCAATTAGCATTGCATTTTCATTATTTATATCATCCTTATTGTATTAGTAACATTAGAGGTTGATCATATTCTTTGCCTTATGTGCCCAGACTTATTAACATTTTCTACTTCTGTCTTGAATTTCGATACAAATCTTCAAGTGTTCCTCTCCTTTTCTTCCCAACTGAAACCAGTATCCTTAATAGTTATTGATCTTTTTTTAAGAATGTGGAACTGGCAAATATGTGGTATGGGCTATGATGAATGATAAAACTCTTTACTTGTAGTGGAATGGAATCTTCTTTATTCTCGTTTCAATCCTTTTCACTACAAGAGTCTTGCACTTAAGATTGTTTTTGTTTTCCAACACTGTTACGAGTATAAGTCATTTTGGGAGAATCACACCCCAAAAGCTAGCTTGAAGGGAGGGAGAGCCCAAGGAGTTATAAGGCCTGTTCTAGAACCACGCTTCCCCGATATAGGACCCGTAACATTGTTTCCCCCTTTGGAAGCCGGCGTCCTGACGGCTCTCACTCCACGGTGTTTCACTCAACGACACTTCACTCGTTTCAGTTCACGGTTAGCCCCTCCGCTAGTCAGCCCCCTTCCGTGGGTGACCCTTTTTGGTGGCCAACTCTCAATGAAAGCACCAGCGTTACGATTATAAGTCACCTTGGGAGAATCACACCCCAAAAGCTAGCTTGAAGGGAGGGAGAGCTCAAGGCCTGTTCTAGAACCACACCTCCCCGATATGGGACTCGTAACATTAGTGTTACGAGTATAAGTCACCTTGGAAGAACCACACCCCAAAAGCTAGCTTGAAGGGAGGGAGAGCCCAAGGCCTTATAAGGCCTGTTCTAGAACCATGCCTCCCCGATATGAGACTCGTAACATTGTTTCCCCCTTTGGAAGCCGATGTCCCGACGGCTCTCACTCCATGGTGCTTCACTCAGCGACACTTCACTCGTTTCAGTTCACGATCAGCCCCTCTGTTGATCAGCCCCCTTCCGTGGGTAGCCCTTTTCGGTGGCCAGCTCTCAATGAAAGCATCAGTGTTACGAATATAAGTCACCTTGGGAGAACCACACCCTAAAAACTAGCTTGAAAGGAGGGAGAGCCCAAGGCCTTATAAGGCCTGTTCTAGAACCACGCCTCCCCGATATGGGACTCTTAACAAACACACAAGAAAATTAGGAACCTTTTGCTCCCACTTTTTTTTTAATTTTTTATTATAGTTATAGTTTTTATTTCTTAATTTTGATTTGTCTTTTTAAAAAAATAAAAAGTGTTTGGCTATGAATAATATTGTAGTCTCTTTTATTGCTAACAGTAATAGAATACTAAACAAAAATTAAAGATTAATTATTTTATACAATATTTGTTAATAAATATTAATAATGAATTCATTAGATTTTATTATAGATAACAAATTAAACAGTACATAACTTTTTAGGATTTTTTTTAATCTAGTGTCAAATTTTTTAAAGTTTTTAATTTAATAACTAACCTTTCAAAACTTGTACAAAGCATGTCAAAATGTTGTTTTTTCAAATGTCTCGTCGATGTTTATTAGAGATAGCAACTGAGCCCCAGCTTGGGTTGATTGGACCTCGAGCCTAGTTTCCTAAAAAATTAGGTCTTAAAGTCGGGTCAGGTCTCAGGTGAGACCTAGACAAACTTGACCCTTATAAGCGATGTCGTTTTGCATTTTTAATTTTAAAAAATTGTTTAGGTCAGGGTGCTTCGAGCCTTAGGCTGGTTCACTGCCATCTATAAGATTGTTTATTTATTAGTCACAACAACAAAATAACATTTAACTTGATTTCTACGAAGTTTGAAAAATTAGTTACTAAATTGAAAACTTTGAAAGCTTTGACATTAAATTGAAAAAATTTCAAAATATAAACATTTTTAATATGTTTTTATTTTATAAAAATAAATAATAAATTTGTAAAGAACTTTTGTTAATACTGATACTGATATAACTTAGTAGTGTTCAATTGTATTTCACCTTCATGTTCAAGATGTCCTATAAAATTTGGTGACATTTGAACATGTTTCTCTTTTTTTATGATTTTAAAAATTTTTAACCTTTAAAATTTATAAGCAATAATTTTCTCCTAAAACAGTTTCTAAATTTTTACTGACGTTGGAATAAATAATTATTAACACGTGTAAAATTTTTGGCGAAAATTTTGAATATTGAATTTTTTAGAAACTCATCACAATTCACAATTAAGAACTTTCACAAATTCGGATACGTACATATAAATTTTGTAGAACATAATATCTAATATTACAAAATCAAAGTTGAGATATATTTGATATTTTGTTTATAGTTCAAGATATTTAATATAGTTTATGTTGTTGATTTTTTTAATATATATTAATTTTTGAAATCAATGTTATTGTCTACAATTAAACATTTAAATTTTAAATTATTTTATTTAACTATTCTAATTTTGAAATTTATATGTTTTTAAAATATTTTAAAATTAAAATATTTATCAAATAACATATTATGATTCAAATGATGATTTTGCATTTCGTGCGTATGTCACTGTTGACTTTGAAAAATTGCGTGAATTAATTTTGGTTATAGGTTTAATTCTTGCTCAATTGATTGCATCCTCTGCAACAATTGGTTATTTTTCACCTTAAAACTAAATTGGTTATTGAGCAATAAAAAGTGTAATAGACTAATAATAGATGTGCTAGAACTTTTCATGGATTACTTTGGTAGAGTTACATCATATAATACATTTTAGTAGAAATATTAAATAATATATATTTAATTAATACTGAAATCAGATTATGAGATAAAAACAAAAATAGGTGACCAAAACTTGTTTTTATGATTTCTATAAATTATGAGAATATGAACAAATTAAAATTAAATATATAAATCAAAACTTATCACAAATAGGTTTTTCAACTGAATTTAGAAATGAAAACTAAAAACTATAAATAGAAGTGGAATCTAATATCTTCGAAACTTTATTTGCAGAAAGTTGTAATAAATGTAGACAGAAATTTTGTTGTAGATTCTATCTATAAGTTATTTTATTTTCAACATTATTGTTTGGACACGTTTAGAACTTTTTACCCTTCTGTTACTACCTTTAAGCAAGTTTTGCATTTAGATTTAAAAAAAAAATCCTGTTATTGCTGCACCCTTTCTTTCCTTTGGCAATAAAAATTTGTTGAAAGAGAATGTGATACTGTTGTCAGGACATAGTACTAAAGCAAATTTGTAGTTTCGTTTCTGTGGAAATAAAATAAAATGGAAGTGAGTTGAAAATTTTACTAGTATCGTTAGCTATTAAGTTCATGGCTTAAATTTGTGTGAGTTTAGTAGGCGAGTTTCAAGGCGCAACATATTAACTTTGAGAGAAGGATAGAAACCAATGACAATTCCCTTCCATTTTGCTGCCTTACAAGTGTCAATCACTGGCATAGTTTCCTCTCCGCATTGGTTGAATGTTCTATTTGTTACCTGTTAATTGTGCACTGACAGTGTCATGTTCAAAGTGATTTGAAACTTTGAAGCCCGCAATTCAATTGTTATTAACTCTTGCAGTTTTATGTTTGAGCAAAAATTTTGTCTACTGTTGGATATTTTACATTGATTTTTGTTTAATCAGTCTGCTAGCATTAACTAGTAGAGCATTTTGCAGCTTAATTCTTCCTCTTCTTTCTGTTTTGGTCTATTCTTTAGTATATCGTTGTTGATGTTAACAATTGTAATTTTCTGACTGAAACAGTACAGTGGCCGAGCACTGCCGAAGCGTCCTCAAGCATAACTTCCCTCCTATATGACTCCTTGAACGGCAGACACCCCCAGCTTTTTCGAACATCCAGTCCTATATCTGTCCTTGATAGTGGCTCCTGCTCTGCTGAAAATTTGATATCTAATCGTGCAAAATTTGATATCCCTGCGAAGCGACCTCCCAGTAAGTTCACAAATTGGTTGAAGTGCATTTAATTTTATCTCCACTTGCTATACTTCAAAATTTTTGTATCCCTTGCCTCCTTCCGAATCAGAACCTGGTTCTTGTCCGGATGAAAAATTATTGGACCCTGCCCAGCAAAGAGATCAGAAGAAGAATCTTATGCTGCCTTCAAGTAGTTTAGCATTTAAGAAGCAGTCCTTATTGGATGGAGTTGGAACTAGAAAATGCATCCATTGTGAGGTGACAAGCACTCCACAGTGGAGAGAGGGGCCAATGGCGCCAAAAACACACCGCAGTGCTTGCGGTTTGGGAGGTAGCAGGGAGGATATGAAAACTAGAGTTAGCAAAGATCAAATTGAGGCAGAAGATGCTTAGAGTTGGGATCTACCGATGCTTTGTGACGATTAGTGACTTGTGAGGCGGCTTCCAATTGCAGACCCTCGAATCAGCGATATGTTGGTGAAGTTACATCAGAATTCACTTGTATACACCCGGAGCTAGAATTAAAGTGTGTACTAGTTCTATTTCATTAGCTGAGCCTTTTGAGGTAAAATTTGGAAAGTGTCGAAGAAAACTAAAATAATGGGATCAAAGAGATGTCTGCTTTGTATTCGCTTTAAGCTTATATACAGATCAAAAGACT
>JAOSBN010000008.1:5059435-5082336 GCA_027563595.1 Erythroxylum suave | reverse complement strand
TAAAAGAGTAATAGGTTTATTAAAATGTCTTATCGCTAATTAATTATTATTTTTGTATCTTGAAATACATAAAATGGAATCATTAATTAAATAAATAGAAGCAAAATAATTTCTCATGAAATAATTAATTTTGAAACATTTCTATTGATTGTTTAATTAATACTTGGTAGGCATATAGCATGCTTAGTTGAGGATTTACTATGTGTTGCTCTCTGGAGATTAATATTTAAATTAGTATTTTTAAGTAACTATTATGTAATTGAAAGACAATGACAGAAAGAAAATAGAACTAAACAGGACTATCTTCTTTTATAGAGAGTGAAGGAAAAAAAATTATATACTTAATATTAATGTCGGAACTACCTTTTGAATCAAAATATAATCGTAACTTTTTTTTTATAAACAAAGTAAATATGATTGTAACGTACAATCATAATTTATACTTAGGTTGCTGCCAAAAATCGCACCCCACCTTTTTTGTCTTTCTTTTCAACTTTAATTAATTAGAAGGAACCGATCGAGTATTGGCATGTGATTGGACTATTCATTCATGGCTCCTGCTTCAGTTACGTACTTGTTACCATATTCATGCAACTCTGTAACTATGTTTCTCCCTCTTTCCCACTCTACATTATGTATTTAAGCTATGAGTTGCCCTAAACATTAAAGCATTATAGGTTCTTGAAGAGGACCAGTTCCAATAAAGGCTAGCTACTTGGCATGTTAGGGACCCCAAGAGACAAGCATACGGGGTTGGTGGACCTGGCCAAGGGACGGCTCACTACATCACTAAGACTAAGATGTTTTTACTCTTTAGCACTTCCATAATTATTGTGCAAGTTTTCTTGAAAGGTGGATCGTGTGTATATGTCGGTATCAAAGTCGATTCTTCACCAACCATTTTTCAAGTGTTAATTAAATTCCCCAACACACAGCTATAGTCTTTCCTTGAGACCCCATCATTAATATCTCTTTCCTTTCTAATTTTTCTCTAACTAGCGCTAACCATTTCCTTGGAAAAGTTGATCTTAACTTTGTCAAACTAGTTGTCTTGATGTTGCTTGTCGGTAGTGATGTCCTCACTTCGCCAAACTTTTCAATGAACTTCCCCTTAATTTACTTACATATGCAGAACCAGCGGTAGCAGTTATAGTTGATATGTCGTAATTATCTCAGATAAGTTACTTCAAGTTAAGAAATAACGTAAAGCAGTTTACAATTACAGTTTGGTTATATTTGCTCTAGTTTCACGTAAAATGCTGGCTGCTTCAACCCAAGTTGTAATAGAAGATATTATATTGCTTGGATAGTCAATCGTATGCAATTCGATCGAGTTCTTTCATATTATTTAACGAAAATTATCTTAACCTTAGAAACTAAACCGAACCTTGCTTTGACCTCCACAACCATAACTTATTTTGGCCTGAGAGGTATCGAAAACTATATGATGATATTTTTATTTAGAGAAGTTCCTCAAAGCGGCATATACCCTAGAGTAAAGTTGAGCTTTCAATACGATATTTGTCCATTGTTATAAAGTTAGAGGCAGTTTTCAAGAACAAAATCTTCTAACCGATAGGAACTCCAGAACAATTCTGAACCTTACAATCATATAGCAAGAAATATTTCTTTAATGAGGACGGAGCTTACAATGGAGATAGCGAAGTACGGAATTCTTGCCACATCAATCGTCTTCAAGTCCCGATTGTTTTATAGCGGTTGTCTGCTCTTGCAGATATAATTAGTTTAGTATAATTAAAGATAATGAATTTAAAGGCAAAACCTTACGGACCAAAGCATCTTGGTTGCTCACGGTACTACCACTTGCGCGTAACTTTCAACTATGCAAAAAAAAAAGAAAAAAATCGATTGAAAATTTGTACGCAACCTCAATTCCGTAATTAATTTATTGATAGATTATACAATTGTTCAAGTAAGACAATACCTAACAATACGTAACTATATATGGATGTATTTATGTATATAGAAACAACCTGAAAATGTTAGCTCTTTGAATGACACATGTAATACTGTCCCCATCCATGGCTAATAAGTTGGCTAACTAAAAGATGGAACTAGAGATGAAATTGGGTTAAGTATAACTTATAGCGAGTAATGTTTTGTATGAGAAAGTGTCAATATGTATGAATTGGAACTCAGTTGCTCTTATGGAACCGAAGAGTTAGTCTTGCTTCATCACTTCTAAGCCTGAAATGGGGCTTGAGACTTCTTAGTCGATGATTAATTTGAACTAATTGTGCATTTTGGCTGTAAATTCATTCTCTTTAATTTAATAATAAGCTAATTGAACCATGACCTTTTTTTTCTTTTAAATTTATGCGTATAATCTATTATTAAAAAGTGAATCAAAACTTTAAAAACTGTGTTATTTATTTAAATTAGATTTACGAAAAACGAAGATAATTTTTTTGAAAATTTTAACTCAAGATTTATATCTTGATTAACTGACCTAAATGCTTATATTGAAGGTGCATTAAGTTCACGAATCACCATCCATTGTTTCATTTTTCTTATACATTTAGGACAGAGATTAAGTAGGACAGCCAAAAGCAACTTGTTAGGTGGTTCTTGTTGTCCCCTTCTTGTTGGAACATTTATCTCACCGTTCTTTGCATGATGTTCATGATCACCGTCTTGACAGTGATTAATGCGAGACATTGGTTAAGATATTAATCGCAACTCATTCTACTTAGGGAGTTAAATTAATTGTTAATTACATTGTCCCAACTATTTATTAAAATCAAGAACTGATTTGCCAATGTTGTCTATCTTGTTCAGAACGGATTGTATGAAATTCGTTTTAGTACACACTTTTTAATAAATACTTTATTGATCATAACGATTCACTAAACTATGCTCATAAATTACTCTTTTTGAGTGATTAGGAATACCGTAATAGATTAAGCTTATATACATATAAATCCCTTGACGGTGTCGATGAAATTAGAACTTCAAATAAAAGTATGTGAACTTTATTTACTTAAATGATAGAATTAAATTACATTCATGAAATAATTACTAAAATAACATTCAAATAAACTTCAGCAGAATTAAATTAATTCAGCGCTTATACTATTTTAATACAATTATGGTGTCTGATTAGAAAGACAAGAGGGGGAGTAACAAGAACAAGTGGAAGAGGAGATTGATGATATAGTTAAGAAAATTGTCTACAAAATGTAGTTCAGACAGACAACCAACTAACGTCTAAATAATCATACTATTTTAACTTTGGAATATCCTTCGAACTGTACGTATTACATCGGCAACATATAAAGGAAAACCTTTTTAATTTAAAAATTAACACTTATTCTTCATTGATAGTTTATTATAAAATTATTTTCTATATATTGTATTCATTTTAAATTTAATTTAATTTAATACATGGAGATAAATAATATATTTAAAAATAAAAATAATTGACCATAAAAAAGCATAGGAGATCGAAACCCTCCCACGCCGCCCTCCACCCCGATCGCCGACGACTCCACCGAACGCTCACCGTAGCCAACATGCACACGCGTGTACGTCACTCTCCAACGGGATCAACAGTCGCTATTCGACGCTCCCAGAATTGAAATGTAAACGCAGGGAAATTCCTAACCCTATGGAAGCGGGACCCACTTATGAAACTAAAAGTGTCAATTGGACCTTGGGGTTAAGTTTAGTTTTGTCCAGTTATGACTGCTTCAATTTCAGAGCTTATTAACTGCTCTTACTTCATTTACTCGCCATATTAATATCACGATAAATTTGCGAGATTATGGTTTTGGGACTTAATATAAGCATTTTCTTATCGTCATAAACGTTCAATAAATTCAACCCTTTTGAGTGTAAGTGTGTCAGTTCAAGATTTTCCATTTCTCACTTTTTTTCTTGCGTTTCTGGTTTTGTTGTGCTTCTTTCTAGAGTTCGGCTCAGGATCTGATGATATACAGAGAAGGTGATAGCAACTACAACTTTAACAACAAAAGGAGCTGATATTGAAAAAGCTGTTGTTTTGGAGTTTAGCGACCATATATTTTACTCTTCGGTGGTAATGGTGCTGTACTCCTTACGAGATTGCAGCTACTGCTGCTGCTGATATGTGATTAATGTCTTTCTCTTGTCCGAGTCTCTGCATGAGTAATCGCTCACGTTGTTCGAAAATTTTGCAAGTTCCCTTCTTTCTCTTTTTCGTGAACAAAGGACAAAGTGACCAGAGATTGTCAATCAGAGAAGTTAAAACAAGATAAAAATCCCGTAAAAAGATCTTTTGCCCATCTGTTTCGCATGTTTTAACCACAACTCGAACTGGGTTTCTGAGTTTTGAGTGTCTTTTGAGTGATTTCAGTTCTACCCTCTGATCCTCCCAGTTGCTGACGACTTTTGGAGGTTAAATTCTTGATTGTGATAGCACTCTTGTGTAGTAAATGTTGGAACTTTGATGGATTGGAGGCTCTCGGGAAGGTTTCGTAAGTGCTAAAGTGATCTTGAAAGTTATTTTTTGCCAGAAGACTCTTCTCAAACATCAATTCCCAAGAGGTCTCTTTTTCACTCTTTCACTATAGTTCACTGTGTATTTGTCGCTCCTTACAACAGGTAAAAGCATAAATTTACTTGTTTCACTCTATTTGCCGAGGATTGTATTAACTCTGATGTCACCTTCTTTCTCACGCTTCAACAAGCAGATGAAAGAGTCGGAAAAGGGCTTGGAACCACAGCTATGGCACGCGTGTGCAGGTTCTATGGTCCAAATCCCACCACTCAACTCCAAAGTCTTCTATTTTCCACAAGGTCACGCCGAGCACTCTCAGACCGCCGTCGATTACTCTTCCTCTCCTCGGATTCCGGCACTTATCCTCTGCCTTGTCGTTGGCGTCAAATACCTCGCGGACTTAGAGACCGACGAGGTCTATGCAAAGATTAGCCTCGTCCCACTACAAAGCAACGAGCTTGATTTCGGAGACGAAATGATTGCAAGTGAAAGCATTAGTAATATAGGAAAGCCTGCTTCATTTGCGAAAACGTTGACTCAATCTGATGCCAACAACGGTGGAGGCTTCTCTGTGCCGAGGTATTGCGCGGAGACGATATTCCCAAGGTTGGATTACTCGGCCGACCCGCCGGTGCAGACGGTGGTTGCTAAGGATGTGCACGGTGAGACGTGGAAATTCAGGCATATTTATAGAGGGACGCCGAGGAGGCATTTGTTGACAACAGGGTGGAGCACTTTTGTGAACCAGAAGAAACTTGTTGCTGGAGATTCGATTGTGTTCTTGAGAGCTGAAAGTGGTGATCTTCGTATTGGGATTCGAAGAGCTAAGAGGGGTATTGGTATTGGGGACGGACCCGAATTATCACCCCCTGGACGCAACTTGAATGCAAATTCTCTAAACCCCTATAGTGGTTTTTCTTTTTTCATGAAAGAAGATGAGAGTAAGGTGACACGCAACGGGGCTATGAGAGCTAAAGGTAGAGTGAGGCCTAAAGATGTTTTGGAGGCTGCGATTTGTGCTACCAACGGGCAACCTATTGAGGTTGTTTACTACCCGAGGGCTGGTACACCGGAGTTTTTTGTAAAAGCTTCGTCGGTGAGAGCAGCAATGAGGATTCAGTGGTGCTCTGGGATGAGATTTAAGATGGCTTTTGAAACAGAGGACTCTTCTCGGATCAGCTGGTTCATGGGGACTGTTGCCTCTGCTCATGTTGCTGATCCCATTCGATGGCCTAATTCTCCTTGGAGATTGCTCCAGGTTCTTTGCTAGTCTCTGATTGTCATCTTCTGTTAATTACTTCAGGTTTCCAATAATTTTGTTTATTTATGACTTAACCGGGATTCATCATTTGGCCCTGTTGGTATAGAATAGATCGTTCTGTTTTGGCTTTCTTCATTAGAACTTTATTCTCTTGAATTGAGTGATTTACCTTTATTAAGTTTCAAGGTTGAGACTGTAGATGCTCAATGCTAGTTCAGGTCGCTTTGTCTGCAGAATTTAGTTCTATTTGATTTCCCTTTCTTATAACCCGTAACTGCGTCCTTCTGCCAATTATCTGCCTACCTCTGCCAACCTCCTTCCAGTATGACATAGCTATAATTGTTGCCTGGGTAAACATCTCAGATGTTGGTTCCAGATAGATGTTTGGTATTGTATTTGTGGAAATCATATGCTAACTATATCTGGCGTAAACTGCACATTTATTTCTGATGTTGACGAGGTGCACAGTAATTAACGTTTCTTATTTAAATACCGTTAGTCATTAATTGGATCTCACTTAACGAGCCATAATCTGGACATTGATGCTCAATTTTATAATTCTTTGTTGAGTAAGAATTTGCAACTCAATGCGAGCTTTTGGATGCCAATTTATGGATTTAGCTATGATTCAATTCTCATTCAGTATCAGATAACCCTCATACAACATGGAGAAGCTTTCACATTCAATTTTTTGAATTGTCAGTTAGTCTGTTTGTGTTATGCTAAAGTTTAGGCCACACCTTTGTTGCCTTTGTCATCTTTATCTTTAATTTCTGTTGATAAATTCCATCTGCAGGTGACATGGGATGAACCAGATATACTTCAAAATGCAAAACGTGTCAACCCGTGGCTGGTTGAATTAGTGTCAAATATGCCAGTCATTCATATGTCACCCTTCTCCCCAAGAAAGAAGTTGCGGCTCCTGCAACATTCCGAATTTCCCCTTGATAGCCAATTTCAATTACCGTCATACCCAGGAAACCTCCTCGGGCCTAATAGCCCGATGTGTTGTTTACCTGAAAACATTCCTGCAGGCATACAGGGAGCCAGGCATGCTCAATTTGGAAGATCTTTATCAGATTTCCAGTTTAACAGTAAACTGCAGACTGGACAATTTTTGTCAATTTCACAGCAGTTTAACCCACCTCCAAGAATTTCCGAAACCCTTAGGAGAAGCCAAACGGACAGCAATGAGAATTTGTCTTGCTTGTTGACAATGGAAAGCTTTAATGTGAAATCAGAAAACTGTGACAACAAAAAGAAACATCAGTTTTTGCTCTTTGGCCAGCCAATACTGACAGAGCAGCAAATTACTCGTAGCAACTCCACTGATTCTGTCTCGGAAATGCTCAATGGTCCAGACAAATCACAAGTTGCTGATGTGCTAGGATTTGCGCCTGAGAAACAAAGTTCAGTAAAAAAATCATCCAGTAATGGGTTTTCATGGCGCCAGAATGCTCTTGACGTTGAAATCAAAATTGACCCTGGTCACTGCAAAGTTTTCATGGAGTCAGAAGATGTTGGACGGACTCTTGACCTATCTGTTGTTAGTTCTTATGAAGAGCTTTACAGGAAGCTTGCGAACATGTTCGGAGTAGAGCGGCCAGAAATTTTAAGCCATGTGCTCTACCGGGATGTCACAGGTGCTGTTAGAAAGACTGGAGATGAACCATTCAGGTAATCATAAATCTAGAACTGTGGTTCCGGTGTAATTATGTATGCACTTGACTTTGTTATCTTCACATATGTTACAATTTCTCTTTCCCTTTGTTTGCTATGCAGTGTTTTCATGAAAACTGCAAAAAGATTGACTATTCTGTTGAATCCAGCTAGCAATGACAAAGTTGGAAGGTATGTTCAGCACGATTTTATTCCTCTTTCTATATGCTTGTTTCCTAAACAAAATTAAACCTCTGGAGTAAAGGATTCTTGCTTCAGCAGTGGATAGAAAGCAAACATACTTAGAACATTTACTCTCTTTTGCAGGACATGGATCACTGGGATGCGAAATGCTGAAAATGGACTTCAGGCTTCAAATAAGACTGGTCCCTTAGCATATCCGCTTGATGTAATGTGAAAAACTCGATATATGGAAAGAGATTTTAAGCTGTTTTACTTGTAAGGAGAAACAGAATGTGAACTTCCCGTCTTTTATGAAGTGTCTTTCAAACTGTACGTCTTGTTATATTGACTGAATGTTTGTGCCTAATGGTGTGGTAAGTAATCTATCTTTGCTTTCATCCCCTAATTTATGGTCAGCTTTTTGGACAGAGTTCCTCGGCCGTACTATGTCAGATAGATACTTGCTTTGAAGCATAGACTCGATTGTAATTCTAACATAATGTTGCCCTATAACCTACGTAACTCCAGAAGCCCATTTCCTTCCATTTTTACATCGCAGAGTTCATGTTTCAGTTCTGAAGTTCTAGGGTCGTAGACGCTTACGTTTATACTTTGTGGATGACGATCTCTAGGGCTTTTGATGAAGCTCGAATCAGAAGTTTTTTTAATGAGAAGACATGGTAATATCGACCTTGGTTTAAGAGCTTACATTCATCAATTTATGATTGTATGGTTATCCACCGGCAATGACTTCTGAGCTTCAAGACCGACCATAGCTTTTAACTGGCGTCAACTTTAGCATTCTCCAAAGTAGCTGTCTTGAAGATTGGTCTGTGAACCCTTGTAAACTCCAAGATACCGAATACCAGCGACCTACTACGTAAACGACAAACGTCCTTATGACCTCCATGGAACAAAAACGTGCACGCAACTCACTTTCACAAATTACAGCAGTCTGAGACCCAAGCACTTGGCATTTTTACACGAATAACGTTAAACCTATTTATCTTTTGCACTGCAAAAGAATAAATGAAGCTTCATTTCCCCGTTTGTTTATGTTCTTATTAGTATATATGGGAGGGACAATCGGCTAAGCCTATCAGGCGCTCAGTGCTTGGGATCTGCAAAAACCCTGAAACCATGACTTTGGGACGACTGTTCTTGAAGTTGAACAGCCAGATTTAGTCTGCAGTGATTGTTCTGTTCAAAAGTAGGAGTGGAAACTTTTTTATAGGCCCGAGTTAACGTTCCCCACAACATAAATTATGGCAACTAGTGCTAAAAGTAAGTGGCAAAGTATCGAAACAGCACCACTAGTGACGCTAAGATCTCTGATCCTAAGGTCAGTGTGCCCTCTCTTCCAATAAATGGATAGATTTTTATAGTAACGTCACTAATCCAAAACACACACACGTGGAAGTGGGGTTTTAAGGCCAACTAACAACAGTTATAACTTACAAAACCCATGGGCGGTCCCATTTCTGTCGCCGGTTTTGTGGTCATAGTCAGGCCACCAGTGTGCCTGGATTTGACTCCACCATGAGAGTTGCCATCTATTCAACTTTAAAAACAGAACAAGGATTTAATCCTACTTCAGATAAACACTCTTTAACAATCCAACTTCGAGTGCAATGTTCCTCCTCACATCTTTCAAGCGGAAAGATACTTATTGCAAACGGGTGTTCTCAAAATTTTGGCAGCCCAAGGATTGTGCAGGCAAATGGTCAACATATGGAAGTTTGGGCCAACTAAATATAGAAACAGAAACTTGGGGTAGTAAGATACGAAGTCAAGAACATCAATTTTGATAAAGTTTTACTACTCAGTTTCAGTTCCAAACCGTAGATTCCGTGAATTCGCTCCCCTGTTCTTGTTGGAATAGACGTGTGCTGTTTCCTCAGCATCAAAGTCTCCCTTTTACCATATTTGATTTTGTAAGAAACGATGATGTTAAATTTAGTTGTTTCTATTGTTTCTTTTCTTTTTCATTTTGTTTTGTTGGATAAAGTTGACATGCAATAACAGCGACTTGTTTGTCGGAATCAGTTTGACCGATAGTTACCGATCGTCATAGGATACTCAGAATTTTAATTACTTAGAACTCCACGCCAAAGAAATCAAAACACAAACAACGTAAGTCTCCAAAGCCATCGCTTTAGAGTTTGAATAATCAAAGGGTTTCGTTTTGGGATAACGAGAAAAGGACTGATAAAATATAGTAAAAGAGTCGAAGAGGGGAAAATAGATAAATCAACGTGTTTAATGAGTAGTTTCATTTGACTAGGTATTCGAGAAGATTCTTATTTGGTGATAGCTTTATTTTGTCAACAGCTAGATAATAAACTTAAAATAGAAGCATTTCTGAACAAACTTGAAGCCGGAAGCATAGAATTTTTGGACAGGCAGCCAGCAAGTCTACTAGGCATCATAAACGACAGAGATTTGCTGACATGGCCTTAAATTACGCTCGTGCGGTGGTTGACCCCACCGCCTAGAATATGCTATTCTTACATGTTTGTTACGTTTCGAGACGTGAAAGACTACACCTTCTGGATTACGTGTGGTTAACCTTTGCTTCTATCTGTTTCACTTTCGACCCCCAGTCACCAGCAGTTATTCGCGAAGGATAGGAGATTTTAAACTTCTCACGAGAAATTGGTCTACCGCGTATTTTTCCCATTTACTCCGAGGAGGAGACGCGGCGAAAATGAAAGGTTAAATTAATCTATTAATGGAAGAGATCAAATAATCTAAATCACTTGTATCTAATAATTCGCACTCATGAGGCAGCGAATGACGTCTCATGAGCTCATGTAAATAACATGACCAAACGTTGTGACTACAGCATGAAAATAAGCGAGATTCCTTGAATATCGTGATCCAATTTGTTGCCCACCCTTCCAGTGAGACCTGATCTTTCGGTCCCTTAACTCTGCTTCAATCCTATCCTGAAGTATTCTAGTCATCTATTTATGTATGACAGAGTTAAGAGGCTAGAGAATTTGAGGGGCTCCTTGAGTTGGTTAAGCATGGAGCATGGAGGTAAAAAAATTATGTGCTCAAATTTTCGTAATTATACTCTTTCAATCGAGCTTATTGCAGAGAGCTTGTCTAATATAAAATACTCAATTGTCATGATTTGGTAGCTATTATATCAATACAAAAATTTACACAATATACATTAAAAAAAATACCAATTGCAAATTCTTCTGTTTCAAATAAAAAAAATGTTACAATATGTTGGTTTATTGGTTTATGAATAATTCAAATTAGTTAGGGGGTGCTTGTTTGGGGAGGCATAAAAAAGAGGTATGAGTATGGAATGAAAATTGATATTTGATATGAACCTATCATTGAAGACTTAAAAGTTTCATTTCTTGGTTTTGGGCAATCTTCCATTCCTCTTATAATCTAGAAGAATGGAAGAGAGAAATGAAAGTGATTGATATATTTTTAATTTTTTATATATAGAGGATAGATAAAAGGTATAATTATGAGCCAAATAACTTCATACGTAAAGCTTTAATTTCAATAATCAAATTTATGGTGAAATCAATTAAATAATTAATTATACTATAATTAATTAAAATATTAGCATTAATTAATTAATTAATTAAAATATAATTATTAATTAATTAAAATATGATAATTAATTAATTACAATATAATTAATTAAAATATTATTATTATTTAACTACATCACATTATATTTAATTAAAATGTTAGTATTAATTAAAATATAACTATTCATTAATTAAAATATTATTATTCGTTAATTAAAATATTGTAATTAATTAATTACATTACAATATAATTAATTAAATAATTTAATTATTTACATTATAGTTAGTTAAATTATTATTATTAATTAGAATATAACTATTCATTAATTAAAATATTGTAATTAATTAAATAATTACAATATAATTAATTAAAATTATTATTATTTATTTAATTACATTATATTTAATTAAAATATTATTATTAATTAGAATATAACTAATTAAAATATAAATATTCATTAATTAAAATATTGTTATTAATTAAAATATAGCTATTCATTAATTAAAATATTGTAATTAATTAATTAATGAATAATAATATTTTAATTAATGAATAGCTATATTTTAATTAATAACAATATTATAATTAATTATATTGTAATTAATTAATATATTTTAATTAAAATATTATTATTAATTAAAATATAACTATTCATTAATTAAGATATTATTATTAATTAATTAATTTTAATTAAAATATAATTCATTCATTAATTAAAATATAATTCATTTTGGTATTAATTAATTACAATATGGTAATCATTCCTTCATTTTAACCAACCGTCATAATTATAATGATTATATTTATTCTCATTCCTCCCTACATTTATTCCCATTTCTATTCACATTTCTTTCTATAAACTAAGCGCTCCTTAATATCATTATATATATATATATATTAATGTTATTTGCTTCTATTTAGCCACTAAAAGCATTAGCTAATTTACGTTTTTGGGCAGAAGCTACCTAAGTGGGTAAGGTTGTCCCACCAATTGATGCCGAAAGTGATAGTTGTCGTAATTGTTAATTAATGTAACGAAAGGCACGGCATAACTGAACATATTCAAGAAAATAATACTAAAAAGGGGAAAGAGAACTGGAAATAAATAAAGATATGGCAGGAAAAATTATTTGCCTGTCATTCTCATTCTCCACAGTTAGTTTTTGCTTTAATTGGTTGGCTTCAGGTTTGATGGGAATTTGCAGTCGTCTCGGCCCTTTCGGAACTGTTTTGGTTCTTGAGTTCGCTATGCCAGAACAGAACCTACTCTTCATTCACGGAGGCCGTACAATCTTTTTTCAAGAAAGTAATTAGTCGAATTTGAATTAATTAAATTTTTAAACAAAATAATTTTAATCAATTAATTAAAATAATATTATTTTAGTTTGCAGTCTCTAATAGGGTTGATGGTTACCATTGGACCGGGCCTAAATTCAACAAACACATCTCTTCCAGATGGACTAGACCCAAACGTTAGGCTCTGTCACTCACATGCGTTCTATACTATAGAGGAGACCCTTGGAGAAGAGAACAAACCGAACCTCGAGTTTGCAAAGACTGCTTCTACCTTCAATATGAAACTCATTATTGTCAAATGCATAATTCCCCTTTCTTTCTTCTTAAGCAATTCAACTCTTAAACTCTAAAAATTATGAATATATCTATTAGACCGGGACTCCCAGTGGAGAGTGGAACATTACAACGGATCATTAACTGTTCCTGACATTGAGAAACTGAGTGGAGCCAAGAAGATCCCGTTCAACATGTCAAAAGCAGAATATAAAATGAGGTTTCCATATCAATCGATCAATCGGTACGGCAGAACACTGAGTAGCATATGTTATCATAATTTCACCTTCCCTTGTGGAACAATGGCAATTGACTGTTAGAATAGCCAAAAAATGGAAGTCATTCGTACGCAAAATCCACGAATTTTATTGAAAGCATGCATGTTTTATAATAGATTGAAAATAAAGACTGAAGAAACTAAAAATTTTCAAATCGACGCACCGTCTAATTAAGAGCAAATCGAAAACAAAAACAAAGGCAAAAGTTGTTACCATAGATTTAGAAGTAAATAGAAATGGTTTAGTTGTAGTAAAGCTCGAGGCCCATGCCGTCGTGAATCTCGTAGGCTTTCAAGGTGATGTGGTCCTTGTAAATGTTATACCACTTCTGGATCCTGATTTTATCGGGTCAGGTTCCGATCTAAGCAGCGACGAGCTTTTGAGGTCGCCGATTGTGTTGTCCTCGTCACACTTCACACGAACCTTCCTTCTTCTTAGCTTGTCGGTTAGCACGCGTATACGATTCAAACGAAAATAAAGTCAATCAAAATAGAAATAACAAATCACACAAAAAATTTGGTAACACTGTTTGGTACTTTTTATTTATATCTGTGAGATTCTCACTCAGAATAATTTTTTCACCAAAATACAATAGATTTATCTATGACTTTACTGAATCGACATTATTCAATCCTTGACACTATATCTCATCTTCACTTTTGTAAAAGATTTTTACATCCAATAATACGATTGACTCATGTTAACCTCGTCAAACGATTTTTCTCTACTACTCTTAAATGAAAGACAATTAATAAAAATAATTCAAATAATTAATCAATTAAGAAAAGAACAATAATATACTTGAGATAAAAAAATTCCCTATATTCAGCTTCTCGAAATATACCTAAATAATTGTCTACCAGCTGAAATAATCTACGCAAGCTCCAGAATCAAGCCACGACTGCTCAGTTAATAATCAACAACTAGCAGAAAATATATGTAGTGTCAAATCTTCTCAGTCGAAAACTACTCCAATGGCTAAAGGTTCAGCATAAGTGACTTCCAAAATAATTAACGCAAGAACGTGAATCTACCAATGTTGAAATCACACATACGTAACTTCTCTCTAACAGAAACAAGTTTCTTTCTTCTTCTCTTTCTTTTCTCCTTGTGGACGAAGATAAACCTGACCATGATACCACCATGCTGGAGCAAACAGCTACTTTAAAGGTCAAGAATAAACAGTTAGTTACATATCCAAATGTCCCATACATCCCAAATCTTTCATACACAAACAATCCTGCAGCTAATCCTGTTTTCCAGCCAATCTGCAATCCTGTTTTCCACATGGATTCCAACCCCTCACAATCCCAGCCATCGATTCCACCAGTGATTAATCCTACTCCCACAAACGCCACTTTGAACCCTGGCATGGCCCTCTTTCAAGGACGTCTTCGTTCAACCCAGCAAGTGTAAAGCTATCGACCTGGACCCAGGTGATGTGCAACATGAGTACATTGATGGGGAACATCTAATCTCGTTTGCTGAAAAAATACAACAACAGATGGATGAAAACAAAGCATTGACTATCATTATAAGGCCATTAGGAAGAACTTTTAATTACAAGTTCCTAAATAACAAGCTAATGGCTCCATGGAAACCCAAGGGCAGCTTCAAGCTAATTGATATTTCTGATGGTTTCTACAAAGCTAGGATGACCACTGAGGAGGATTATCATAAGGTTCTGCTGCAAGGACCGTGGAACATATCAGGTCAATACATTACAGTGTCTCCTTACAGCAGATTCTTTGATAACAAGGTTGACTATATTGACTCGGTCGCAACGTGGGTTCGAATTCCGAGCTTGCCAACTAGGTATTTCCATGAGGTAATGCTTAGAGAAATAACCAGGCCAATTGGCCAGTATATCAAGGCCGACCACCACACTCTTGAAGAGGAGAGGGGGCAGTTTGCCAGAATGGCTCTCAGAATCGACCTTAGGAAGGAGTTGGTGCCTACTGTAACAGTGGATAGCAAGACCTACCTTGTTTCTTACGAAGATCTTCATTGCATCTGTATCCACTATGGGAAATACGGTCATTTGGCAGATGAATGCGCCTCCAAATCTCACCCAGACACTACTCCATCTCCATCTTCCTCCAACTCTCAGCAATTGGGGGTGTTGCCGCCGCAAAACCCATCAGAGACTTCTATCAATGCACAAATGATGTCATCTGGATCACCCAACAACTCAACCCAACGGTCATCTGGAGCAATCAACCACTCCGCCAAACGGCCTCTGACACAACCTGTCCCGTGGCTCATCGCTCAGAAAAAGGGGAGGAGGCCAAATCCGTCTCAGAAAGTTCAAACCGCAAAAGGAGAGATGAAAACAGTTCACCCCACTTCTATTTCCTTGTTAGGTAGATTTGAGGTGTTGGACTTATCTGAAGAAAATGTGACCACTTCCCAGCCACAAGCCACCTCATTTGCTGCACCTCAAAACATTGCCACCCTCCAGTCAGCAAGGCCCCGAAAAAGAAAGAGACCTCTAGGCCTAATCCTCTAGCAATAAGGAAGCCCGTACCAAAGAGAAAGACCTCTACTAAACCAAAGGATGACTGGATCAAAAAGACCCAATCCAACATAACCACAGTAGATATCTAGGCCATTTCTCCTGCTTCCAACTCAGTTACCCCACTTGCTCCACTCTCTGCTCTTCCTGAGAACAATCCCAGCTCTTCTCATACAACTACCATCATTCCACACCCAACTTGTCCAGCCCCTGAAACAGGTAAAGAATTATCAGCTTCAATACTACAAAAAGACTACAAACGAGGTGAGCCATCAGGTATAAACTTATCCTCCCCTCTCTCCATAGCCACTCTAGAAAATCATGTTCTGGAGCCAGACACAGTTCCCCTACAAACCTGCCGGACCTCATGGAAGAGTCTGATCATCTCCCAACTGTTAATCAGGTATCCGACAAAGAGGAACCACCTGACCATTGTTAACTGTTGCAGTTACCTCTTTTTAACATTAATCATCATGAGTTACAAAATTTTATCATGGAATATACAAGGTATTAGGAATGAATCCTCACAGGTAGTTCTAATATCCCTAATAGACCATAATAAAATCCACTTAGTGTGCATTTTGGAACCACGGGTGAGTGGTGAAAATGCTTCTAACATCATAAAATCTATTAACACACCCCACTCACACCGAATTGATGCCCTCAAATATTCAGGTGGCATTTGGGTGCTCTGGGATAATAGGGTTCACACTCAGGTCCTTTTTGAGGATTGGCAATTTTTACTTATTCTTCTTATTCTTCCTGCTGACCAAAGGATACAGGTGACAGTAGTATATGCCAGCCCGAATCCTACTATTAGGAAGTCTCTTTGGAACAAGCTCCTAATCCTTGGGAAGTCGATTACCATGCCATGGCTTATCACAGGTGATTTCAATGCTTACATTGATAAACTTGATAAATGTGGCGACATAACTCCAAAAGTGTGCAAAAACTTCATTCATTGCATGAATTCCTTGAATTTACATGATTTACGTTATAATGGTTCTAGATTCACTTGGTCAAGAGGCCATGTTTATGAACGCATTGATAGAGCTTTTGGTAATGTCCAACTTCTAAATTTCTGTGACATCTTAACAGTCACACACCTTCCTAGAATCGCTTCTGATCACTCACAACTTTTACTAACTCTCAACCCTTGTGGAACTACATCTCTACAACCTTCCTTTTTAAAATATTACTTTGCCTGGTCCTTACATGCTCAATGGGAGTTTTGGCTTTCTTCTAAATGGTCTAACCACCTACCTTTATTTTTTGCTCTGGACTCTCTCAAGCATGACCTTCCTGATTGGAAATTCAACATTTTTGGTGATATTCATAAAAGGAAAAACCGACTTTTAGCTAGGCTTCAAGGTATTCAACAATGTTTATCCTTTAAACAAGACCCTCGGTTACTTAAGTTAGAACATGAACTGCGAGATGAGCTTCAGAGTACCATCACTCAAGAAGAGAGATTGCACCTCCAAAATAAAAAAGGTCTTTGGATTTGTTATGCAACAGGAACTCAAAGCTTTTTCCTAACACCAAAAGGATTTGCAAAACTATCAATAAACCTGTAAACATTCAGCTTGCAAACGAAAGTTGGACTGGTGACAGGGCTACAATTCTTTCTGAGGCAACTATATTTTTCAAATCCCTATATCAGGTGCATCGTAAATCTGTTCTCTCTTCCTCCTTTCCAAAATTTCCCTATTCTGAGCGTTTTCCTAAACTGTCAGCTGCTACTCTCAGGATTCTACAGAGAGCTTTATCTGATTCTGAAATTAAAACAACGATTTTTGATATGGATCCTAATAAAGCATTAGGTCTTGATGGTTATTCTGCTTGTTTTTATCAAGGCAATTGGAATATTTTGGCTTCATCTGTGTGTACCATGGTCAAGGATGTTTTTTTATCTGGTAACATTGATCCTAGATTAAATGAGGGTATGATCTTTTTCCTTCCAAAATTGAAAAACCCTCAAAGCATTCAGCATTTTAGACCTATTTCACTGATTAATCTTTCTTCCAAGATTGTTACTAAAGTGGTTTCCAATAGACTCAAACATATCATGCCTTTCCTTAGCTCACCCAATCAATCTAGTTTCATAGAAGGCAAAACTATAATTGAAAACAATTTGATAGCATAGGAAGCAATTCTTTCCATGCTACATATGAACGGTAAGAAAGGTTTTATGGCTCTTAAAATTGATCTCCATAAAGCCTTTGATATGCTTGATTGGCAGTTTATAGAGGATACTTTAAATGATGCTGGAATACTAAGTTTGCTAAGCAAGGTCATCCTAATTACATTATCTACAAGTTCTACTAAGGTACTTTGAGATGGTATGCAAAGGGAGACCTTTCAACCCAAAAGAGGGGTAAGACAAGGTGATCCTATTTCTCCCTATTTTTTTGTACTCTGTATGGAAAGGCTTTCTCATTTGATAAATGAATATGTTAACAAAGGTCCTTGGAAACCACTAACTTTTGGGAAGAAAAAGACCCCTCTATCCCATTTACTTTTTGCAGATGATCTTATTCTATTTGCTGAAGCCACAGCCCAACAAGCACAGATCCTATAGGAAGTCTTAGGAATTTTTTCAACCTTTTTAGGTCAGGAGGTAAGCAAAAGTAAGTCCCTGCTCTATGTTTCGTCTAATTTAAGCCAATCCCTAACATAAGACATTCAGTCCATTTTGAATATGAATTTGGTTAAGGACCTTGTTCTTCACTTAGGGGTGCCAATCATACATGGCCAAGTGACTAAGCACACCCACAGTGGCATTCTCACTAAGGTCAAAAAGAGAGCACAACTGTAGCAACCCAAGAAGATTGCGCTAGCAGGTAGAATTACTTTATGTAAATCAGTAATTTCCTCATTACCTAATTATTTAATGCAGTCCTCCCTTCTTTCCAAGTTCACCTGTAATGAATTGGATAAAGTTTTAAGGAAATTACCGTGGGGAGGCACTCAGGATGAAAGAATTGCTAGCCTTCTTAACTGGGATGAAATCTGTCAACCTAAACAGCGAGGCGGTCTAGGTTTAAGGAAAGCTTGGGAATCAAATCAAGCTTTCATTTTAAAACTTGTATGGAATCTGATTACGGATAATTCAAGTCTCTGGAAGTCCATTGTTAGCTCAAAATATAACATTTCACTACATGAGCTTCCATTGTCATTACCAAACAAAAATAGATCACACTTTTGGAACCAATTACGGAAAGTTTGGCCGTATGCTTTATGTGGGGCTAGGTGGTCTTTAGGAAATGGGAGGTGAGTTAAGTTTTGGGAGGACATTTAGACACCAAGCAACACTCCCCTTATCTTATCCCTATCCTCACCATTATCAGATTTTCATAGGCAACAGAGCGTATCATATTATGTTACAAGTACAGGTGAATGGAATCTTCCCCACCTAACTTCCTTATTGCCTCAACAAACACTAGATGAGATTTGGGGGGTACCTCCACCAGCAGCTACTGACAACAATGATTAGATAATTTGGCGATGGACTGCCTCAAGGATCTTTACATCCTCCTCAACCTATGATGTCATCTGCCAAGACCGATGGAATGTTATTGATAATAGATGGCAATCACTTTGGGATCTACATATGGAGGAGGCCATTAAAACCTTTCTATGGAAAGCAGCTAAAGGAATTTTATGTACAAATTCAGAACGATACGGGAGGAAACTGGTTGACTCCAATGCATGCCACTTATGCAACTCCCCAGAAACAATCCTCCATGTTTTGAGAGACTGTTTCTGAAGCAGGGTTCTTTGGAAAAAACTATCTCCTATCTTTCCCAACCATTTTTGGGATGAGACAGATCAGCAGACTAGGCTCTTTACTAATATGAAAATCTCTGTTTTGCAGGAAAAAAGTCACTGGAATATACTCTTTGCCTGCACTTGTTACTTAATTTGGATGTCCAGAAATGAAGAGGTGTTTCAGGATGCAAAGATTTCTCTCAATAGTCTTTTGTTCAAAATTAAGGCAAAGTTGAAAGATACCTTGTGGAGTTTTCAACATATCAGCAAAATCAATAGAAAACAACCTCCTGCTACTACCCCGAACCATCAAGCTCAGACTCTTCAGCCATGGACACCACCACCTCATGGTTTCCTCAAACTCAATATTGATGGGGCAATTTGCAGACACTCTCTAGTTGCCACTACAGGTGAACTGATCCGCGACAGCCATAGCAAATGGATTGTTGGCTATAATAAGAAGATTGGGAAGAGTAATCCTCTTCATGCCGAGCTATGGGCGATCTTTTTGGGTATTAAGTGAGCACAAAACATAGATGCTCCATCTCTAATTGTGGAGTCAGACAGTGCCCAAGGCATTGAGATGTTGCAGAAAGCTATCATTTTTGGGAATTCAACCGTAACCCTAGTTTGAAGAATTTGCGCCTTAACCAAATTCTTCCACACGATGGACTTCCACTCTATCCCTAGAGAGTCCAATGAAATGGCAGATTCCCTAGCTAAAGACGCGTTCACCAATTCTTCATATGAATTACTCATTTTTCAGCACCTACCTAGCTCACTAAGAGATGTATGGCATACCTGGACAAATGGCGTATCCACTTCCTATAAGGCACCGCCAACGGCTAATCCATCTTGTGACCGCTCCACATCGGCACTGCTGCTTTTGCATGACCCATGATGTCCCCCTTTTCACCTTGATGCTAAATCTTTCTATCGGCGGCTACATCATTTCCAGGCTCTAGACCATGCCTCATCCGCTCGAAGCCTGGAACGAATGCTAGCGACCACCACCAGACCGGAACTTCACTCCTTGATGTTGACCACGGATTCTCCAAATTTCGATCACTTTTGCAACTTAAATGCTGCTGGAAACCGGTTGCTCTCACTCTCCTACTTTGACTCAGAGATTTTTGCTACGTCTGCAATCAGAGTTGATGATCTCCATTCTCTACTTTAGAGGGCTCGAAGGGAATCCTATTATGCTTCTAACCCCTGTTGTTGACTTCTCTTTCCTTTTTGACCCTTCCACTGGACGGGTATTTTTGTATTTTGATTAATGCCATAAAGGCCACCCTTTTATTTAAAAAAAATCACACATTCATACACGTATGAATAAAGATCCTTTCAATCGAGTGCTACTCCAACTTTTTAATGTCAAAACAAGAAGCAAACAAAATCTTGCACTGATACAAAGCACTCACGCACACACTACAAATCACTCACACATCTCACAAGACCCTAGCCATAGGTTCTGAAAACAAAAACAACACATCCTCGTGTGAAACCTACTTAATTTACATAGAGCTTACTGCAATTACCCTTTTGCCACTACATTCACGTAAAATAACTTAATTCAAAATAAAATTTCTAACAATATCCTTCGTCTACTACATTCAGGTCAAGCCCACAAGTCTTCGTTAAATTCACATCTATGCAAGATAGAATTTTATTCTATCTAGAACATTATTCAATTAGTTCTTTTAAATCTAAGATAATAAAAAAATTTGATAAATCCAATTTATAAAAATGTGTAAAAATAAAATAAGTAGATATATAAAAATATTAGTTGATTAGTGGAACACAACTTTTGGTTATAAGCTCTTTAAAAAAAACTCTTTATAAGCTTGGGGGCTCTCTTCTTTTTCCGTCCTTACCCTTTCCTCTTTTGGAAGATTCTCAATGGGACCTACTACTAAGATTCTTGAGTTACACGTGGTTGGGCATTGATTTTTCAGTGATTTTCTACTAAGAAAAAAAGTTTCATTTATATTTTATGAGGTTAATAAAAATTTAAATATGGTTTTGTCTAATTTTGATGAAGCTGGGCGCTGCTGCTTGGATCCATCGGATTGGTTGACTTTGGCAAGAAATACCTGCAAAACAGTAAGGCACACCGGGGGTTGACTGCCGGTAGGCCCCTCCGATGCTCAAGTTAGTCTTTTTGGTGAGGGTTTTGGCGGCTAGTGAATAAAGAATAATAGGTTTTTGAGAGTTGTACCTTTTTTATGATGAGGTGATGAATTTATATAGCTAATACCTGTAGGAATTAGGTCAACCATCCAGTGATGGTTGCTTGGTCCATTTGCCATTCTAAGTCTAGGCTTGGGCCTAGCACAACCGACCCAACCATAAGCCCCCTACTCCTCGAGTCTGATCAAGGAGAAGGGTCGAAGGAGTACACAAGGATTATGCAGGTCGTCTGTGCGACAGCTCGTGATAGGCCTGATCGGTCGGATTTCAATGCTCAGTATGTGTGTATGATAGCTCGTGCTAAGATTGATCGGCTAAATATCGATTGGCCGAATGTCGACTCCTAGCGAATGAAGGCACTTGGTTTAATTATTTTTGACGGTGCGTGCCCTCTGACAGGTTTTCAAGATTTGAAACGAGGCGTCCCTTTAACTGCTGTTTGAAACGAGGCATCCTTTTAACTGCTGCGTAGCTGTCCTGGGTGTCCTTTCAACCATCACGTCGCTTGGGGCACTTTATAACCCTAATTTGTACGATTCAGATTTTGCCACGCATCCGACTTTGATTGACTCTGGTTGATACGCCCGTTCAGTTGATCTTGGTTATAACTACTCGGGGTCGACGAATTTCCTTCACTTTCTATTTCGTGTACTTAGTTCTGCATCTTTGTCTTTACTTTCTTTCTCTTTGCAGTCACCGGAATTCACCTTTTTCCACCGTTTATATTTCCGACTTCGATTTCTAAACTAGGTACGCCCTTCTTCCCTTCATTCTTTAAATTTTATTTATAACAAAAATGTCTTTGACTAGCCCTAGGGATGAACCTAGACTTAAGAGCCCTTTTTCGTCGCCTCCTCGCCAACCTTCGACACGGGCATCCCCGGGTCTTAGTGAGGAAGTAAGCACGGTTTTGTGGGAGCTCCGTCAGGGACTGGCCGCCGAAGGAGCTTTACAAGTTGTTGGGCCGTCAGAGGTGGCGGCGAAAATGGTAGGGGTGCCAGAAACCGACGGAAGTGAAGCATCGGAAGCAAGGGGGATGAGGAAATCGGAGTTGGAGTGAGTGCCCGGAAGGATGGGAAAGTTGTTGAAAAGCCATCTAGCGACCCTTCGACGATGACCGCGAGGGGACTGAACCGGTCGATTATCAAGAATAATATCTCTTCGTCTTGGGGACCTAGACTGGCCAGCAAGAGCGAACGGGTTCATAGCAGCCTAGGCGGGTACTTTGCTGTTTCAGACAGCTTTTTCTCGGTCTGCGGCATGCAGCTTCTGTACGCTCCTATTGTTGATGAGGTGTGCGGAACCTACCAGTTAAGGCCGAGCCGGATTTCGTCGAACGGTTGGAGGTTCATTAATGGTCTGGCTCTGTTGTGCCATCACTTCGGATGTCTCCCCTCGGTCGACATTCTG
>JAOSBN010000008.1:5044494-5059335 GCA_027563595.1 Erythroxylum suave | reverse complement strand
AAAGAATAATAGGTTTTTGAGAGTTGTACCTTTTTTATGATGAGGTGATGAATTTATATAGCTAATACCTGTAGGAACTAGGTCAACCATCCAGTGATGGTTGCTTGGTCCATTTGCCATTCTAAGTCTGGGTTTAGGCCTAGCACGACCGACCCAACCAAAATGTAAGTGTTTAATATAAATAATGACGATAATATACTTTTACAACTAAGAATTGATTATTTTGTGTACTATATGAATCGTAAATTAGACATAACGAAAATTAATAATTTAAAATATAATAGTAGTAGTAGTAGTAGTAGTAGTAGTAGTAGTAGTAGCCGTAGTAGTAGTCGTAGTAGTGGTAGTAGTAGTGGTAGTAGTAGTAGTAGTAGTAGTAGTAGTAGTAGTAGTAGTAGTAGTAGTAGTAGTAGTAGTAGTAGTAGTAGTAGTCGTAGTAGTAGTCGTAGTAGTAGTAGTAGTAGTAGTAGAGTAGTAGTAGTAGTAGTGGTGGTAGTAGTAGTAGTGGTGGTAGTAGTGGTAGTAGTGGTAGTAGTCGTAGTAGTGGTAGTAGTCGTAGTAGTGGTAGTAGTAGTGGTAGTACTCGTAATAGTGGTAGTAGTGGTGGTGGTGGTGGTAGTAGTAGTAGTAGTAGTAGTAGTAGTAGTAGTAGTCGTAGTAGTAGTAGTAGTAGTAGTAGTAGTAGTAGTCGTAGTAGTAGTAGTAGTAGTACTAGTAGTAGTAGTGGTAGTAGTAGTAGTAGTAGTAGTCGTAGTAGTAGTAGTAGTAGTAGTAGTAGTAGTAATAGTAATAGTAGTAGTAGTAGTAATTTTTAAGATTATAAAAGAAATTTTTTATTTATTAATTTTATTTTATATAAAAATAAGATTAATTATGATGCATGTATATATCAAATTTAATTTATAACTTTAAAAAATAAATTAATTTTTATACTATAACTATTATTTTTATTAATGACATTGCCAAATAAATTGTAAGCTTCTTTGAATTTAAAGACAAATTTGCACTTTTGATCAAAGTGAAATAACTTATTTAAATATTTTCTTATAATTTGTTATTTCTTAAAACCATTTTACCAAAATATCTTTACTAATTCATTATTTTAAATTGGATGTAATCAAGCTTTATCATCATCATCATCATCATCATCACCCAGTCTGAAATCCTGCAATGAAGCGGGATCTGGAGAGATCCGATAGCACGCAGCCTTACCCCTAGGTAGTAGAGAGGCTGTTTCTGGTGGACCCACATGCAAAATGAGACAACAAACGAATGATGCAGGATATAGAGAAATAAACAGAAAATAAATGGAAATACAAGAAATGGGGAATACCTGACAGGGGCAGGCTGCGCAAGCTGAAAAAGTTGCCAATTCCAATCCCTCCTTGTCTCAAAGTAGGAAAGGTGACCGTCCTCAAGACCCCTCTTGGGTGACCCCATAGTGTCCCGCCGCATCTGTACTGTACTGCTTTTGAGAATCTGGTACGGTTAATCCGTTACCCTTATCCGGTCATATCATCTATGATCACTTCCTGCCAGTTCTTGTAAGGCCTCCCTCTTCTCCTCTTACATTCATTAAGAGTGATCCCCTCGCAGCTTCGGACCGGAGCGTTGGCAGGCCTCCTATGCATATGCTCATACCACCTAAGTCTAGTCTCTCTCAACTTGTCGGCAAAGCTGGCTACTCGTAGTCGATCTCTCACCGCCTAGTTCCGGACCTTATCTCTCCTTGTAATGCCACATATCCAGCGGAGCATTTGCATTTCTGCTATTAACAACTATCTTATATGTGTTCGCTTGGCAGGCTAACACTCTGCCCCATATAACATGTTGGGACGAATCACCATTTTATAAAACTTCCCCTTGAATTTTAAAGGGATCTTCCTGTCACATAGAACCCCTGATGCACTCCTCCATTTGGCTCAACCTAATTTAATTCGATGTACTATATCAACATCTATATTACCATCACTTTGGATGACAGACCCGAGATACTTAAAACTCGACCGCTGTGGTAAGCCGTCTACCCCAATTGCTACTGCCCCCTCATGCTCCATCTGGTTCTCAGAAAAGTTGCATGCGACATACTCCGTCTTAGATCTGCTCATTTTAAAACCTTTCGACTCTAACACGTCTCTCCAACGGTCTAACTTGGCATTGACCCCTTCCTTGGTCTCATCCACTAGGACAATATCATCCGCAAATAACATACACCAAGGTACCTCTCCTTGAATATGTTTGATTATTTCATCTAACACTAATATGAACAGCAAAGGACTTAGCGCAGAGCCTTGGTGTAGACCAGCACTGATAGAAAATGTTTCCGTGTCCCCTCCTATCGTCCTTATACTAGTCAATGCTCCGTCATACATTTTCCTAATTACTTTAATATAGTTGACAGGAATGCCCTTGTCCTCCAAACACCTCCATAAGAGTTCTCTAGGAACCCTGTCATACACCTTCTCCAGATCGATAAAAACTAGATGTAGATCTCGTTGATGTTCCTTATAACATTCCATGAATCTTCAAAGTAAATGTATCGCTTCTGTCGTGGATCGACCAGGCATAAACCTAAATTGGTTAGCCGAAATAGACGAGACCCTCCAGATTCTCGATTCGATTACCATCTCCCATAGCTTCATCGTATGACTCAATAGTTTAATGCCTCTATAGTTGTGACAGTCTTGGATGTCCCCTTTGGCCTTGTATACGGGGATCAACTGACTTAATCTCCAGTCATCTGGCATTTTGGCGGACTCTAAAATCACATTAAAGAGATGAACTAAACACGTAATACCGACACCGCGTAAGCGTTTCCATACCTCTATAGGGATTTCGTCAGGCCCAACTGCCCTATTTCTCCCCATCCCTCTCAACGCCTTTGTAATTTCACCTTTCATAATCCTTACCCTTGTGCACCTATCCTGAACAGGCCCAGTCTCAGAGGATTCTCCTGACTCCACGTAGCCCACTATCTCTTCAGTGTACAAGCCTTGAAAGTAACTCTGCCATCTCCTCTTAATCTCTTGGGTCTCTGTGAGTACCTGTCCTGCTTCATCCCGAACACAACCAGATTGGTGGAAATCCTTCGTCCCGTGCGCCCTATCTCGTGCTAGCTTGAAAATCTTCTGTGCTCCCCTTAGCATATCTAAGTCCTTGTACATGGCCTTATATGCCTCCCCTTTAGCTATTGCGATAGTTTTCTTAGCCTTCCGTTTAGCTAATCCATACCTGACTCTGTTAATTTCCCTCTCCGCCTCCGTTGAACTAGCTAGGAGGTCGTTAAAAGTGCTCTTCTTTGCTTGAACCGATTTCTGGACCTCTCCCGACCACCACCAACCTTCCATACTCCTTCCTCCTGGCCCTTTGGGAGCCCCTTTGGATACCCCTAGGTGATATGCGGCAGTTGCCCGCACTACAGAGGCGACACCCTCCCACATCAAATTTGCAACCCCACTCACAGCCCATGTGGCGTTTGTCCTAACTTGAGACCTAAATCGTTCTAACTTGTCCCCGCTTAACCTCCACCATCTAATACGTCGACACTACTGGGTAAAAGGCTGTGACCTCCATCCTTTGATACCGAAATAACTAGCAATTTATGTTGAGTCGATATGTAAGCAGTCGGCAAGACTTTGCAATCTATGCACCATGATCGGGAACCTCTCCTGACAAGTAGATAGTCTATCTGAGTCTTGGAGGAGCCATTCTGAAAAGTTACCAAGTGTGCTTCATTTTTCTTAAAAAGGGAATTCGCGATGATTAACTCATAAGCCACGACCATATCTAATAGAGCAATCCCAGCTTCATTTATAATGTCGTAGCCGAAGCCCCCATGTGCACTTGAGTAACCGTCCGTATCAGCTCCAATATGTCCATTAAAATCGTCTCCAAGTATTATTTGCTCCGTAACAACGAATTGTTGCAGTACCCCTTCTAATGCCTCCCAGAATAGTCGTTTTAGCTGAAAGTCACAACTCGCTTGCGGTGCATATGCACAGACAACATTAAGAACTACCTGGCTGAAAACAAATTTAGCTACCATAATCCTATCATCTATTCTCGTAATCCCTACTACTTTGCTTATAAGGTCCTTAACCACCAGGATACTTACCCCATTCTTCTTCCGTGTACTTCCCGAGTACCAAAGTTTGAAATCTCCTATCTCCTTTGCTTTAGCTCCTACCCACTTTGTCTCTTGGATGTAGGCGATTTGTATCCTATACTTGTATAAAATGTCCACTAGTTCGAAGGACTTACCCATTAGGGTCCCTATGTTCCAAGATCCACCTCTCAGTACATCTTTTCCGCCTTCGTCCTGGCCTACTGCACGCACCGGTCCATTCGCACGGGATTCAACGGTGCAAATTGAAGACATCCTCTTGCCTTAGGCTATCACTCGTCTCGTCGGACTACTCCGAAGAAGCCTCTACAGGACCCGAGCCTACTATATACACAACACTAAAATATTGAAGTGCCCTGAAACTGTAAGCCGCACCTCTAAGAAAACTAAAAACGAATCGTTAAATAGCAAAAGTAATCAAAACCAACTCTCAAGAATACAACTAAAATAAAATGCAAGTACCCCTACAAAGCGATCCACGAGAATAATAAAATAAAAATATAAATAAATAAATAAATAAAAATAATTGCAATAGTAAATAAACAATTACTAAGAAAATAAAGAGTAAAAATATACTAATGAGATAATACTAATAAAATAATAAGAATAATAATATAATAACTAAAATGATAAATAAGAAGACGAAAAAAATAATAAAAATAAAAATAAAATAAAAATGAAAATAAAAAATGAAAGAAAAAATAAATAAATAAATAAATAAAAGAAAAATAATAGTAATAATATATAATAATAATACTACTAGTAATAATAATAATAAGAATAGGAAAATAAGATAAAATCAAAATAACAACAATAACAATAACAACAACAACAACAACAAGAATAATAATAATAATAATAATAATAATAATAATAATAATAATAATAATAATAATAATAATAATAATAATAATAATAAGAATAAGAATAAGATATTATGAATAATATTATTAAACTAAATAGAAAATAAATACCACTAAAAAAATTCTAGCACAAGAGCCAACCACCAGAAATTAAAAAGCCAAACAAAGAAGGAAGGTAAAGTAAACAGATGTCAAGCATGAAAATATATACAAACGAGTGACAGAAGCACAATATACTAAGATCAACACACTAATCAATTAAGGAAACATGCCAATAAAGAGGGTGTTGTAGAGAGATTGTACTGAAAGAAACAAATGACACTGAGCCCTCTGGAGATACACTACAGGGACGCTCCGTAGGGACGGGTGCAAAGCTGATCAATGACACTGAGCCCACCAGGAATATAGAACACTTCGCAGGCAGGGTAAGCCAGGATAGATGCGGGAAGAGTAAGCAAAAAGAGACAGAAAGTAAAATATCATGTTATGGACTGCGTTTTAAACATCTTAACTTATCCAAGAAGATCAACGGGTCTCTGCGAGAAAGGACATGTTAGAGAGTGGCGGTATACATGTCAGGCGGCTCCAAGAATGTCAGAAGTTTATAGGAGTGTTATCGACTAACGGCTAAAATTGTTCTGGTCCACTCCTGATATCTTGAATGACCCGTGACTACCAAACTGTTACCAGAAAATTGAGACACGATAGATTACTGACTAAACACAGCCCATGGGAGTGGGGCGTGTCTGTGAAGAAAAACATACAATATAAATAAAGGCAAAGAAACTACCACAATCAAAGATCCAGCCAGTAACAATGCATTTAAGGTTAAGAGAAGGTAATGAGCACTAAACCGGATGGAAGCAAATAATAATCAAGAAAAAAACCAAACAGCTGAGCATACCATAAACCCGAGCAACAGAAACCATGAAAACCAACGATCAAGAGAAAACCAACTCAATAATGTGCGCAGGAGATGAGCAATCACAGCAAAATGAACGCAATGGACAAACCAGCATAAAAAAAACAGGGACCTCTCGACGAATAGTAAAACTTACCTGTGGTGGAGGAGATAGCCCATGCACCGAAAAAATGAGAGAAACTTACCCTACTGGAAACCATGTTGTCTTCGCAACGCAATCCCCGTCTTGCGTCCCCTCTCGATGCAACGTAACTCATCCATGTCTTCGCCAAGCATCGCGTCTGTTCCTCCTGCTGGTCCTGAGCCTCCGCCCACACCTTCCTGAGAACCACCATGACCACCGTAGCCGTCATTCATTATTCGTTAAATCGATGTGTGTCTGTGCACTCTCTCTTTCAACGCTCACACAGTTCTCTCTCTCTCTAAGGAATAATAAAAATCCTTATTAGGAATAATAATTTTTGACAAGCCTAGAACCAGCAACCTAGCCTTAGTTGATTGACTTTAGGATAAATCTAAAACTTTTTCCCCGACCTGACCTAAAGTTAAAAAATTTAAGTAAAATAACATCATTTCAAATTTAAAATAGAGATTAACTGAACTTATCCTAGGCTTTATGGAGCTTTAGACCATCCAAATCCAATCAGGCTTAAGCTTGAATTGTGAACTTGGAGTTCGATTGGACTTTGAATAAACCCAAGTTTAAAAATAAAATTTTGAGCCAAACTCAGGTTGACCTGGTCCATTGCCGCTCTTAATCCAAATATCATTTAGTCAAATTAAAATATGGATTAGGCATGATGTTTATTAAAAAAAAAAGAGTTTAGGGACAAGCATACATTTAAGTCCAAATTCGAGTATCTAAAATATTTTCCCTTCAAAACCATTACGTGGTTTTGACGCATTACTATGATACAATACTGAGATTGTGGTATAGAAATAGAAAGAAAAGAAAAGAGAAGAGAAAAGATGGAGATAATTAACTAGAGAGAAGAATGAGGAAAGAAGAGATTGGTTAGGATAAAAAAGGAACAAGAAGTTCACAAATGTCCATAGACAATAACAAATCCCAATATAGTCTCATAGTTTGTTAACTTTTATGTTACATCGAACTCCTTGCTAATAGAAATTCAAAATAATAGATCCTTAATTGCCCTTCAGCAACTGTTTTAACTCCTCTGGAGGTGCTAACATTTTCGCCTATTGTTTTACTTTTTATTCAATGGAATATGCATCGTTTTGTATCAATACCCCCTGTCTGACTCTTCTTAACCTCTAGGAAATTTTTTTGGGTACCTCAGCTTAATCCCCTCAACAAATTCCTCTGTGTCATTGACTGGGAATGATTTTGCCAATGGATCAACCACTGAATTACAACTTTATGAACTCATTTGACTAACCTTCTCTCCATTGCTTAAGGTTGCAGAGTCTTTGGTGGAAGTAACCGAGGGAGAGTGGATTGAAGGGAGATCTCAGTGTGGCCTATTTTAAGCAATGATACTTAGAAGTTTGAATTTGAGCCTTATCTAGTAACTACAACTCATATGTATCTTTCCTTATTTTATACAGTATGAGAAATGGCCCATAATATTTCTCACTACAACTCATTTATAACCTTCCATATTTTATACAGTATGAGAAATGGCCCATAATATTTCTTCTATAGTTTGAGAGCTTAGTGACCTCTACTTAAACTCTACCATCAATAGGGATGGATCTTGAGATAAACCTTATTTCCAATTACAAATTCGCTCTCAATACACCCTTTATTTGTCAACTACTTCATATGATTATGAGCCTTAGTAAGTTAATCCTTCAAGTACTTGTTCATTTTCTCTCATTGTTGAAGCATTGTGCTCACCACATCATTCTGGGAGTCATATGGGAAATACAAAATATGAAGAGGAGGAGGGAATCAACAAAGAGCTTCAAATGGTGTTAATTTGATCATGTTGTGGTATGATGTGTTGTACAAAAATTATGCTAGAGATAACCACTGACTCTTAACACTTGTGGTGATATATTGTCATACATCTCATATATGTTTCTAAGTATTAATTTACCACTTCAGTATGCCCATCCATTTGTGGTTGATAATCAGTTGCTGGAGTGAGACACCATATAAACTAAACATCTCCTTCCAGAAATGACTAATAAATATGGAATCATGATGCCTAATAATAGTTAAATGCATAGCATACAATCTATAGACTGAGTCGAGAAAAACTTGTGCAACATCTTGGTAATGTAAGGACAAGAGAGTTTCATGAAGTAAGCATAGTTTCTCAGCCGGCCAATTTCAACTAGGATAACTGTGCTTCCTTTAGAGGGTGGCAAGCCCTTGATAAAATCCATATTTAAGTCAGTAAACATTTCATCAAAGATAAGCAGTAGTTTTAGAAGTCTTGGGTAGCCAATATTTTCATTCTTGTTCTATTGGTAAATAACATACCTCCGAGTGTATTCCCTCACATCTTTGTTCAACCATTTCTAATAGATTATAAAAGATAGCCCGTTTGTGGTGGTATGAACACAAAATGTCCCCCCATGGATATGTCATGAAACAATTTGTTCAACTGCTCCTTAATTGAGATCTAGCTCTTACTACCATTTTACCTTTTTGTTTGAGTTCATTGTTTTACCCAAGTTTAATGCTCAAATTGTGGTTCACCTTGTACCTTACTATTGATGATGTGTTGCAGAGATGCATTAGTGCTATAGGTCTCTTCAAATAAATTAAATAAAGGCCCTTTAATAACTAACTGATAAAGCTCATAGTTGGTGATGCTAGACAAAACATTTATAGCATTGTTTTCCTTACCATTCCTATACTAAATCTCATAGTTAAACTACATCAACTTTGCAAGCCACACTTGTTGGATTGTAAATGTCTCGTATAATTAGAAATATCGACATGATGGGTGAGGTAGTTAATAGGCGGTTTTCTCATTTGAAACCACATATAACTGTCACCTCTTTTGGTTCTATTCTTACCTATTAAGTTACTTCTAATGAGAGGATAAAAGTAAGAAACGTGGAAGAGATTCAATATCAAACAACGTTATGGATCAAGGTACGATAATTGAATATGTGAGAATTATATAAGTTTAAGATCCTGTGGAATCGTGTGATAAAGAGAAAGTATCTTATATGTGGTATCAGAGCATCTGGTTATGAACTTTCTGATTCTCCGTTACATTTTGGTTTTGAACCATTATTCATGCTTTTCTGTTTGGACAAAACCAATATATATATCTATTGGGTAATTTTATTTTTTGAAGTATGTGAGAGATGCATGTTTTTCTCGGTGATCCAAGATACTATCAGTGATGATTTTTCTCTTGGTGGTGTAAGCAAGCATCGATGCCTACCGCGTTAGTCGTGTGTGCGGCTGTTGTGATGCAATATCAACATTGTTATTAAAAGATGCAAGAATAAAACATGCATGAACTAATTGTTTTAATAACAAATATAACATATGCATGAACTTGAGCGTGAAGATGCGTGAACATGAATGTGAAGAGTGTACGCATGGCGTTAATAATATTAAACCATAACAGATAAAGAGCGCATACAATTGTGTTAAGTTCACGTGAATAGTATTGATATTATTAAACAACAAAACATACTCTGCATGCATTTATGGTAAAGCTCACGTTAACAATGTTTATATTAGTAAACAACAAACATCCACTACATGCATTTATGATAAAGTGTATTTTAATAATATTCATATTAGTAAACATCAAAGATGTAATGTATGCATTTATTATAGTATACGTATATGGTGTTTATATTGTTAAACTGAAAGATGAATTGCATATATTTATGTAAGTGTACGTGAGCGAATGTGTTGATATTATTAAACAAGAAAAGAAGAATACACGTGAACAGTATTATGCATGCATATATTTAAAAAAAACCTGTTAAGGTGAATGAGAATGAACTATAAGCATACTTTTCTATCATGGGATAATTAAATCAGTAATGTTTTATGGATTATCAAATTTAGAACAATATTATGTTAAATTTGTTAATCACTAAAGTGATCAAATCTTTAAGCTAATTTAGTTCTAAATTGACTAGAATTTTTTCAATCATTCACTTATAAAATTGATGCTATAAATGATGTTTATCTATGAGTATATTGAAATTCATTATTATAAGAAATTTATGAATTACCCAAAGGTTAATTGGTTGTTATTATAATGAATGAATATGATTGTTTGGTAATGTAAATATACTATTAGTTTTACTTATTTATCCAAAGATAATAAATATTTCTAAGTAATGTATACATCATTACCTAATAATGTTAAATGTTATTGGCATCATTATGATTGGTGTGTGCAATGATGTATCGCCCAAAGGAGAACATTAATGTACATTAATTGTTAACATAATCTTTCATATGAATTTATATAATTTGTTAGTTTATGACTCAAAGTATTAATGTTAGACATGTCTTTATTGCAGTTTTTGTCCCTATGTCTTTACATTCACGAGCTTCGTCTGTACCCATACTTAATGGGTCGAATTTTTCTGACTGGGGTGAACAAGTCCAATTTCACCTTGGTGTATTGGATCTTGATTTGACACTTCAAGCTGGGAAGCCTGTTGCTATTCCTGATACTAGCAATGATGAAGGAAAGGCTCATTATAAAGTTTGGGTAAAATCAAACAGACTGACCTTGATGTTTATGCGAATGAATATAGCAAACAACATCACGTCAGCTCTTCCCGAAACTAAAAGTGCTAAAGAATTTATGAGTTTTGTGGAAAAGCACTTCCAAATAACTGATAAATCTCTTGCTGGGACAATAATGGGTACTTTGATCACCATGAAATTTGATTGTTCTCTTACTATGCATGAACATGTCATTGAAATGACAATATTGCTACAAGACTTAAGTCTTTAAGAATGGAAGTGGATGAGAATTTCCTTGTACAATTTGTTTTGAACTCTTTACCATCTGAGTATGGAGTATGACATCTGAGTATGATCTGTTCCAAATGAGCTATAACACCATGAAAGACAAATGAAATGTGCATGAATTGCACAGTATGTTGGCTCAGGAGAAAATAAGACTTAAAAATCAAGAAAATCATTCCATCTATTTTCTGAAATATCAAGGAGCTAGTGAGAAAGTACATAAGAAACATGGAAAGGGGAAAGGACCATGAAGACCAATAAGTCCTCCGTTAAGATCCAGAAGAAGGCAAATAATAACAAATGTCGTTTTTGTGAAAAATCTGGGCACTTCCAAAAGGACTTTCCATGACATAAGGCTTGGTTCAAAAAGAAAGGAAAGCTTAAGGTTTATGTATGTTTTGAATCAAATTTAACTGAAGTTTCACGTAACACTTGGCAAATTGATTCTAGATGTACAACTCATATTTCTAATATTATGTCAGGATTCCTTACGACCTAAACCACAAACCCAAATGAGAAGTTTATGTTCATGGGTAATAGAGTAAAGGTTCCAGGGGAAGCAGTTGGGGCTTACCGTTTAATCCTAAATACCGGACATTACTTAGATTTATTTGAAACTCTTTATGTACCTAGTATTTCTAGGAATGTGAGTTCTTTATCTAAAATTGATGTCACTGGATACTCCTTTAAGTTTCATAATGGATGTTTTAGTTTGTTTAAGCATACTAGTATGATTGAATCTAGTATACTTTGTGATGGTTTATATAAATTGAATCTTGATAATTTATATGCTGAAACTCTTATGACCTTGCATCATAAAGTTGGAACTAAATGTAGCTTTGTGAATGAATGTTTTGCTTATTTGTAGCATAAACGTTTAGGTCATATTTCCAAAGAAAAACTGGATAGATCAGTAAAGAATGGAATTCCTCCAGATTTGGATTTTATTGATCTCAATATTTGTGTGAATTGTATTAAGGGAAAGCAAACAAAACACATAAAGAAAGGCTCCACGAGAAGCACTCAACTTCTTGAAATTATACACACCGATATATGTAGCTTCTTGAAATTATACACATCGATATATGTGGACCTTTTGATATTAATTCTTTCAGTAAAGAAAAATACTTTATCACCTTTATTGATGATTATTCACGTTACAGATATGTCTATTTACTACATGAGAAATCTCAAGCAGTGAATGCCTTAGAAATTTATATAACCGAAATTGAAAGGCAACTAGATAGAAAAGTGAAAATCGTTAGGTCTGATAGAGATGGTGAGTATTACGGAAGATATGATGAAAGTGGACAACACCTTGGTCCATTTGCTAAATTCTTAGAAAAGCATGACATATGTGCTAGATACATAATGTCGGGTAGACCACAACAAAATGGTATATCAGAACGGCGTAATCGAACCTTAATGGACAAGGTTAGAAGTATATTAAGTAATGCATCTTTACCCTTATCATTATGGATGTATGCCTTAAAAACTAACATGTATTTGTTAAATAGAGTTCCTAGTAAGGTAGTTCCAAAGGCACCTTTTGAACTGTGGGCTGATAGGAAACCTAGTTTAAGACACCTGCATGTTTGGGGTTGCCAGGCAGAAATAAGGATTTATCATCCACAAGAAAAGTAATTGGATGCAAGAATAATCAGCGGATATTTCATTTGTTATCCAGAAAAATCTAAAAGGTATAGATTTTATTTTCCTAACCATAGTACAAAAATTGTTGAAACTAGAAATGCTAGATTTATTGAGAATGGTGAAACAAGTGGGGGTGACGTTTCACGAAATGTGGAAATTAAGGAAGTTAGAATGCAAGTCCCTTTGACTTGTGTTCCCACTATTCAAATTGTTGTTCCTCGTAACAATCATAAAGAACAACAAATACATGCTCCTGAAATTCAACATGAACCTGAAATAGAAGAACCACAGGAAATGTAATATCCCGTTAACCATGTTAAGGCTAGAATTGTGATTTATGATAAAGTACTGAGAAATTAGGAAATGCACGTCATGCTTTAGTTAAATATGACATGCACATTTTTGCACACGAATATGATTGTACATGCATTCATTGACATTTTCCAGGTATAATTGATTTATAAATACGATTAAAATGTGAATTGTTAGTTATTTACGTTAAAAATTTATTTGGAGATCATTAGCATTACTTCATAATTTTTCGTGAATTTGAGGTACATTTGGACTAGGACAAATGCCAAGTAGTAAGATAAATTGATACATGAAAATTTTAGATGATTAAGCCTAAAATTGAGTGACATTTAGCATAGTTAATTGGTCACAAATGGAATAGTAATTAAGTGACAAATGGATCAATTATCGTGTGACAAGTAGACTAATAATTAGGAGACATGGACTGATTAATTGGTGACATATGGCAGCATCTAGAGTGGATTAGTGGCAAGATCTTGATTAGGCAAATGTAAGACATCCCTTAGGACAAATGTGCTGTAAAGTTGACACCTAGCATGTTGATGGAGCAAATTCCAGCAACAATGTTTCTGATGTTTCTCTCACCGTTCTCCACAAAATTGCTCCAACTTTCTCCTCTCTAATTTGCCTAAACCCTAGCCAAATTGCTGCATCAAAACCAGCTTTTTACCTTACACAAAATAGCCAAGAAAACCAGTTGAAAGTTACCTTCATCTTGCTGTCTAAAATCAACCTGTTTTCATCATAAGTTTGTGATGAATTTTGCTTGCATGGAGACTTGGTTTAATATGAAGTTTGAGCTGAATTTAAAGCCTAACAAGTAAGTGACAATCTGATCTTTATGATATGTTTGGTAGTATGAGAATTATGCCTGAATTGGAATGAAATATATGAGATATTGGTGAAGATGTATGCTAGAATATTATGATCTGGAGAATTTTCATTGAATAGACTTCGGTATTCTTATTATAACTTGAGATGTAAATTTTTGGATAATTTGATTCTTAATTCAGATTAAACTAGAGAATATATGTACAACTTTACTAAAGAAGCCGAATGTTAATTCTATATCTAAGCATTTCAAAATCTTGCTGGAAGTAGAGTTAGGAGTTCTGTTACAATTTAAAAATAGTGTGAACTCTTTTGGATATAACTTTCAGTATACTGAATCAAATTGTATGATTCTAGTGTTATTAGAAACTGGAAACATAGTGGAACAATTTTATAGAAGAAAGTGTTACTAAAATACACCATTTTCCTTGTCATCATGATCATGCAAAGTTATTCCGAATGGGGGTGCTAGGATGAAAATGCTGAGGTGTGCAGGAATTTGATAACTAGAATGTTTTTACTGAACATGCTTCGATATTTTGATCAGTAGATTTACAAATGAAATGATTCTTGATTTAAATTGAACTAGAGACATTTGGATACAAATGATAATAAGAAATTGAATTTTAATTCTGTCCTTAAAGGTCTTGAAATTGAGCTTGAAAGTAACTCTTGGCTTAGGTAGTAGCACTACCAGGGACTGAAATTAGGTCCTGTTATTATTGAATAAACTGTATTGGTATAGGCCTAATCAGAAAAATATGTCTTCACAAAAGTTATAGCTTATTCTCTCAGCTTTTTATTGGTATAAAGTTTATAAGTTTTGGATATTGTAATTCAGAGATATAAGGTGTACAACCTGAATACATGATCATGCGTTAGCCAAAATTTCAAATGTACATAGTCTGTGGTATTTTGAGCATAGCTCATAGAATAATGAACAAAATTGAATGATCTTGGTATCATTAGAAACTTAAAACATTTGATAACAACTTTCCAGAAGGAAGTGTTGCCTAATTTTATCGTTTACCTTACCAGAATGATTATGTAAAGTTGACCCGAAAGTTTATTATGAGAAAATAATCTGAAATGATCAATTGGGTTATGAAATTAGTTTCACATTGTTTTATTGTAGCACCCCCTTACCGTAGGGTACACATCGGGACGCCCGCAGGTCGCTCCGACACGTATCCCACGATAAAGG
>JAOSBN010000008.1:5024930-5044394 GCA_027563595.1 Erythroxylum suave | reverse complement strand
CATAACTAATAATGCATGAACATGCCACATATGAATGCAATGAACTGTACCCATCCCATCGGTGACGGGATGTTACATTTATTATGGTCCAAACCCTAAGTACAAATTATATTAATGAGGGTTTTGCTATCTGAATGATATGGTGACAAAATTTCGATAAGATACCTGGAATTATCATTGAACATGCATTGTGCATATTGTCTATACATCGATGTGCATAAAGAAAGACTTATACATTTGTGCAAAATTGTGATATATATAAATATGTTTCGTATGATACAGAGGAGCACATTGGATGCTAGTTGAATATTGCTGGACCATCCAGGAAATAGCATATTAGAGTGTACAGTGAATAACCTAAGATGGTCTCATCTTGATTTGTTTTGTTTATTACTGAATTAAATTTGATATTAATGAATGTGTATTGAATTGTGTACTGAATTCCGGACAATAATTGTCTGAGGCGTTTGATGCATGTGAATATCATTAGAAGTGCTACTTGTATGTGAATGAGACTACCTACTTGAATATTTTGATTCTCAATTGGAAAGTTGAATGCCGGATTTATGTTCGATGACCTCTGAATGAGATTTGAATTCTCAACGAAAGTTGAAGGCTAGACTTAGGTCCGATAACTATGAGATTTTGATTGTGAATTATGAATGTCTGCTATACATGACTTAATTCTTTATTTGATGCATTTTATAAATATATGCTTAGATAAAGGCGTTGTGACCGAAGTAGCCAGTATGAGAGCGCTTACATGTAGAGCTTTGCTTCGTGATTACTGCTTCTGCATGTTGAGCTATGCTCCGTGATTCTGTTCTGGCTTAGCCCAATGGGCCAGTATTCGTATATGTATGTGATAGGTTCTCGGCCACAATAATAAAAATGAATGTGAGTCTCATGCATATAGCATTCATATATGATTGAAATTCATTGAATGATTTATAAAGTTAATGATAAATTGATATGAACTATTTGACTATATGAACTGTGTGATTATATAATGATTGAATTTTGTTATATAAGTGAGCCATCGAGGATGGTTACTCAACTGAGTTCGCAAAACTCATCAAAAATTGCAACGTGGCTTTCAGGGTTTAGTAAAGAACTCCAGAGAGGCTCCAAGTAAAAGTTCCAGGTTGAGATCAGTGTGCGCCTGCATATGTCTTCAGTGAATTTTTTTGTTTTTGAATTATGTTCTACAAGAATTGTACAAAGTGTATGTTTATGATTTGGTAATGAAATGACTTTATGATTGCAAGTGTTTTGTTCTGTAATGAACCCAAGTGATTACTGAAACTCTGATGAGTTCAATAATGATTGTAGTTTTTGTGACTGAAATTGTTTATAAATAAGTTGGATCAAAATTGATTATTGATTTTCCCTATATATGTACATTGTTTCAAATAATTTGCAATGAGTTTTAACCGATGACTATTTTAGCATGCCGCTCTTGCAGGCTTCGTACTCGGATATCACTCAAGATGTCAGGTACATATCTTGTGAGAGCAGGGTGTTTCATTTTAGTATTAGAGCCCAGATGTAGTATCTTACATGGGTGTTTTTCGAAATATTTGTCAAGTTATATGTATTCAGTCATGTCATAGCAGGCAGTAACAACTAATCCCCAGTCTGAGTTGCATATATATGAGTCACATACATGATCATTTGTTAAGTTTTTGAATTAATGGAAGTAGTGAGAAGAATAATGATCTGTTTGACCATGAGAAAATGAAAGTTTATGGTTATGTAGATATGGGAAGTAGTATATGGTCAAATATGATAAATAATGATTTAATGCCTTTGAATTGAGGAATGTATTATGGAATACGACATCAATCGTATATTGTGATAATATATATCCCCGAATGCAATATAGATGTGAATATTTTATCGTGGATTGGTTAAGGAAAATATAGAAATAAGTGGAAATGATGAGATTAAAGTATACAAGCAGAATGAAAAAAAATTTATTAAAATCCTAAGAAGATGAACTTGGAACTAATCTGGTTATTGATTAATGTGGCAAGAGTTATGATCCACTATAAGAATATGTTAATGGAATTGAGATCAGAATTTTAGGATGATTATGTATCTATAATTCCGAATTGATAAGTGAACATGTGTATGTATGACGATATAATGGTAATTGGAATAAGGGATAATGATAGTGATATATGGAAAAGTTGTCACGGTTAAGTTAATTTGTTATTTTATGAACACATATTTAATAATGGGATCACCATGACAAGTGAGAGAATCGACCACATAAGTATTATATGCGTGGAGATGTTATAGGAAGCAATCTATGATATATGAATATTTGTTAGTCATAATCCCCGTGGTTCAAAATCTAAGATGAATTAGAGTAACGCATGAAAGTGATTATAATGATCAATCAGGGATAGATTGAGATTGTTAATGATGTTATTATGTGTGATTAATTAGAGGAAAAAGAAGAAAGGCACGATGGTGGTATAGTCCCCTTGACCGAGGACAAACGTAAAAGGAGAAGTGTTGACCTAAATCAAATGAGATTAAGGTATCCTAAGCATAAGTTATTAATTAGTAAAATGTCTTAAATACATCTCTAGATAAGATGTAATGATTTTGATGGTATATACCAAGGTATAAAGTAATGGATCTACTTAATGCTTCACTGAGCCTTATTATAAAGGATATTCTGATCATATAAGTTATGACATAAATTGATCTTATTGAGATATGATGAATAATTGAGATTGATCTTTTGGAGGTAGTAAGAATGTCTAATAAGCAATGATGGGAATGGTTGATTGATAAGGATTAGATGAACAATATAGTTGATAGTAGAAAGAAATCTTCTTTGGAAGAAAAATTACACCGAATAAGGTTAAGTATACCAGATGGTTTACTTTTAAGAATGAAAGAAAATGGAATTAATTAAAAGTGAATATTGGAGTTCTATTCCTAACAAAGACTCAAGCAAAAGATGTAAAATATGCTACTAAGATTGTATGCATTTTGTTCGATGTAAAGTATCCAACTATGTGATTGGATTTTTGAAATTGAGGTGACACTCTTGCTAATGTGAGGAGAACTTAGGCCTACATTACATTATGCAAATATGTTCAGGGAATATAAATTTGATTTGATGAATGTGTTGCCAACACAAGAAGTTAAGATTGTGAGAAAATTGAAATAAGTGGAGAAACTAGTAAGAATGGGTTGACATTGCAATAAATCAATGGGTAATCAGAGGAAGTCGAATGAATAGAGAAAATCATTCGAGAAAATGAGATAATCAGGGAAAACCGAAAATAACATGAGATGATGTTACTTCATTGAGGAATTGATTACTTAAGGAACTACAAGAACTAATCGTGAGTACATAGAGTTTTGGCAATATTTGTTTGAATTAACAATGCCCCCAACATTATTATGGCTTTGAAGGATAACGTGATCCAATTTTGCTTGAATTAAATAGTGACTATGATCATAAATGGTATTTGAATGTATTCCAAAAAGTTATTTTGAATGTGTTCGAAAAGTTGAAAAGAATATTTTGATTACTTAAAAAAAATTGCGGTTTTGAATGAATATGAAATTCTGTCTGTGCATTAAAAGTGAAGGCTATACGTGGCATATTCTGTTATATGAAGCATTGCATATAATGCCTGTTTAGATAAAGGTGTTGTGATCATACTAACCTGTCTAAAAGCGCTTTAAGCTCAAAATTTTGCACATAGAGCTTTGGTCCGTGATTTCTATTTCGGACTGAGCCTAATGGCCAGTATCTTTATTTTGTATCTGAAAGGCACTCTTTCACAACAAATAATAACGAATTTGGAGATTTTGTAATATACAGCGATGTCTCACATTAGAAATTAAGATGCACTTTGTTGCAATATAATAAACTGATTTTGTATGCATAGAGACAATTATAATCTCATGAGTTGAATATTTGATACATGATTTGAAATTTGTTAAAATAACAATTGCTTTGATAGCTTGGAGACACTATATGTATGGTGAGACATTTCGGATAGTTTATACAAATATGCAAATCAATAAAGTTTGAGGTACTTAATGAGTTTAAAAGAATTTTATATGACACTGAGACAATGGATAGAAGTATTGAAGGACTATGATTGTACAAATGAGTACTATCTTGGTAAAACCAGTGTACATATCTGACGCTTGAACAGAAAATTCAATAAAGGAATAGCACAAATTCAGATATTGTGGTTACTACATCTAGTGCATTGAAGAGCATCGAGTATTGAGTTGAATTTTGAACAAATCAAAGTACTATTAGCTAATTGAACAAATCAAAGTACTATTAGCTAACGATTTTAAAATCAGTTTCATATGAAAAGATTAGTGAAACCCAAATTGAGGATTCAAAAATTATTAATCTTATTGAGGAAATTGAAATTTGATAATGAAATCGAATTTTGAGTTTGAATAGGAAATTGATACCTTGTGTTTGTTATATGAAGATTATGTGGACAATAAAGATCATTCAATAAAAGATTGTAAGAGAAAGAACTTATAATATACATCTTAGTAGGAATATGATGAAATAATGTTTGATGGCTATGGATGTATATATATAAAAAAAAAAGAGTGACTATATGTAATTGTTACCAACAGCCTTAACTGTTGGAGATATGCTTAAAGCTTATATTATGGAGTTCGAGGTCAAAGTTTAGTTTTAATTGACCTTAAGCATAATAATCAATATCACAGTGATAACATTAGAATATCATATGAAGTGTTATACGACAGAAAGAGTCGACCACCTTTATATTTGGATGAATAAGGCTTAAAAATAGTTTAATGCCAGAATTGATGGGAGATGTTGATGATAAGCGAAATTGATGTGTATTAGAAATTGATTCAAGAAAGACAAATGAATTAGGTAGATCAACATCGAAGATTTGGAATAAAGTGAGATAGACACATGAGTTAAGTGTATTAATACTAAAGAGGTGTGAATTATTAAGCAATAAATGAATTGTTTCTGAGAGTATCACTTTGCCAAGGTGTGCTCAGTTTTGGAAAAAGTATAAGCTAAGCCAACGTAAATTGGTCCACCTAAAATTATTGTAAAATAGGACCATAACATATGAGTTTGTAATATCAACAAAGATGTTTAAAATACATAAAGTGTGATATGTGAGTATGCTAAGAAATATTGATATGATCTGACTAAGATTTATTGTCGGCATAGGAAATGAGAATTTTGAGTGATCTGAAATTTATTGAGGAAATAGACAAGATAGTGTGATATCAGGATAAGTAATTGGAAATCCGATTGATTCCTTTAACTATAGTCAAGTGGAAAAGAATCATTTGAGTGAGGAAGCCACATGCGAAACGGAGGAACATATGAGGAATCAGTACTCCTACTTATTCAACCATTCAGGTAAGAATTTCGAGGACGAAATTTTTTGTTAGGGGGGGAGAATTGTAACATCTCGTTTCCCATGTTAAGGCTAGAATTGTGATTTATGAGAAAGTACTGAGAAATTAGGAAATGCACATCATGCTTTAGTTAACTATGACATGCACATTTTGGCACATGAATATGATTGTACATGCATTCATTGACATTTTTCAGGTATAATTGATTTATAAATACAATTAAAATGTGAATTGTGAGTTATTTGCGTTAAAAATTTATTTGGAGACCATTAGCAATATTTCAAAATTTTTCGTGAATTTGATGTACATTTGGACTAGGACAAACGCCAAGTGTTAGGATAAATTGATACATGAAAAATTTAGATGATTAAGCCTAAAATTGAGTGACATTTAGCATAGTTAATTGGTAACAAATGGACTAGTAATTAAGTGACAAATAGATCAATTAATGTGTGACAAGTGGACTAATAATTAGGAGACATGGACTGATTAATTGGTGACATATGGCAACATCTAGAGTGGATTAGTGGCAGGATCTTGATTAGGCAAATGTAAAACATCCCTTAGGACAAATGTTGTGCTGTAAAGTTGACACCTAGCATGTTGATGGAGCAAATTCCAGTAGCAATGTTTCTGCTGTTTCTCTCACCGTTCTCCACGAAATTGCTCCAACTTTCTCCTCTCTAATTTGCCTGAACCCTAGCCAAATTGCTGCACCAAAACCAGCTTTTTACCTTACACAAAATAGCCAAGAAAACCAGTTGAAAGTTACCTTCATCTTGCCATCCAAAATCAACATGTTTTCATCATAAGTTTGTGATGAATTTTGCTTGCATGGAGACTTGGTTTAATATGAAGTTTGAGCAGAATTTAATTCCTAACAAGTAAGTGACAATCTGATCTTTATGATATGTTTGGTAGTATGAGAATTATGCCTGAATTGGAATGAAATATATGAGATATTGGTGAAGATGTATGCTGGAATATTATGAACTGGAGAATTTTTATTGAATAGACTTCAGTATTCTGATTATAACTTGAGATGTAAATTTCTGAATGAGTTGATTCTTAATTTAGATTAAAATAGAGACATAAGTGTACAACTTTGCTGAAGAAGTCGAATGTTAATTCTATATCTAAGCATTTCAAAATCTTGCTAGAAGTAGAGTTAGGAGTTCCGTTATAGTTTAAAAATAGGTTGAACTCTTTTGGATATAACTTTCAGTATACTGAATCAAATTGTATGATTCTGGTGTTATTAGAAACTGGAAACATAGTGGAACAATTTTCTAGAAGAAAGTGTTACTAAAATACACCATTTTTCTTGTCATAATGATCATGCAAAGTTATCCTAAAAGGGGGTGTTAGGATGAAAATGCTGAGATATGCTGGAATTTGACAACTAGAATGTTTTTACTGAACATGCTTCGGTATTTTGGCTATATTTTGATCAGTAGATTTACAAATGAAATGATTCTTAATTTAAATTGAACTAGAGACATTTGGATACAAATGATAAGAAGAAATTGAATTTTAATTCTGTCTTTAAGGGTCTTGAAATTGAGCTTGAAAGTAACTCTTGGCTTAGGCAGTAGCACTACCAGGGATAGAAATTAGGTTCTGTTGTTATTGAATAAACTGTATTGATATAGGCCAAATCAGACAAATATGTCTTCACAAAAGTTATAGCTTATTCTCTCATATTTTTGTTGGTATAAAGTTTGTAAGTTTTGGATATTGTAATTCAGAGATATGAGGTGTACAACTTGAATACATGATCATGCATTAGCCAAAATTTCAAATGTACATAGTCTGTGGTATTTTAAGCATAACTCATAGAATAATGAACAAAATTGAATGATCTTGGTATCATTAGAAACTTAAAGCATTTGATAACAACTTTCCAGAAGGAAATATTGCCTAATTTTATCATTTACCTTATTAGAATGATTATGTAAAGTTGACCTGAAAGCATATTATGAGAAAACAATCTGAAATGGTCAATTGGGTTATGAAATTAGTTTCACATTGTTTTATTATGGTCCAATAAGTACAAATTATATTAATGAAAGTTTTGCTATCTGAATGATATGGTGACAAAATCTTGATAAGATACCCGGAATTGTCATTGAACATGCATTGTGCATATTGTCTATACATCGATGTGCATAAAGAAAGACTTATACATTTATGCAAAATTATGATATATGTAAATATGTTTTGTATGATATAGAGGAGCACATTGGATGCCAGTCGAATATTGCTGGACCATCCAGGAAATAGCATATTGGAGTGTACTGTGAGTAACCTAAGATGGTCTCACCTTGATTTGTTTTGTTTATTAGTGAATTAAATTTGATATTGATGAATGTGTACTGAATTGTGTACTAAATTGCGGACAATAATTGTCCGAGGCGTTCGATGTATGTGAATATCATTGGAAGTGCTACTTGTATGTAAATGAGACTGCCTACTTGAATATTGTGATTCTCAACTGGAAAGTTGAATGTCGGATTTATGTCCGATGACCTCTGAATGATATTTGAATTCTCAATGAAAGTTGAATGTCAACTGAGTTCGCAAAACTCATTAAAAATTGCAACGTGGCTTTCAGGGTTTAATAAAGAACTCTAGAGAGGCTCTGAGTAAGAGTTCCAGGTCGGGATCAGTGTGCGCTTGCATATATCTTCAATGAATTTTGTGTTTTTGAATTATGTTCTACAAGGATTGTACAAAGTGTATGTTTATGATTTGGTAATGAAATGACTTTATGATTGCAAGTGTTTTGTTCTGTAATGAGCCCAAGTGATTACTGAAACTCTGATGAGTTCAATAATGATTGTAATTTTTGTTACTGAAATTGTTTGTAAATAAGTTGGATCAAAATTGATTATTGATTTTCCCCATATATGTACACTGTTGCAAACAATTTGCAACAAGTTTTAACCAATGACTAGTTTAGCATGTTGCTCCTACAAGCTTCGTACTCGGATATCATTCAGGATGTCAGGTACATGTCCTATGAGAGTGAGGTGTTGCAGGAAATATCATTAAAAAGATCCTAAAGAGAAAGGAGATTTGCTATTCTAAATGATTACGTGGTCTATCTACAAGAGCTGGAATATGACTTAGGAATTAATGATTATCCAATTTCATTTTCATAAGCCATTAATAGTGCTAATACTAATAAATGGTTAGATGCAATGAAAGATGAGCTTAAATCCATGGGACATAATAGTGTTTGGGACGTTGTAGAATTACCTGAAGGATGCAAGAGTTTTGGATGTAAGTAGATCTTTAACACAAAGCGTGACTCTCACGGCAACCTTGAATGTTTCAAGGCTAGACTTGTTACTAAGGGTTTTACTTAAAAAGATGACATTGACTATAAGGAAACATTCTCACCAGTTTCCAAGAAAAATTCACTCAGAATTATCATGGCACTAGTGGCTCATTATGATTTAGAGCTACATCAGATGGATGTGAAAATTGCTTTTCTAAATGAGAATTTAGAGGAAAATGTATATATGGATCAAGCAATGGGTTTTTCAGTTGAAGGGAAAGAACATATAGTGTGTAAACTGAAAAAGTCAATATATGGACTCAAGCAAGCTTCCCACCAATGGTATCTTAAGTTTAATGATGTTGTTGTTTCCTTTGGTTTTAAAGAAAACATTATTGATCGGTGCATATATCTGAAGATCAGTAGGAGTAAGTTTTTTAAAAAAATTCTGTAAATTGATGACACCTTGCTCACAACTAATAGTCTTGGTCTATTAAGTGAAACTAAGCAGTTTCTCTCTAACAACTTTGAAATAAAAGATATGGGACAGGCTAACTATGTGCGAAATAGAAATATTTTGGAATAGATCACAAGGACTGCTAGGTTTGTCTCAGAAAGCATATATTAATAAAGTTTTAGAGAGATTCATAATGGATAAATGTTCATCATCTCCAGTTCCAATTCAGAAAGGAGACAAGTTTAGTCTCATGCAATGTCTAAAGAATGATATGGAAAAGAAACAGATGAAAGGAATCCCTTATGCATCTGTTGTTGGGAGTTTGATTTATGCTCAAACGTGTACAAGGTCAGACATTAGCTTTACAGTTGGTTGCTTGGTAGATAACAAAGTAACCCAAGATCAGATCATTGGAAGCTGCAAAGAAAATCTTAAGATATTTGTAAAGGACAAAAGATCACATGCTTACTTATAGAAGGTCCAATCATCTTAAAGTAATTGGATATTCAAATTCAAATTTTACCGGTTATGTGGATACTAGAAAATCTACATTTGACTATGTATATCTTTTAGCTAGTGGAGCAATATCATGGAAGAGTACGAAGCAGTCAATAATTGCTGCATCCACCATATAAGCTGAATTTGTGGCATGTTTTGAGGCCATGGTTCCGGCTAAGTGGTTGCGAAACTTTATTTCAGAACTTGGAATAGTCGACAATATTGTCAGGTTACTAAAAATTTATTGTGATAATTCCGCAGCAGTTTTCTTTTATAAAAATGACAAGTATTCCAAAGGTACTAAACATATGGAATTGAAATACTTTGAAATTAAAGAAGAGGTTTAAAAATGGAGAGTATCAATTGAGCACATTAGCACTAATCTTATGATTGTTGACCTTTTGACTAAAGGATTACCGCCTAAAATATTTATGGGGAGTATTGACAGTATAGGCATTATTGCTAAGTAGGCATTAATGCATATTATGATGACGTTTATGTTTAAATGTAATTGACATTCTGAGCTCATTATTGAATTTGTTTCTGATCAATTCTATGTTTCACATTTATGGATCATTTCATGGAGAAGACTAACTTTGTAGTACATGCAAGGGAATATGTTGTTTAAATCACATACAATCGTCATGACTCACGTTAGTTCTAATTCTTGATTATGATGACTAATGTATATAATGTGCACGAAATTTAAATGACTGATGCATATGACAATATTACTTGAGAATGTTGGATTATTAATGTCTCATGTAATTAGAAATACCGACATGATGGGTGTGGTAGTTAAGAAGTAGTTTTCTCATTTGAAACCACATATAACCGTCACCTCTTTTGGTTCTATTCTTGCCTACTAAGTTACTTCTGCGATAACCATCAAATAAGGAAAAGAACAGAAGTGATAATGAGAGGATAAAAGAATATAAACGTGGAAGAGATTCAATATCAAACAATGTTATAGATCAAGGTTCGATAATTGATTATGTGAGAATTATAAATGTTTAAGATCTTGTAGAATCGTATGACAAAGAGAAAGTATCTTATAACATTTTCTATCTAGGAATTGCAAAACTTTACTCAAGAAAATGCTTAAGTCTTTGAGGGTCTGTGTGAATTACAAAATGCTTGTTCGCCAAGTAAGGCTCTCACTTCTTAATGGCCAAAATAACAGCCAACATCTCTTTCTTATATATAGAGAGCATTTGGTTCTTTGGGGACATTGATTTACTGATATAACAAAGGGGTTCCTAAGTTAGTACTGTCCTATGCCATCTCCACTCGCATAAGTTTAAATCAAGAACTCATTTGAGAAGTCTTGTAAGCTAAGACTAATTCTATCACCATTGCCCTCTTAAGCCAATCAAATGGTCCATGTGCCTTATCATCCCATCCAAAGGAATCTTTTTTAGTAAATTAGTTAAAGGGGTTGCCATCTTCATATAATTGGCAACAAAGCATCGATAATATCCTGTCAAGTCAAGGAACACTCTCAATTAGGTGAGATTTTTGGAAGTAAGCTAGTTTTGCATAGCTTCTACCTTAGTTTGATATGTCTTAATGCCTTCTCTTGAGATGACATGACTTAGGTATTCCACGCCAGAGCAACCAAAGAAACAGTTCTTCTTTTTAGTAAACAATTGATGCTCCCTCAATTTTTCTAAAATTGCCCTCAAATGCCTTAAGTAATCTTCTCTGATTTAACTATAGATAAAGATATCATAAAAAAAGACAAATTTCCTCAAGTAGGGTTGGAAAATGCAATTCATGAGATTTTGAAAGGTTGATGGTGCATTTGTGAGGCCAAAAGACATCGCAAGAAATTCGTTATGCCCTTATGTTAATTAAAGTGCTTTAAACCAAAAGACATCGCAAGAAATTTGTTATGCCCTTATGTTGATTAAAGTTCTTTAAACCACTACTTAGTTGTTTCCTAATTTTTAGAAGTAGTGGATAGTAGTATTTTGATATTTAAGCATGGTTTATTATGAAAATTCTCCCTTAAGTTATATTTAGGTTAGAGGTTGTTCATTCCATATTAGTTTGCTTAGTTGCTTATTTTTAGGAATTTTTAGTTCAAGTGTTTGCCTATTCATTTAGGCCTAGCGTTATGATTTGTTAAGTCAAGTTAGTGGTAAAGTCTTTTATTCTATCTAGCAAATCTTTGTCTCTTGTTAATCATTTATTTTTCAACAAATGTGGTATCAAATTTCCAAAGGTTATGAGGATAGATTAAATTTTTTTGGGAGTGTTCAACCTTTGTGTAATGATGTCAAAACAATTTTCTCTTTCTATCCCTATTTTCAATGGAGAAAGTTATCACTCATGGACCATCAAAATGAAATCCTATTTAAAAGTCTTGAGTTTATGGGAGTTGTTAAGAATGACTTTTATCCTACCCCACTTCCAAAAAACCCCCAATTTAAATCAAATGAAAAAATATGATGAAGAAGTGGCAAGAAAATCAAAATCACTCTTACACATTCGATTGTGTCAGAGAAAATTTTTACAAGCATAATGGTTCGTGAATCACCAAAGAAGCATGGGAGAAGCTTAAGGAAGAATTTGAAGGCAACAATCAAATTGCATCTTAAAGAATTTCCTAGTCAACGAGTAGTAGACAAGCATCTCATGACTCTTCCGAAAGGTATGAATAAAAAATTTCCTCATTTAAAGATTCTAAAGGCCTATCAAAAATAACCTATGCAAAGTTACTTAATGCTTTTCAAGCAATGGACCAAAAAAATCAACAAGGGATGGCAGAATTACAGAAAAAGTTGATGGAGCTTATTTGGCCAAGACTCATCCTCAAAGAGAGAGCCTGAAGTTCCTTAATATAACAATTGTAAGAAGCTTGGTCATGAAGAGAAATTGTTGAAATAAAAGAAAGCCTCAATGTTATAAATGCAAGAGATTTAGGTGTTTGCAAAAGAATAGCAAACTTGAAAATGAAGAACAAGCAAATAAGGTGCAAATGAATGATGAGATGTGCACCATGGAGCAATGTCCTCCAAAAATTGAAGATTGGTAATGAAGTGCATTAAATAATTTGATTATGATAATAAGATGTGTATCATGATGAAAAGAAGTGCTTTATAAATTGTGGAGATAAGCGCTCCATGAAGTTTGAAGCAAGGGGTAGTGTTGATTAAAGTGTTTTAAACGACTATTCAGTTGTTTCCTATTTTTTAAAATTAGTGGATAGTATTGTTTTGTTATTTAAGCATATGTTTGTTATTGAGTTTTTCTCTTAAGTTGTATTTGGATTAGGGGCTGTTTATTTCCTGTCAGTTCGCTTCGTTGCATGTTTTTAGGAACTTGTAGTTCACGTGTTTGTCTATTTGCTTAAGCCTGTTATTATGATTTGTTGAGTTAAGCTAATAGTAAAGTCTTTCTTTTGTCCAGCAAAGTTTTATCTTTTGTTGATTATTATATTTTTCAACACTTTATGTATTCAAAACGCAGTCTTCTCCACATTTAGCTCATGCGTTTGTATTTTGTCAATATCCTAAACTCAAATTGACTTTGAAAAACACAGTAGAACCTCCTAACTTATCAACAGGCTCTTCCATTGCGGTTATAGGAAATTTATTACAGGTATAGAAAATTTATCTTTGATAGTGGCCTAGTTAAGTGCCCTATAACCTACACACATCCTCCATATATTATGGTTTTTCTGTACTAGCGTCAAATGGTGCATAAAGCTGTGACTCCTCCTCGTTACGCATACATCTAGCATGTCTTCACCATCTTTTCAATCGCATCTTCTGAAGGCTTGCATACCTATAAAGTCAACAGTTGATGGTTTGAATTCCCTATAAGTCTATTCGATGATCAAAGACTCAAGGAGTACGTAGGAAACTAACTCATAAAAAATGACTTAAATTCTTCCAGCAATAGCTCCAGCTCCACCTACAAAAACTCATTGCTCTTATCAAGGAGCCCTTACACAACTAGAATCTCAAGCAATTTCATAATCCTGGTTAATGCTACATGTTGTGGTTTAGTCAACAAGTTATGAAGTTGGGTCGAATTAACCATTTTCCGTAGCTCCTCCTTCATACCCTTGCAATAAGCATTCCTGACTAAAAAGCCTGAAGGTCATGCACAAATTTTGAAAGTTCTGAAGTATATCTCCTAAGGTGGATAACCACTGTGTTCCTATAATCGAACCATAGTTGTCCAGCAGAAGGACATACACATCTACCTTAAAATCTTGCCCCTGGATCTTCCACTAAAATCCTCCACATAATGCATTGCAGCAAATCTTTTGGCCATTGGCCACTGTAACTTTCAGAGTTTACATCCTCTAATGCATAGCTAAGCTTTTGAGTTTTTTTCTCACTCAAGAAGTTACGGGTGTTTTCGAATCAATCAACACATATAACTTCTTTCTGTCATATTGACACCCAATTCCTATATTTTGCTCCTCTGCTTCCCAATCAAATCATGGGAAGACAACTCAATCCTTCGAATTTCCTGAAGTCCCTTTCACAATTTGAGGTTTTTCGTTGCCCTTATCATAAGTGTCAAGTGTCGACCTGCAACATGAATATCTCTCGTTTCTTTCATTTATACATTGAGACATACTTCTCTTCTTTCATTGATTTCTCTAGACGTAAGGATACGAGTTTTGTTTAGGTTCAGTGTTCGGTTAGGATTTCTTGGTTTAGTGTTTAGGGTGGGCAGGATGCCAAATGTTTAAGGTTTTGTAGTTTGGATTTGAGTTTTGGAGAAGGAACTAATGATAAATGGAGGTAGTTGATGTGGTGGATGGTTGGTTGAGCAAAAGTTTTCATTTAATTAAAGGGCTCGTATGAGGCAGTGTGGTAATAGGTTTAGGCTTTTGTAGCAAGGCAGCCACTTATAATTCCTGCAATCAAGCTAAGGAATAGGCCTCACCCAAATTCTGAGGCCTAAACATCCGCATAGCCGTTTGTATCTCATTCAATAATCTAAACAAGAACAAGTTATGTGCATTACTCTCAGTAGTATCGGTCGTAAGGTAAATCATCAAAAGCATCAATATAATCATGCAAATTATCTTACTGTCTCAAGTTTATTAACTTTGAAAGTGGATCCTCATAGGTCAGATAATAGAATCGAGCCTCCATGCTCCTTATGCAGTCATCTCAATCATAATAAGCTTGTTCTCCTATTAACACATCCTGAGTGCCATTGTACGAGTCTCCCATGTAAGCGTGGAGCCACTTTCTTGATTCGATGATCAGAAAGTACATCTTCCACATTGAGATAACTCTAAATTTGAAAATACCACCTATTGAAATCTTTCCCTTCAAATTTGGAAAACTTCATATGATGAGACTATTGACAACCAGTCAAAGGTGCACGTACGACTAGTCTCACCAAGAGAATTGATGCCTGTCAGTACTTTTCATACAGGGTTTGGGGGTGCCATTGTGTGTGATTCAGCTCTTGTTATTAGAGATAAGACCTTGGGCAATTGTAATAGAGCTAGAGCAAAGAGGTCAAGAGGTGACTGAACCTCCAAAGATGCTAAATGAAAGTACAATGCTGGAATGTTCGGGGCTTGAATAAGGCCTCGTGACAACATTATGTTGTCAATCTCTTATGACAACATGACTGTAAGTTTGCTTGATTTGTTGAAACTAAACTATCTATTGTTAGTTTGGATATGATGATGAGGAATAGATTTCAGGGGTGGAGTTTTACTCACAATTTTGGAGTTATTGAGGGAGGTCGGATATGTCTTTTATGGAACCCTCTTTTCTTTCCTGGATATGGGTGTTGTTAGGTTCGGTGTAGGGTTACGCAACATGAGTTTTTGGTTTCCTTTGTATATGGTTTGTATAGTGTTCCCAAGAGGAGGGAGATTTGGCAATCTTCGGCATACTTGCTAAAAGACTTACTAGACATCAAGATAACTCTTGGCCTCGAAGATGCACCATTTCGAGGGGATTTCTTTACCTGGCATAAAAATAACTTGTAGGCTAAACTGGATAGAGTTCTTCTCAATCAAGCGTGGGGGACTTCGGGGCTTTCATACATGGTGCACTTCTTGGATATGATGTCTGAATCAGATCATTGTCTAGTTCTGATGAACTTCACTCAACCGATCACTAGAGGTAATAAGCCATTTAAATTCTTCAATACGTGGCTTAATCACCCTCAGTTTCAGGGCATTGTGGAGAGCTGCTGGGAATGGATGGTGGATGGGTATGCTCAGTTTGCTCTATGTTCGAAGTTGAAATCATTAAAGCACCCGCTGAAGACATTAAATTCTAAGGCTTATAGGCATATTTCTTCGAGGGATATGACTGCTAAGGGAAGCTTTAAACTTGTTTATAAGGCTTCTCTTTGTAATCCTGATGACATGGCTTTGAGGGACTTGGTGAATATAAGGCAGAAGGAGGCTAGTTTTCTATTGGAAGCTGAAAGACACTTCTGACAGCAAAAAGCCAAGTGTACACATATCCTGAAGGCAGACAAATGCACTCGATATTTTCATGCATTTGTTAAGAAGAAGGGTTTGAAAATTTTCATTTCACATCTCATTAAGGAGGATGGTACCTCAACTAATTCGTTGGAGGAAGTTGCAGGGTGCTTTGTGGACTTCTATAGAGGGTTGTTTAGGACTTCATCTCCTTCAAGCAGGCCAGATAGTGATGTGCTTACATAGGGACCGATTGTGCCTATGGAGTCTTGTGATGTATTGATTGTCCAAGTAGTGGATGAGGAGATTAAGAGGGCGATGTTTGATATTAGTAATGATAAGGCTCCAAGCCCAGATGGATTTACTTCTACCTTCTTTAAAAGGCAATGCAGCATTTTTTTGCTTGATATAGTTTCAGCTATGAGGGAATTTTTTTAGAATGGTTGGATTATGAAGCGATTGAATCATACTATTATTGCTTTAATTCTTAAAACAAAGGATGCCACGACAGTGAAGGATTTCTAACTAATTGCATGCACAATTGTTGTACATAAGGTCATTACTAAGATCCTGGCGGAATGTATGGCGTCTATTGTGGGCGATATTATAGATCCAGCTTAGGTTGCCTTTGTATCCAGACGGCATATGATATTTTTGGCGCAGGAGTTAGTCCGAGGATACATTATGAAACGGATTTCACCAAGATGCATGATCAAGCTTGACATTACTAAGGCTTATGATACTGTATCATGGGAAATTTTGGAGGTTGTGCTGACGGATTTAGGTTTTCCCTCTCTATTTTGTTGGTTAGATTATGGAGTGTGTTACTACTAAGTCCTTCTCAATCTCAGTGAATGGTGCTTTGCATAGTTTGTTTCGAGGATATCGGGGCGTAAGACAAGGTGACCCTATGTCCCCTACCTTGTTTATTCTTTGTTTGGAATACTTCTAGAAGATGCTTAAATTGAGAACCACAAATACTCATTTTAATTACACCCGAAGTGTGCTAAAATTGGTATATCTCACATTGCTTTTGTTGACGATTTGATGTTGTTCTTGAGAGGAGATGTTATCTCTATTAAAGTTCTGGTTGATACTTTGTGTGATTTAGAAGGGGTGTCCGGGTTGAAGGTGAGTCCCTCTATGCCTAAATTATATTTAGCTGGTAGTTTTGGTCGAGATAGGGATGATATTATGGAGTTGATGAACTTTCCTATAGGGGAGTTTCTTGTTCGGTATTTAAGTGTTTCTTTGTCTCCTTTAAAGGTCTCGACGGCTCAATTTTATCCATTGATTGAGTCCATTGAGGCTTATATAAATCATTAGAGCATGAAGACGTTATCATACGCTGGCCGACTTGAATTGATTCAATCAGTGGTCCAAGGTGTGCAATCTTTCTGGCTTTAGGCGTTCCCTATTCCGGTATCTATTCTTGATAGAATAACCTTCATTTCTAGGTAAGGATGACAATGGGCTACGGGCCGGTAGGAGGCCCGTGCCTGATCAAGATGGGCCAACCTATGGCTCGGCTCACCGACGGGCTGACCGGCCTGTGGCTTGTCTTATGGCCTGCCGGGTCATAGGTTGGTTGGGCCGGGCCATTCATTAATTTTTTTTTAAAAACCAAAACGATGTTGTTTTGGACAAAGTCAGCGGGCCATAAGCTAGGTCGAGGCAACCCGTGACCCGCCCATGGCCAAGCCAACCCGGCCAAAAAGTGGGCCAGGCCGAGCTGGGATTGCCATCCCTATTTCCATGTTGTTTTTGTGGGGTGGTAAGCACTTTAAGGTGACTTGGGATAATATTTGTGTACCCAAAAATGAGGGAGGTCTCGGATTGAAGAAGTGCAGGATTTGAAATTCGGCGTTACTTTCAAAAGTGCTTTGGAACATTCATTCCAAAGTTGATACATTGTGGGTGCGGTGGATTCATGAAATGTATTTACGGGGGACTTTGGTTTGGGAGTAGGAACCTCTTACTCGATATTCACCTTTGCTGAAGACGTTAGCTTTGATTTGGGATATCTTGGTGGACAGGTTAGGTGGCTGTAGGGTGGTGGTGCGTAGGTTGTAAAAACTTTGTATAAATGAAGTACTTTCTTCTAGGATGGTGTATGAGCTCCTACAAGTAAAATGTCCCAGACTGCCATAGATGTCTTTTATCTAGAAAAATTATATACCACCTAAGTTCTCTCTCATCACTTGGCTTGATTTTCGGCAACAGATTGTCAACTATGCATAACTTGATGTTTCTTGACATTGATCGTATTTGTCATGTTAAACAGAAGACTGTTGATCACTTATTTTTCAAGTGTTCTTTCTCTAGTGTTGTTTGGAATATTGTTCGTGATTGGTTGGATTTAGCATGGGCTATGTCCACTTTGCCTAGTGCAATCAAGTAGATCCAAAAGGACAACACTGGAGCACGTTTACAAAGCAAAGTCACACGACTGATGTTTGTTTGTACTATCTACAATTTGTGGAAGACAAGGAATGATGTTCATTTAGACTCGGCTTCTTTTACGTATTTTGATGTAGTTTATAAGATTAAGAGTGTGATTTATAAGATCTTATATAAGCTTTATCCTAATGAGTTGATTACTTTTTTATATTTCTAATTGTTTAGATGATTTTGATATTTTTGATTCTTGATTATGATCGGGATATGCCCCATTGACCATGTACATAAACTTTTGGATTAATATATTTTAGCCTTCATAAAAAAGTAAAGAAAGAGAATTCTCTTACTGTTTGGATAGCATAACCTTATTTGTAGGCTCAACCCTCCTATGGGAGATTTGAGTTCGACGATAGCTTCATTAAGTACGACAGATAACCGATAATATTACCATCGCCTAGGAGGTCATTCATTCTATGCGGAGGAAAAAAGGAAAGACTAGATTAGGGATGTCAATGGGTCAGGCCGAGCCTGGGCGGGCGATGGTCTGGCCCCGGGCCATTTCAGCCCACGGCCAGCCCCATGCGGGCCGAAATGGCCCATGGGCCGTTTTGAGCCCGGAGATGGGCGGCCCGTGGTGAGGCCCATGGCCCAACCCGTCTAGCCCGTCCTGACCACGGGCCGCCTACAGGCCGTTTTTGGCCCGTCATATTAATAAATTTTTTAAAATAAATTTAAAATTTTGTTATTTTATTTTTAAAATTAATAAATTATAAACGTTTTATTTTATTTTTCATATTTACAACATATGTATATTATGGACATATGTACTTTTTATTTTATTTTTCATATTTACATAATATATACATTAGGCATATATATAATTATATTAATCTTAAAATGAAATAATCACTTACTAATCCTAATGTATCAATTTCAAAATAATATATAAGTAATTTAGTTATAAAAATAAATAATTACAGTTTATTA
>JAOSBN010000008.1:5002333-5024830 GCA_027563595.1 Erythroxylum suave | reverse complement strand
ATTGTTAAAATTATAAACTACATTAATTACAAATTTTTAACTTACTTAAATTATTTATTAATTATTTTAATAAATAACTAAAAAATTTGTGGTGGGCGGGCCACGGGCCATGGGCCGGGTTGGTCGGACCAGCCCGTGGTCGCCCCGCCCATTATTTCATGGGCCGCGGGTCGTCCACTCTCGGCCCACTGGCCATCCCCTAGACTAGATATTTTGCCCTCAAAGTAGACCTGGAAAAAGCATGTGATCGACTAAACTGACAGTTTATTCAGGACACACTCCAAGAAATCTGAATTCCACATGATCTTGATGTCATCATGAAGTGTGTGTCCACGGTCATCATATAAGTTGCGTGGAATGGCATCCCTTCAGAACCTTTTCATCCGTCAAGGGGAATTAGATAGGGCGATCCCATATCGCCCTACTTATTTGTTTTCTATATGGAACGGTTAGGTCATCTTATCTGCCAGGCGGTGAGTCAAGACAGATGGAGACCCTTTAAGTGGGGCAGGACAAGGCCTCCCATCTCACACCTATTTTTTGTGGATAACTTAGTCATACTTGGCGAAGCTACGGAAGTGCAGGTAGCGGAGGTTTCGAGAATTTTGGAGAAATTTTGCGATGTGTCTAGTTAGAAGGTGGATCATAATAAAACCCGGATCTATTTCTCCAACAATGTTTCTTCGGAAACATCGCGTAGGCTTAGTCAAACGCTCCAGATTCAATGCACGAAGAATTTGGGAAAATATCTAGGTGTACCGTTGATTTGTGACAGAACTACGAGAAATACTTATCAGTACATCCTAGATCGCGCATAACAAAAACTAGCCAGGTGGCGAGCACGAGAGTTATCCATGGCGGAACGGGTTATATTAACACAATCAGTAATCTCATCCCTTTCCATTTATACAATGTAAACGATCAGGTTGCCACGGAAACTCTATGATGAGCTAGAAAAAATAATGCGAACATTCATCTGGAGTTCTTCCGATGGTCAGCGCAAAATCTATTTATTGAACTGGGAAGTAGTTTGTCACCCAAAAAAAGTAGGGGGTCTTGGGATCAAACATATTAGAGCAACCAATGATGCCCTACTGACAAAGCTGGGCTAGGAACTGCTTACTAAGCCCTCAGTCTTATGGGTCCAAGTCCTTCGAGCGAAATATCAACTAGATTTTCATCACATTCCCCAAACTTTGCCTATACAAGGGGCGTCCACCACCTAGCAGGGGATTTTAGCTACGTGGCATTACGTCTGCCAAGGAATCCAGTGGATCATAGGCAACGGTCAACGGGAACGGTTTTGGCTCGACCATTGGGTGGACAATTGGGGTCCACTAATCACTGAGACAACATCCCCCCTTCCTGACGTATTGCTGCAAACCACAATTACAGAGTATGTGAACGAGGATGGAAATTGAAAATGGGAAATGTTTCAATGGTGTCTCCCTCCCTTTGTTTGTAGGACAATTGCACAAATGAGACCTCCTTCAGTGGACAGGGGCAAGGACAGGATTGTCTGGGATCCAGGCCATGCTAGAGAATTCACGATCGCCTCTGCTTATGATTTAGTTGCAGAGCTAGAGCCGATGACCTAAAATTGTATATGGCTAACGATATGGAAATGGACAGGCCCACAACGTATCGGTTCATTTCTGTGGTTTATGGCCCAAAAGAAGTTGCTTACTAATTACCAGCGAGTCACTTGACATCTAGCAACAGATAGCAGTTGTCTGTACTGTGGTCAAGAAGAGACCACTTTACATGCAATTAGGGAGTGTCCAAGGGCGACAGCTTTTTGGAGTAAATTTAATCTTGAAAGGATAGAGCCTAATTTTTTCATCAAGACGAGGACAAGTGGCTGTGCACCAAATCCATGTCATTTGCACATGGGGGACTGGGCCACTATTTTTGGTACAACTTGCTGGCACCTATGGCAATGGCGGAACAAAAGCCTTTTTTAAGAGAATTTTGTATGGCCGGTAGATGGGCTTCGCATCGTGTTAGAATATGTGAGCTAGATCCATAAAACTCAAGTTGTGAACCGCAGAGTCATACATCCTATGGGACTACCTATCAGGCATGCGTTGGCACCCACCACCGGTAGGCTGGTTCAAATTAAATACGTATGGTGCAGTCTAGTCCGGATCATCTCTAGGTACTGCTGGGGGTTTATTGCAAGACCGTACAAGGCAATGGCGTGGTGGCTTCTTGACTAACTTAGGCGAATGTTCACCTTTGACGGCTGAATTAAGAGGGGTGCATGATGGCCTTACCCTAGCTTGGGATCTGAATTACCATAATGTGGTCCTTGAAACAGATTCGCTAGAGGTAATTAACATTTTGTCGTCCTCACAAGGGTTTTTGACTGAGGCTTATCTTTTGGTGCAGGATATCCTGGAGCTGCTAGCTCGTGATTGGAAAGTACAACTTCAACATATCTATCGAGAAGGGAATCAGAGCGCCGATCAATTAACCAAATTAGCATTATCAGAAAGTCCAGGAATGCACATAATGACAGAACCTCCGTCCGAAAGGCTTAGTTCACCAAGATAGTTAGGGAGATAGTCAGGGAGCATCTTATAGATGCGGGATGGATTAATGTTGTAATTTTTGTGTTGTTATTTGCTTAGTATTAAAAAAAAAAAGTTTTCCCTCTTATCACTGTTTTGCCTCTTTGACTGTAACCATTATTTCTCTCTTCCTACAGCCCTATTCCATCCACCACGAATCTACCGGTTTGAGACTAGTTGATACAGTATTCGGATCGCGACTTAAAAATAGGGAAAGAAGATGAGAGAAAAAGAAAAGACGAATATAATTGAACCGGGGGGAAACAAGAAAGGAACAAAACGTTCACGAACGTACATAGACTAACAAATTCCAGCCCAGTCTCTTAATTTCTCCCCGGCCAGATTGTATCCAATTCCTTGCCAACGGAAATTCAAAATAACAAATCTCTAACTATCCTTTAGTAACCCTTTTTTACTCCTTTGGAGGCAATCGTGAAATAGCATAATATGAAACGGTGCATATTCCGTTCTAATTTCAAATGCAGTTCATTTATCTCGTCATTTTGTCAAGTACATAAAAGATCACGAAAGGTGTAGAGGGAGGGTGATGGCACGAGGGAGTAAATAATACTACTCAAACCTCTCCTCAGGATGTAGGAGAATCATTTCCGCTACTGAAAGTAGAGGGATTAGTCATACATTAATAAAACCAACACTACTACTAAGTACACAAGTGCACAAACTATGACAGGAAAGGAAAGGAAAGGAAAGGATGAACAAAACCTTGAATATTAAACAGAAGTGAGAATAACAAATAACAAATAACGAAATATAAAAACCATGGCACAAACCTACAGTCCAATCCCCATTTAGAAATGAAATTTTTACTATACATACATCTGCATAAGGACTTGCAAATCAAAAATGACCCTCTCTGGCTGTTCGAATCAAATTTCAGGTTCTCAAAAACCCAGTTTGGACCCATCCCCACGTCACTCCAGAACGGCAACCTCTTGATCAACCCTCCAATAGTTTGCATCATTGAACTCTTTCATACCAGTCCCACCATCATCAGGATTCTCCTTTTCTGGCAACTTCGGCATAATATTTCTCTTCAAAGGCCCTGCTTCACCAACAATCCCCTCTTTAAGCGCCTGCTCCATTGCCTTCTCGGTACCTTCTATCTCCACACCTACAAACTCAACATCCTCTTCAAACAATGAGGGTACAGCTCCAGATCTCTGACTTGAACCACTGCTAGTTGATCCATCACTCGAATTTGAATCCTTCGAGGGCGATGAGCCATTTGGTAGGGTAGAAATAGAATCTCCACTTGACGGTGAATTAACCCCAGGAGTCACTGCTTCTGCTTGACTAGAAAGATTACTATCAATGTTATCTGGAGTTTCAAATGGATTGAGACTAGATCCACCCATTCGCAAATCTGATGTTTCTCCCCATCCAACCCATTCAGGTAAAGGCCTGTCTCCAAATAAATCTTCATTTTCTGCTGTCTCAAATCTGAAAAATCCCATATCGTATGGAACACTTCCTGCATTATTTTGTGGAATGGAAGCTATTCCAGGAAATCCATCAAGTCCATTTGTTTTGGAAGTGGATGGGTCATTCACAGATTGTTTGCTCTCTCCCAACTCATCATCCTCTCCAACCACCACCTCATCATCACTACTGCTGTTACCACCATTAACATTTCCATTCAAATTTATCTCATCCATCATTTCTGCAGGTGATGTGCTGACAGGTGCGTTACCAATTCTGTCATCTTGGAATGCAAACCAATTCGAATTTGTGAACAAACTGCTGCATTTAAGAAAAACATTACATAAGTTTGTTCTCGTATATTATTACCTTAACAAATGGTTCAGACCAAAGGGGCAAAAGTTTTGAACAGTCATCAAACATAACCATAAGGTGTCTCTAAATACAAATGACTACAAGTCTACAATAAGATTGGTTGCAAATTAAAATATTCCTAGTGCAGTCACAGAACTTAAAATTTCCAACAGAACTCTACTAAAAGTATAGCTCACCTCCCCTGGTCATCCCCAAGCCTCAGAGATGATATAACTACTTCAGCGGACTCATCATCAAAGTAGACATCCTGAACACCAAATGCAAAACACAATTAGAAAGATCATGCAGAACTTCTATTCTCAATACACTCCACCGATACCCATCACAGTATCTTCTAGCACAAAAGCTTAATCATGTGAATCTTGCTTGAGACAAGGCCTTCACTTGAATTTGTATAATACTAATATCAGGTGGAAAAAAAAACACAATAAATTATTACCTCCTCATCTCGACCAAGGCCTCCATGATCCTGCAAACAAGAAACAGTTATGACCAAGTAACACATTGTAAAGAATCCAACAAATTGATGTGAAGCCATTATATACCTCTTCGGCTTCGTTCTCATATATTTTGTATCGAAAAGCTTGGCTTAAGTCGTTTGCTAGAGCTGCTACATCATAATCTCTGTCGTGCAGGTCATCATCATCGCTATCCCTTGTCCTATCCTGCAAGGCTGTTGGACGGCTGTGCAAGACAGATGTATAGAAACATTATTATTAGAAGCACAAGACAATGACACATTTCATAATATTATGATGGCATCAACATGTGGAAATGTTCTATTTTTTACAATGTCAACACAAATACAATTCGTCAATCTTGGTCAAGCAATAGAATTACAAAGAAGCAAGGAAAAATACTAAGCAAATACAAGGACAGAAAATTGTCAGTCAGTGATGAGACATTATTTCGCCCTCAGTTGACAAATTCATCACTATCTCCCATTTTGAAAAGTGACATAACAAAATCTTGACGATCAATCAAGCCATTTGCATGATAACAGCAACAATTCCGGACATATAAGAGGCAAATCAGAGATCTAACGTTAACCAAACTTTGTATTGATGCACTTGTTAACAGACACACAAAACATCATACCCGCAAGCCCATCGATAGACATTTTCAATCACATTACGCTCTTGCAAAACACTATCTTGCCAGTCCTTCCATTCATCATTTTCCTGGATGTTACAACAACAAATCAATTCCTTTAGCAAGAATATCAAATAAAGCAAAATTCAATAAAACGACAGCAACATATAAAAATCATTCTTGTTGCACATAATAATGACAGGGTAGATAAGATCCATCACTATGCAGCTCAAAGGACAGCTAGATCATGGAAGAAATAAAACTATCTACCTGTAGATACTTCTGAATGTGGAAGTTGCTGTTAGCCAACTGAACAAGCTTATTAGAAATACGAGTAATGTGTCCAATGCTTCCTGCTCGTGGCGCCCGTTTTCCAGGGGCAGGTAAAGTTGGCTGTACGTAAGCACGCATAGTCAATGATCAAATAAGAAAAAAATCACCGTAAATATTTTGGCGAAATTAGTGCCTCTTCAAGATCAGTTGAATAGATGACACATATACTACACATTCCCTAACATATTAAGATCTATTTACCTGATTAGCATCAGCAGAAATGACAGGATGTTTATCTGTTTGCAGAAATTTTCCTATCAAATCACAATCTTGAAAAAGATAATCAACCGTTGCATCACTTCTGGTTTCCAAACATGACAGTATTATACTTTCAACATGATGATGCAGCGCATTGTTGTATGGATACCTGAATCAATTTAAAACAATAAAATTATAGATCATTTGCCAAAGAATCATAAAAAAAGCTTCTTTCTGATAAAGAGAACTCAATGCTACGCATACAATCATGTGAATCCATCGCAGTCATATATTGGCAATAAAGATATAGGTCATAAACTTACTCAAAGAAGAGATCAATGACTCTTTTGATGGTTCCAGAGCTGACCAATTCCTTTTCAGTAGATTCACTCCCAGTTCTCATTAGCACTGCGATGAACTCAACAATCTACAAATAATGTAGAATCGATTAGGACCTAAAATACAGATTAAACGCCCCAAAACATTTATAGACAAATATAATGCTGACTTTTAAAATACTAGACAAATTTATAGATTACCAAAACATTCTACCAGATAATGATGCTGACTTTTAAAAACTTGGGTACAAATTTGGCTAACCCAACTCTCTGGAGTTTCAAACAGTGAAATTAAACTTTCTTTTACATCAAACTTGCCAAGAAGAAAGAACAAACCTTAAGGCGATGCTTCCCAAGTGGAGGCTTCAACTCCCCATATGTTGTAGGCAAAACCTTTTCATCAGAGACCACAGTCAACAGCATAACCAAATCACCTGTGAAATGACATTGGTAAGCTTAATTGTTGACTGTAATAAATATAAGGAATGTACATTGAAAAAACAAAGGAAATTGTAAAGTCCCATTCAATTCATAATTTAACATTATTATGAAGATTTGAAATTTAAACAATTGCAAGTATGTTACTTGTTTCAAATTGAGTATCAGACACATACTGGAGAAAATGGATGGGTTTAATACAAGAAGCAGTACCAATATCATGCCCACCCTCTCCAGGTTCATGGAAAGGAAAAAACTGCATCCTCAACTAAAAACCTTCTCATTTGTGCCACCAAGCAATAAACTCACCAAGTTTAGGCAGCATCGCATTGACTGTCTCTGGATTCACAGGGTTCGGTGCCTCGTAAATATGTTGACTTCGAAAAGAATGCATCAAGGAGGAAGTAATTGCTGATCTCTTTGGATCCAGCAATGATATACAAACAGAGAGAGAGTGGACAAGGCCAGATTTAGATTGTGAATCTTCTAATGCATGGCTGAAGATTCTTGCAACAAAGCTGCATAATTAAATCTTAAAGCGCTCAACAAGCAGCAAGATGAAAGGAGAAAAAGGATAATTTTAAATATGAAGACAATCCAAAAAAGCAAAATTGCAGACCTTGGACTAGAAAGTTTATTAGCCAAGGCAGATGGAGCATTTCTAGTAATTGCACAAAGTGTTTCTGCTGCATTAGCATGTACTTCAGGAGGATTCTGCTCATCATAGAAAAAATACACAGATCATTGCACATGTAAGTAGTTCTGCTGTTGAGCATAACCATCGTATGCCAAAAAATTATGTTGCATTAGGCTTGGCAATTTCAGCCTGAGTTGACCGGTCTTTGGAACAACTCAGACTCCCCTCTCCAAAACATCATTCTGGGGCAATCTGAGTGAGCTCAGCCGAACAACTCGAGCCCGATCGGGCTTCAAGCCGGGCTCAGCCACCGTACAGGAGGGTGGGACCGGACCAGGCCAGGCCCGTTCCAATGTTGCATATAAGTTATCATAAGCATTTCCAGTCACAAGTAGCTTGATAATCTTTCTCAGTTGCAACTTTGTTTTTTCCTAATTTTCTCACAATGACATTAGGCTTGTGCCCCACTGTTGGATGTTGTGCAAAAATATAACACAAAGATAGACTTATCAACCATAGATTTTCACTTATGATTGTGTATACACATACATTAATCATAGACAAGGTAGTGAAATCCATTAGAATAATCTAGCTTGTGAAAGCCTCTCAAAGGGTGCCATCATGCAAATATTCCAAACTGCTAGAAAACATAGCAGCTCAAAGCCAGTTTCAAAAGCTGCAATATTAAATGAAGTTATTGTCGTAAGAAACCTTGCTGATACATACAAAATAATGTTTTAATTTCCACTTACGGCTAGACTCAAAATTTTAGGGCATGCAACGTTGTACATCACAAGACAAGCAGATCCTAACCTCTAACCAAAGCAGAATAGAAATTTATACAACTGTTGATATAGTTATATGAACAAATAAGTGTTGCATGCAAATAGGAGAAAGTAAACTAAGGAATCCAAGGTTCCATAACCACAGGTCATAAACTTACTCCTACAGCAACGAACTAGCAACCTCAGTTAATTATTTGCTTCAAGGAGAGAGAAAGAAAAAAATTGAAAAACAAAATGGCAAGGAAAGAATGAAAATTCACTTACAGAAGGGTTCAATTTGTCCACCATCATTTCTAGTAAATTGCTGTCAGCTAACCATTGCATCACATCGATAAAATTAGGATACACATGGTCATCAGCGCCTACCAGCCGAACCAAAACCTGCACAAGTTACTCAATATATGAACCAACATAAATATCAAGCACACAAACTAACACAAAGGGACCACAGCATTAATTGTTGCAATTACCTCCATGATGGATGTTATTCCAATTAAATCAACAAGGTGCCGGAAAACATCCTGATGGGCCTACAAAGATAACAAGTATAAAGTCAAACTTATTACTGGAGTAGCCAGCATAGCACCTATCAAACAGTAACATAAAGCATATCGAAAAATAAAAGGAATACATTTTAGCATTACTTCAACATGTGGAATTGATAATAAGGCAAGCAAATTATCAACACTGCGTGGATACCATATTGTGGGACAAGGTGAACAGTACTAAATGATTCAAAAATGCAATTAGAAAAAGAAAAACAAAGAAGAATAAAATTTGCAATAGTTAAAATGCATAAGAAGAGACATTAACTTACTTGCACATAGTTCATAAGTGGCACTGTCTTCCGTAACATGAGACAAATAACAACCTAGGATTAATCAGGAAAGAGAGAATTACAACAAGAATATTTGAGAAATATAACATAAACCAAATTCAGAGCAATTAAAACCTTGCTGAAATAGCCAGCCAGTAATGCACTATGAGGCCGATTTGGCTCCAAGAATGAGAAAAGTAAGTCCATCAACTGCAATAAAAAAGGGAAGCAACAACGGAAAGTAAGTACAATCCCTCATGACCTAAAATTTCTATAACACAACCGATGAAAAATCAACCTCCTCTTCCTCTATCAATGTTCGCAGAATTACATCAATTTCGCATGTGAAAATCTCACACGAAATAAAGGGGAACCTGAAAATGGAAGTAGATACTTAGACCAAAAAACCAAAATTTTCACACACGGACCACCATGACACAATCAAAAATAGAATAATTGTTTCTTTTTCCCATTTTTCTGCCTGCAACACATACTTGAATGCTCGTTTGCTATCAGCATCCTCCTGTGGTTCTTCGATTACATACCGGAGTAACTGCTCCACTTGGGATCTATCCCGTAGACTGCAAATAGTAATTTAAGAATCAGCATCCACCAGAACAAATTTACAACATATTACCTCCGAATTACACAGAAAGTGAGTGCCCATAACAAGACATGGGCACTTGAGAATAAAATTCTGGCAAAAAAAGAAGACCAAGTTGGCATATAGCAAAAAAAGAACTTACAAATTAATGAGACGACTGTTTAACGCTTTGCATTCTTGAATTATTTCTTCCTCATCCAGGAGCTCCTCCAAAGCGAAATTTTCTTTGTCCAATATGGCCTCCACCTACCAAAAGAAACAGCGAGTTGGACAATAAACCAGAGAGCACGTAACCAATGGACACATACATCAACTACCTTTCATTAGCACTAACAGCCTTATTTGAAGCACTGAATTACTACAATCACTAAAGTAATCCTACTCCTACTTTAGCTTCAATCCCAATTCTCGAACACAGAATCTGAAAGATTCAGAAACGTTTTGAGACCAATTCCAGAAGTAAAGGCTACCCTGCATTGACGCAACAATACAATGCTACTGCCACAACATCCAAGAACCTCGACACTGAATAACGAATTACTCTTTCTATATTTTACTATCATTCGCACGTAACCTTCATTTCTTTGATACATTCTGCCAGTAATTATACGTGTACACAACCAAGCTAGTCCGTGATACAGATAACTAATAACAGCCAGAAACCTCTAAAAACTTCAAATCAATCAGTCGGGACAAATCAAAACAAATGGGAAAGCAGAATCAAAAGTGAAATTTAAATCCCAATCCATCCATAAACAAGTTAAAAAACCGAGAAAACACCAATTAAACAAGCAAGCAAAAAGATCCGGAATCATGTCAAAAGCTAGAGAACGACAAAAGAAGCGAAGGGGGACAAAATCCCTTACAGGAGAGGACGTAGAGATGCCACCGAGATTCCAAAACATCATAACGGAGCCAGAAACAGAGGTTTAGCTTAAGAGAAAGCAAGAGCAGAGTAGATCTGTAAACCCTAAAAAGGAGCAGGCACTCCAGGCCAGGTTGGAGAAGTAGAGAGAGAGAAAGTGAGCAAGAGGAGGGAAAATAAATTAGTAAGGAAATTGGAACCCTAGTTGGAGCCAGAGGGGGTGAGATCGAAAACGAGCCTGGCCGTGAAGATCGAGAGAGCCAAAAATTCTGCAAAAGAGGCAGCACTTAGCTTCTTAACCAAAAGTAAATTACGAAAAGAAAAAGGCTCATGGGGAGGGAGTTTGGGGCTTTGTTCTTGGGGATGGCGGAAAAGTACAAAAGAGGTACTCTTTTTTCTTTTTTCTTTTTTCTAAAACGAAATTGATGTTAATATTTTTTGGTCATGTATGGCGTCAAACCTGTATATGATGGAATCGACGGATGGATGTGATGTGAAATCAAATCACATGTTAATAATAAGGTTACGGTAAAAGATGAATTTTATAATAAATATAATTAAAAGAAAATATTTTATTTTAAAATTGAGTGTATAATAAATGTCATTAATCAATTTTTGATAAAATTGTTCTAGATATTATTATTAAAAATAAATTAATTTTGTATATTAGTAGCTAATATTCAGTAAAATTATTTTTTATCTACTTATTTTTCACTGGGGTCACGTCACCATCAACCTGTACTTGGCTATTGCTGTAGCAAAAGGATAAAAATTTAATCGGGGACTTTCATGGATATAAATAAAGCTAGTCTTAATTTAAATAAACTGCACATACGTTTATTTTTTAAGCCTCGATGAATTAAAGGAAATATTACATAAATGACTTTAATTATAACGATTTCTTGACCAAAAATATATTTAGATATCCAATCGAACAACTTGTGCCGATTCCTGTCGCTATCAATGCCAACTTTAAAAGATTTAACTGATGCGGACTAATACTAGCAAGTTATTGACTAATGTAAAGATTTTTAGGTTGTTTAAATAAATAATCATGGGGATGAACCCATGTCCACATATTGGCATCCATTATAGAGGGATGGACCCCGCCAGATACATTTGAGTTTTCGTAGTAAGAATTGTCTGTGACGTGAGGTTGCGGGACATATGATTTATTAACGTTCAAACTTTGACAATCAGATGGTAGCATTTAGTCAACTCGAATTGCCACGTGTAAGCTGATACGAGTCACTGGTTATCAAACTCCGGTGAACATAGCATCGCTTGGACTGCCTGAAATTGCCATGTTTCTACTTTTTGGGAGGTTTCACGTGTACTTTTGTGGAATTTTAACTTTTTGAATCTAAGAGAGGGGGGAACAGTGCGCACCATATGCATGCGCTGTTCGGTTTTCCCTGAAATGGCCTCGTTACGCACTGTAAATGCAAGTTCATGGAAAAAGGGGAAGAAAGTCAGACAGGAAAAGGTTATTCAATTATTACGACTAATAAAAATGAGGATTGGCAATAATTAAGTTCCCCTCAATCAAAAGTTGCATGAAGAAATCATTTAACAAAATATTCAAAACTAATTGGTATAGGTTGAACTACTTTTGAAAAATCCAAATTTATATATTTTTTACCACAAAAGAAGAGTTTCATTACACTTGGAATAATCCAAATTTAAACGTTTGATCTCGAATGCATGATATAAATCATTAAATGCGCCTGACTCTGACGGCAAATAAGTATAATCGTTTGTTTTGCCAATATGCGAAAGAAAAGGAGCCAAAAAAAAAAGTGGGGGGATCTCTGTTTGCGACAAAATTCAGAGGGCAGTGCACGTGGTAGAATCAGAACCTAGAAAAGTGCCAAATAAAGAATGCAAAGCCAGGCACCGCCCCAACTCCGTCGCAACTTGCGAGCATCTGGGGCTCCAAACGCTGTCGACGTTTAACACTTGTTACGATCAAAAACCAAACACGACAACTATCAGTGATGACACGATGGAAAGAATTTGGCCTCCAATCACAAAGAAAGGAACGACCTTGCCCCAAAACGACATTTGATGTAGTCAGATGATGACAAGAATCTGTAGGATCGGTGTCTTATGGTGCTGTTCCTCGATAGGTCAGGACAGGGTGGAGCAGGCCAGGCTCAGGGGTGATGTGGGTAGTATCGCTGTTGGTTGGTTAATTTTTGTCGTTGGTAGGCTTTATACAAATGATGCCTAGTTCATCCCAACTCCCTAGAGCTCCAGCTCTGCGTGAGCTATACACTAACCACTGATTATCACGACTCCTGTATCTGTCTTCTTCTTCAAACGAATCCCAACTTCCAGTTTCCTTTTCAACAGTCATACTGTGTATATCATGAACTACTCATGAGGTTTATGTTTTTGCTTATTAAGAAACAAACTTTAATTTTTGTCTAGAAAGTAGAAAGAGGAATTGTGTTAAGCGCCTTTCAAGTTCTCATTCATACTAATTCACTAAGAGGAAAAAAAAAGTACTATCAATTTTAATTCAATATGCAAAAAGCTTTCGAATGTGACAAGTGAGAGTCATTTCATCACGCAGTTCTTCTGTTCGGCAAAAAGGCTTTCGTTTTTACCTTTGACATTTTACTTTTTTCCTCAACCAATGTTGCATGAAAGACCGTAAAGAATATAAGTTATGCCATTGGAGATTGAGCAATGATGATATTGAGATGTCAATAAGCTCGAGTTCATCAGAAATAAAATAATGTATTGAAAAGATGATTTTTTTAAATTTTAAGTAAACTGATATGATTAAAATAATAAGCGAGCAAAATGTATAATAGTTAATGATATTAAAGTAATATTTCTCCATGTAATTAATATCAATTTTGCTTAACGACTAATAATATAAGGATAGTATCATGTATTTATTGATAAATTGATTATAATTATTATCAAAATCTAAGAATCGATCTTTCCCCTTTAATTTCTTGTTAATCAAAAGAAACTATTTAATTAATTTTCGTACTAACAAATAATCCTAAATAAGCTATTAGGATTTAATTTATTAACAATGATAATAAATAAATAAACTGTCATTTAAACCAATAACACACAACTTTAAATTATTTATATTATATACTGTGCTCATATCATTGATTTGTGTTATTTACTACACATATTATAACAATCAGAATTCTTATTTTGAAAATCAAACAATAATATCTTTTTAAATGAATAAAAATACATAAACACACACACACATATATATATATACTTTTTGAGATTTTTAAAATTACCTGTCAAATATTTTTTAAAATTTTAATTACCGAATTTTTTATATTATTGACAAATTTGTTAATTTGGTTAACAAAAATATTTTTTCTGTGGCATTTATGTATTCGTGTAAAAAATTAATTGATAACTAGGTATCCATGCCGACTGATTCACTAAACCCATTGACTCGTGCCCCATTAACACATACTCGTTACCCATAACTTATAACCTGATTTCAAAACGACCCATGCCATTTTCATCTGTCCATTATACCCGGCGTGAATAATTTTCTTATTGCTTGTTTTTCAGTTCATTTGTAATAAATTTGAGCCTAACTCAATCCTAAAAGGTACTTTATAAAGAAAGGTTTATCATAAATTTATAAATTATTTTAACATTCTTTATTTATTTAATATGAGATTCTTGATACACCCCTCTCAATTTAGAGTAAGATTCGACGTCTATTGATATATTGAAAAAAAGGCTACAACAAGTCAGGCGCTGCCCCAACCATTAAGATAAGTTTAGGTTTTGATGTCACCATAAATTTGAGTCTAACTCTACTTCAAGAAATAATTTTTAAGGGAAGGTTTATCATATGTTTATAAACTGTTTTAACAATTTTTTTCTTGCTCAATGGGAAATTTCTAACACGTCCCTCTTAACCCAGGTCATGGCTAGACATATAGTGAATATGTTAGGCAAAGGGTTACAACAGGTCAAGCATAGCTTCAAACTATTGAGATAAGCTTAGGTCCTGATACAATGATAAATTTGAGTCTAACTCTACCTAAAAAATCACCTTATAAGAGTATATTTATCGTACATTTATAAACCATCTTAACATCTTTTGCTTGCTCAATCTAAAATTCCTGAAAGTTTGTATCAACATGAATTTTATGTTAACTGTGAATTAAAATCTCGTATTTATCATCAACGGAAATAAATTTAGAGATAGTGCCATTTGGAATGGATTTTCATTATTATTTTATTATTAATTATATAAAAATATTATTAATTATTTAATAAAATTTATTATATTAAATATTATTCTATTCTATTTGATTTATATTTAAACATATTTGATTTATATTTTTACTTATATAAAAATATATTTATAATATTATAATATAAAACTTCTAAAACAATAAACTAAATTTTGAAATAATAAAAAACTAGAGTTTTTACAGCAGCTTGTGTTTGTTACTCCTATCACTAGTCAGCTTCGATGTTACGTTTCTATCTCTCAGTTTCATTCTTGTATTAGTCCATGTAAATACCTACTTGTCCATTAATTTTCAAGTGGAAGCCTACATGCAATAGATAAAAGGTGGTTTTATTACCCAAATTAACAAAATACTATCGAAACTAATTTTTGATAGTCAAATTAACAAAATACTATCTAAATAAAAAATTTAGATTAAAATAATATGATATTATTAACTTACTACTGATGTAGCATTTAATTAATTAAAAGGTAATTCAGTCTAATTTTCCATTTATTTAAGATTTGTTTTAAGTGTTTTTAAAATATTACGTTTCAATTTGAACACATAAAAATATTAAAGTTCAAATTATATTATATGAGAAACATCAAGGTTAAACAAATAGTACCGGCCGAAAATAATTGTATGCAAAAGTTTGAAAGATCTTTTGCCGACCATCGCTACCTGCTCTTTACTTATGGAAGCAAATCAAAGTTGTTTACTAATGACGGTAAAGAAGCATGAACAGACACAGCCACTTCACAGTGGAAGTCAAACTCAACGAATGATCATGAAAACCATTATAGAAAGGCATACGAAGAGTAAAAGAGCAACGGAACAAACCAGAAAAAATACGATAAAGGCTTCTCTTTAAAATAAAACTAACTGATACTTTTACGTGTCTGGCCAAAAACTCAAAATCAAATCCCTCCTCGTGCGTGTTACCATTTGTTAGCTGCCAGGCCAATACACACAAGCATCCCCAATAGCAAAACAATACTTTATGAACCAAGAACAACGTGAAAATGGCACTTTTTGTTTTTTTAGAAGCTGGAACACAAAATATTTTTTAAAAAAGTGGATGAGTCCTAACATGCGTGGCCTGAACTGACATCCTACACCAGCACGTTGTGATCTGTCTGCTACAACGTCGTGTGCTGATTGAATAGTTTCTACTCGTTGTACGTGTAGCCGTTAATATCCAATTTTTGACAACTTGTACGAGTAGACTGTGTCTCAATTCAGGTTAAACCAAAGACTAGAGCGTTTTAAGGGAAAGCAAGTCTCACCAAAACACTATATCAAAGCCTATGTTTTTTAGGTCTCATATCATATTTATGTTGAATAAAATGATAACTATTCATATGAATTATATAAATAATTATCTTGATTCACTTAATTTTAATTAAAATTTTATTGTAAAAAGAATCACAAACCTAAATCTCCCTATTTTGTACGTTTAGGTCATTTGTCATTTGAGGGGCTAGTAATGGAATAAAATAAAATGTAACACAAATTTTATCGTTTGGCTAATAGTTTCATAATGGAACAGAACGAAATGAGAAGAAAGTAGAGGGTTTCATGATACATTCCATTTCATTCCAAACAGTGAAAATAAGAAATTTCCGATTCAAAGAGTTTAGCATGGAATGTAAATTAATAAATATATATTACCTAATATGCTCTCAAAAATTTTTCTTAATACTAATTGTTTCTTCTAACCTAACTCCCTTTATATTATTTCTCCTCACCCTAATAATAATATTTTTATATTATTAATAAAAATATATATAATTAATAATAAAATAAAAATTTTAATAAAAATTTTATTAATGAAGAACAAAAAATATATAAAAATTATTCTTTAATTGTTTATATATAATTTTGTATAAATAAAAATATAAAAAAATAATTTTAAAATATAAATCACATATAATAGAATAAATTTTATTAAATAATCAATAATAATATGTTTATATAATTATAATAAATTTTATATAATTAATAATAAAATAATAAAACTTTTATTAAATTTGTTATTATTTTAAAATAGAAAATATACAATTTTTAAAATCATAGTGTTAAACCTCTTGCTACAACTATTTTAATATCAAAGGTATATTAATCATTTATTATACATTACATTTCATTTCATCTATCTTCCAAACAATATTTTACTACATTATATTATAAACTCTTTCATTCCTTCTAAACAATTTTTTACTATATTACATTCCATTCTATTATAAATCGTTACATTTTATTCCATTAATTAATATCCAAATAATATGATAGTTTAAATAGGTGGTGAAAAGTAAAGTAGGTATCCAGCCAAGTCTCCCATTCTTATTATTCTATTTCTAACCTTTTTTTTGTGTGATTGGAGGTAAAACTACATTGTATTATCAGTAAAAACTACAAAATCTTATCAAACACGAAACAAGATTGAAACAAACTTACGGATCGTTTGGTTCTAGGAATAGAATAATTATTTTTAGGAATATAAAAGATGGTTGTTTTGTTCAAAGAATGGAATAGATAAGAAATTTCTATGTCAGTATTTGATTTAAAAATATAAACTTAGAATGACAAAGGAATAACTAATAAAAAGATCAAAATATCCTTTTTTATTATTATTATTTGGATTATTATTAAATTCTTAATAAGGATAATAAATTTTATAATAATAAGAATATTGTTGATAATAAAAATAAAAATAAATAAAATTAACAAAATATATAATAATAAGGAATTTATTAATCATAGAAATAAATATAATTATTGTTATTATTAATGTTCTACTTATTATTATTAATTTTATTTATTATTATTATTAAATTCTTTAATTATATTTATTATTATTATTATTAAATTTCTTATTATTATTAAATTTCTTCTTATTATTATGAAATTTATTTCTTCTTATTATTATGAAATTTATTCTTAATATTATTAACTTTATTATTCTTATTAGTATTGCTTATTATTATTATTAATGCTGTACTAACAGCTTTTGTTATTATTATTATTTTTTATTAATTTTATTTATATTATTACTATTAATTAAATTTATTATTATTAAATTCCTTATTATTATTAATTTTTTCCTTATTATAATTAAATTTAATAATAATTATTATTATAATAATAATAATAATAATTATTAATTTTTTACTTATTATTCTTATTAATTTTATTATTATTACATTTAAATTTATTATTATTAATTATCATTATTATGAATTTTCTACTAACAGCTATTATTATTATTTATTTATTTATTATTATTATTTTTTAATTAGTAATAATAATAATAATAATTATTATTATTATTGAGGGATATAGGTTGTCTAAAAGAAAGAAAGTTGTATTTGAGGTTATTCCCACTTATATGGAATAGGTAAAAAAGGGTGAGGGTTGTCTTTGGCTAATCCTTAACATGAGAAGTAGATAACCTTTAGAAATATTATTCGTTGGGTCATAAAATAAATCAAATAAAAGAATATAGAAATAAAAGGAATTTCTATTATCCTCGACCAAAGATACTATTAGTAAAATAAAAGAACCCATTAGTAGAATAGAAGATTTGATATTGATGTCGAGGCGACACGCTTATCTAGCTCAAGAAGCAATCGCACTCTTTTTTTTTTTGTTATCCCACGAGGTGTCCTAGGAGGATCCCAATTGTGGGAAGGCGTCTTTAAGCCATCCACACTGAAATTAATTCCCGTTCGCACTGAGTCAGCCCATAAGAGATAAAGTGCTGACGAAATAAATTTTTCCATTTTCAGGACTCGAACTCGAGACCTCTAATTAATAGATGAGAGTGCTAAACCACTAACACCAACCTGATCGCACTCTTCTTTAGCTAAACTTGTCCGGACAAATTTATGTCACTACAAAACAAACAAACTAACCTAACTAACAATAAAATACTTTATCCCAACCTCTTAAATAGACACTAATTAATTTACTCAATTGTTGTAACTTGAGACAAAGTTCATTTTCCTGTTGACCGCTTTGGAGCTTATCGTTGACGCCGTTCTGTTATTTTCTTCTTTCCTCTTCGACTTTTCTCTTATTGCGTCTAGAAAATTTCAGATTTGGTGGTGGCTAATCATAATCCTCGCTCCCTGAAACAGTGGGCAAAATCACTACCCAATAGAGTCGCTCCTCATGTTCTGGGCGTATTTTTTGGATGCCATATTATTCAGGTCTGATCTATTCCCTCTATTGTTCTTGCTTTCGTTTGTTCGATCTTCGATTCTAAGGTCGAAGAGCAAAATGCTTGATCTATAGTTAGGTTCCAAGCTTTTTTGTGTATGAAGTGGAAAGGACTAATGTATTTTCTTTATTTTCCTAGAAACCTAACAACAGTTTGAAGTATAAGCGTTAATCAGCATAAGTTTTTTGATGGGAGTATTTAGTGGGTTCATCTCTCTGTAGTTCTATTTTTGGAAATTATGACGATTTGATTCCGGGGTTTCTGCTGTTGTTTTGTTTGCCTGGGGGTCCATGTAAAACAAGTAGCTTATCAATACCTAATTTTGAAGCGTTGATTTGATCCAAAATAGGTGCGAACCCTTTTATTTTTTCCAATATTGTTTATAGAATCCGAAATAATTTGTACATTTGGCCAGGAATTTCTTTATTTTCTCGTAAACCGAAGGGCTTTCAGATGAAATGAACTGTCCCTAATAATGCTTGTTCGTTATTTTTCATCTGAAGAGTTAAATTTGCTATGAACTGAAAATTTATATAAGCTATTCAATGATTTGATGCACAGAGTAGATAAATGCTGAAAGGGTGGGGAAAGAGATGAACTGAAGAGTGTGTGTTGTTTTCTGAGGGAGGGGTGAAAGGGCGTGTGGAGAGATGAGTGTGAGCCATGCGTCGATTCACCCAGTGGAAGATCTTCCGACCACAGACGGTGGAAATAACAACAACAATAACCCACCAAGGGTGAGGATGAAGGACATCCAAGGCATGCCTGGCACTAAAGGTGGCCTGGCCTTACGGTTTTGTCAGTTTGTTTTTGCACTTGCATCACTTGGGGTAATGACCACCACTAGTGACTTCCCTTCAGTCACTGCCTTTTGGTAAATGCTCATCACAGCTTCATGACTTATATTTGGCAGTTTTGAAAGCATTTACAGCATACTTCCTGAAAAAAAAAATGCTTCTAAGAATGTTATGAAATTTTGCAAAATCTTTGTGATGTGGAGTTAGATGATGTGGCACCTTTAACTGAAAAGCCTTCGACTCTGTAGGTGATTTAGCTGTTTGTAAGCAAAAGACAAAAGACAAATTTAATTTTTTATGGCACTGTGTATATGAATTCACCCAGCGATTCCATCGAAGTATTATTTTTGGATCAGTTTGTAGATGCTAGTCTAAATAAAGTCTAGCAATGACCTAATGCCTGCATCTTTTGTAAATATTGCATTTTTAAAGATTTAAGTTTATGCCTAACTTGATAATTGATTAATTTATTTTGATCAAATAGTTTGATGTCTAGATGAGGAAAGCTGGCCTTTTGACTTGTCCAGGATATTGTTATGTCTAGTTGTGGGAGGAGGAATTTAGGTTGACTTCGTTCGTTATAATTTTCTCTATGGTCTTATGGATGTGCAATTATTTACGCTCTTAGTCATTGTCTAAATACTTGTGTTTATAATTTTTATTCTTTACATATATAGTACAGGTGACTACAACATCTGGCGAGTGTCATTGTCTGAATTACAAAAAGTAATTGTTGAAATCACCTAAGAGCCTTTCAATAGGTTGATATATTTCACCGTTCAAACCTCAGGGGAGTACTTGAGTGGTTGAGATAGGGTATTTATTTGGACATTATGGTTTCTTTGAATCAAATGAGGAAGGAAATTGTTGCTATAGATCTCAAAACTGTTAATTTATAGGCAATACAAATCTAACACAGATGCCAGTTGCTCTGATACTCCTTTAAAGTTTCTTCAACATTGGTTAGGCATCTGGTTGAAGGATCTAAATGATGTCTACAGGCTGTTCAAGTTTTACACTCAGTTGTTTTTATCTTTTTTCTCTCTTTGAATCGTTATTGCCTATTGATGTTTTACACTCATTTGATGTTTTCCATATTGCTGATTTCTGCGTGCAGAAAAGTTTAGAGAAATTTTGGTCTATAAATCTTTTATTTACTATCATTCTCATGCCAATTTGTAACTTTTTGATATATGCCACACAGCTACCTCGTTGCAGCTACTGGGTTGCAATTTTTGTGGAGTCTTTCCTTAGCCTTCCTGGACATTTATGCCATTTTAGTGATGCGCTCCTTGCAAAATTGCCGAGTTGTGAGTTTGTTTGCCATTGGGGATGGGGTAAGTTGATAATGACATGTTCCATGTGTTGTCTTATCGCTATAAATAGAAGAGGTGTAGTCTCTTGTTTAAATTTCATTAATTGATCTGTAGGAAATCATAGACTTTCTCTTTTAGTATTTCACCGGCACATATTTGGCCCACAAGTTTAGAATTCTGGTAAAGCCTATGACATTCACCAGCATCTTTAGATGGAACTTTAAAGCAGATATTAAGTTCAGCGTTACTGTAAGCTTAATTGCATTGATAGCATTCTCTCCTTATCATCGTGATTGTATTTTCTTTAGGATACCATATTGATATTCTGCATAAAAGTTCTGTACCTCGTTGATATTCTTCTCGAATCCTTGATTAGACTTATATTTGATATCATGGATACCAACTTCGCAAACATGATATGAAAGGCCTCATTAAGTGATAGGATGCTATATTGTCACTTGGACAATGGTCTTCCATATTAATAGCTCAATCATGTACGTTTGTTTCCACATGCAGATCACTTCTACTCTCACATTTGCTGCGGCTTGTGCTTCTGCTGGCATCACAGTCCTAATTGACAATGATCTGGATGACTGTTCCCAGAACCATTGTGCGCAATTTGAAACTGCCACAGCCATGGCTTTTATCAGCTGGTTTGCTGCACTGCCATCTTTTCTCCTAAATTTTTGGTCGCTAGCATCACGATGAAGAAATGGAAATACTGGGGAAATTTCGAAAGACAAATGGCAACCATCACCATTTTGTTGGATATTGATTTCTTTCATCCTCATGGCTTGTCCTTTTGGTGTGATGATAACCCAAAAGATTGAACTTTTGATTCCTTCCAATGTCTATGATTTGTAAATCTGAATGTCAAGTAAATGGCTTTCAATTGTACCAAAAATCAACAATCCAATGCAACGTAAATATTTGAGTTGTCTTGCCTTGTCGAGTTTCTCTACTATTTTTCTTAGGACATGGATTTCTGGGGCCGCATGCTGAAGTTAAAAACAATACACCTAACTCCTGTTTGCATTCTTTCTTTTCTTTTCACCCGGAACCACCTTCTATTTAATCTTATGTAGAGACTGAAAAATCAAAACGATTAACTAAAAGCTAATTGTCATAAGGCAAGTGGTTTATTCATATTTGTTGGATGTTGTAACCATGAGTTCATGACAGCCACCCTTGCCCATATTCAAGGTCTTTAAGGCCCTGTTTGGCAATCAGCTGATTGCATTAGCTGTTAGCTGATTCTGTCAGCTGTTAGCTGATAGCTGATTCTATCAGCTGATTTGACCAGCAGATTACATTAGCTGTTTGTTAGAGATGTTTGGTAAAATTAACTGTTTAGTATTAACTGTTTATGTGTAAAATGACTTCTAAGGACATGACTTAGAAAAATATAAGGAAAACCAATTTA
>JAOSBN010000008.1:4966634-4992485 GCA_027563595.1 Erythroxylum suave | reverse complement strand
TTATAGCTGTTTGAAAAGTCAAACAGCTGAAGCATGCCAATCAGCTAAAAAAATAGCTGATTGGCAGCTTACCAAACAGGGCCTAAGACCTCAAATGTCAGATGTTTAAGCATTACAATAACGAAATTTTGCAGAGACGTTAAGTTTAAAAAGATTTAAAGTTACGCAATCTTACTCTTACATAATAGAGAGATTCTTTATTATCATATAATCAAGCAATTTTTTTTAAAACAGCATAAATAAAAAAATAAAATTGAAAATAACAAGATAAAATTTAAGTAAAAAATAAAAAGACAAGAAAGATAAAATAACTAAAATAAACAAGCAATTTAAAAAGAGAGAATAAATCGCTTTCAATTGTTCCAAAAATCAGCAATGCTAAGCTAAGTCCGATCATATTATTCCTTATCATTTCTTTCCAATTCTTCTTAGATCTTTATTTTTTCTCTTAAAATTCTTAAATACAATTTTCTCATATCTTCTCACTATAGAATTAAGATGTCTTAATTCTTCAGAACCATTCAAATTTTATATCTATTAATTTACTTGATGATATTTACAGTCTAATTTATTTCTCATCGTTACATTCTTGACCGTATTTTTTCTTATAAGAATGAACATCTAAAGGAACATCTTCATTTTCATCATTATTAACTTATGACTATAAACTTGTTTATAAATCTATAGTGGAGAGAACCTGGTAAAAAGTGTTAACTTGTTTATAAATCTATAGTGGAGAGAACCTGGTAAAAAGTGTTTGGTTTGCCATAGTGAATTTTAGGTACCTATACCATTTCTTTCCTTCCACCACCAACGTTTGTTCTCTATTCTCAGCCCCTGTTTATCAAGGAAAAGAACAGAGAAAATGAGAAAATATATGGTTCCTAACAAAATGTAATCGACCATTCTTATTATGAAAATGGGAATTATGTAATTAGACTTTCAGAAATTGATTGAAGAGAAACAAATATCGAAGAAAAAAATGTCATAAATGACTTGAAGTACTGAGATTGCGATAGGTGAATAAGACAAAAATAATCTTAAAGTTTATATCCGAACACAACTACTTTTTTTTAACTACTAAGGAAAGACAAACTGAAAGAAACATTACAATATTCCTCTAAGATAATAGACGCCTTGGTTGTCTCGTTGGAGTCACGACCTGAGTGCATTAGGGGCAGCTTCGAGGACATGAAGACCCAGAGTGTCAAACGTTGCTAGAAAAGCCAGTTGGTCTGCGCAGTGGTTGCCTTTTCGATACACATGGTGGACTTTGACATTCCAATCGTGAGCCAGCATCCTCCGGATATCCTGCACCAATACGTGGAACTCAGTCAAACAACTAGTCGAAGAGGAGAGAATATTGATAACCTCTAACGAGTTGGCCTCAAGGATTAGTTGTCGAACACCCGAGGTCCAGGCCAGATGGAGGCCTGCCTTAACCTCGTGAAGCTCTGCGTGTAAAGACGAGTAGCACTTGATATTTGAGACGAAACCACCACACTATTGCCCAGTGGCATTTCGAAGTAACTCCCCAGTCGTACCTCACCTAGTCTCCTGTTGTACGGCTCCGTCTGTATTTAATTTTATCCACCCGCCCGGTGGTGGTTGCCAACGCACTTCATGCCCTAGCGGCATTCCCGTTGGCGGTAGGATTCTACCGGTCACTTCCTGTGCTTTCTTGATCTATTGGACATAATCTAAAACTACCCAATGTCCTTCTCCCGGCCAAACAAAATCGATTTTGAAGATGCTACGATTTTGCCGTTGCCACAGAAACCAGCAAGTTACGCCATACACCGTGGCCTAGTTACCTTCATGGGTTTCAATGTGGCACGTAATATTTTACCCCAGCCACATTGCCACATCTTGTTGAAAAAAAACCTCCATTGCTTCGGCTGGGATCAACTTGCTCCAGATAGTTTTCGCCCGGGGGCAGTCCCTCAGTGCATGCAGGTGTGTCTCGGCTTGCCCACAGTGGATACATCCATTATTAGTAGTTAAGTGTCTCTCGAAGCGCAGATGGTTAGTCAACAGTTTATGTTGTGTTAGAAGCCAGAGGAAGCAGCGGATGCGTTGTGGACCCGCCCATTTCCAAACTGCTTTCCAAAGGGAAGTCGACGGCTCTGGGTCCAAGTTCACAATTAAGACATACGCGCTGGTCACCGTAAACTTTCCAGAGGGTCTCGGACCCCAAATGCATTCGTCCTCGCCCCGATAAGCAGGCGGAGGCTGCATGTTTGCAATGATCACACAAACGGAGGAAGGAAGGTAAGGTTGAATCAGGTCTTAGGACCAGTGACCGCGCTCATCTACATACTCTTGGACGTGAGTATGCAGTAGTGTCTTGAGAAGAGGTGACGTTGTCTGGTTGACCAGAGGACCCCAACTAGTGATCGATTGATCAAGCTAGAAGCGAGTCCGTTGACCATTACCTATTCTCCACAGCATGTCCTGACGGACATAAGCCCATGTAGCGGAGATGGCCCGCCAGATATGCGACGCTCTTGACTTTGTCAGGGACTCGGGGATCTGCGTGGGATCAAGGTGATATTTCGCACGTAAAATTTGAGCCCATAAGGTTGATGGCCGAGTGACCAACTCCCAACCCAGTTTGGTCAGGAGGGCATCATTCGTGGCACGAACACGTTTAAGACCTAATCCTCTCGATTGCTTAGGAGTACAAACAATATTCTAGTTTACGAGGTGGACTTTTCGTTGGCTGGGTATCGACCCCCAGATGAAGGAACGCATGATTTTTTCCAAATCATTGCAAAGTTGTCGTGGCAACCGGACCGTTTGCATCGTAAAGATAGGAATAGAGGCAAGGACTGCTTGGGTCAGGGCGACCCCCTTCCCACTAAGGATAGCCCTTTTGCTCTCTAGCCTGCTAATCGAGGATATGTTGGTATGTCTGCCTTTTTTATCTCTCATGAATCACAGGCACTCCTAGATATTTGCCTAGGTTATCCGTGCAACTTACATGTAACACTTGTCCAAGCCTGTGTGCACAGTCAGAAGGGACATTCTTAGAAAAGAAAATTCTAGACTCGTTGCAATTCACCCTTTGTCCTGACATTTGGCAAAACTCAGTCAAAATCCTTGACACTGTTTCGATCTGGGCGTCTGAAGCTTCTCCAAAAAGTATGAGGTCATCGGCAAAGAATAAATGCGAGACGGCCGGCCCGGTGGGACCGCACTGGAATGGTTTCCATTGGTCCTGTGCCACTGCCTGGGTAATGAGGTGACTTAAACGCTCCATACAAAGCACAAATAAATATGGAGACAGAGGGTTTCCTTGGCGAATGCCCCAAGTTGGGTGGAATGGGGCTGATAACGTACCATTCCACGCAACCTGGAAAGTAGTCGTAGTAACATAGCGCTGTATGACACTGCGAAGGTTCTGGGGGATGCCTATCTCCTGGAGTGTTTCCAAAAGGAACGCCCAGTTCAACCGATCTTAAGCCTTTTCCATATCCACTTTCAGTGCAAAATAGCCTGTCTTGCCTGACTTGTGCCGCATGGAATTTATGATTTCTTGACTGATAATAATATTCTCAATTAAGTGACGGCTAGGAACAAAGCTGCATTGGGTATTGGCCATGAGCATGTCAAGGTGTGGTTTCAGCCTATTGATTATCACTTTTGCGGTAGTCTTGTAGATGACTGTGCAAAAGTTAATTGGGCGGAGCTGAGCAATAGAAGTAGGGGAATCCGAATACAACTATTGAAGCCAAATAGGCTGCTTGAAACTTTCGAATTAAATTTATACTAATTAAGTTTAATTATATTTGTGGGATTGAATTAAATTAGATTTATACTGTTTGGAATAAAACTATAAATATTAGAACTGGATCCAATTACATTATTTAGAACATAATAAAAATGAATTCAACAACTTCACATAACTTTTTTATCCTTAACTAAAAATAGTATTTAATCAATGTGTGTGTGTTTTGTAATAATTTGTATATTTATGATACATATATTTCGAAAAAGAATTTTTAATGTTTTGAAAAGAATTGACTATTCAATTCATAAACTAAATCATTTGAAATGTAAATTGAATTTATAAAGAAAATAAAAATCAATTAGGTCATCTCTTTTTTAACATTCCTACGGTACGAATTGAATCCAATCACATAAAATTAATAAATCAAACAATTCATTAAATTCTAAACGGCTAAAGCAATCCCGCCGCACTAATCGCAGATAATCCCACCACTCTTTGTCCTGGACAATCTTATTAGTACACTACATAGCTTAGCTCTAATGAACTTGGAAATCACAACCCAAAAGCCCTCGACTCACTAAGAAGATGATCCAGAAGAAAATCAAGAAACGATCTTTAACTCCTCTATTTCTCCAAGGCCTAGTCTATGGTCTAAATGAAATTATCCTCACTGTGCTGATAGCTTAACTATTAACAAAAAACACAGAGTCCTTGTAGTCGATAGGGGTCGCTATATGATCAAATACAGGACATCAACTTGAGGTTTAAATAAGATGACATCCTGTACTCGAACATATTGGATAACTCGCATACGTATTATAGCGACCTCCAAACCAGTCTTCCACTATCGTTGCTCACGCTTCTTTGTCTTTATCAGTCTCCGCAACAAAGCAATTGCTACGTGCGCAGACCGGTGAAGCCAGCTTCTTCTTCGCCACCAAAATGCTCCATAGGGCTTGAAGAGTATCCATTGGAGAAAGAAACAGTGCTAGAAAGTCTTAAAAATAAATATAGATTCCTCCTTAGATTGAGTATCAGTTTCAAGTTTGAACACTAAACTGAAAGAAGGGCAAGAAAGACTCCACGCTTTATTTACAAGGATAAGGCAAAACCCTTTTGAACTAAAGCAAAAATCAATTAAATTACTATAATGTAAAGCCTGAAGCTGGTGTTTAAATATTACAAAACTCATCTTCTTGTTACTTCTTAAACTAGCTTTCCAAAATCTCCACCTTTTATGTTTTCCTCTTCTTTGCGGGGGAGTTTTCATATCAAGCTTAGGGATCGGGTAGAGTTGGGGTTTCGGATGAATGATGATGATAGCTATGATGTTCACACAAAAGACCAGTTAACAAATGAGAAGGCAAGGCAATGAACAGTATTCTCTTCTGCGGCCATTACTTTCCATGCAACAGATTGTTCATATGAAACATGACGCCCCATGGTCGACGTGCATATTCCAGCAGGCAAGTAAGTAAATCCCTGATAAGAAAAGTAAAAGGAATGTTCCCCAGTTGATATTAGTTTTGGCTTGCCTCCATATTCTCAACTTGATGAAGATACATATCATGGAAGAAGAGTTGTGGAAGCACTACAGAAGTTACACAACAGAAGGAAAGAATAAAATACTTTTTAGAAGTTACCTGTTGCATTAACTTTGGGAAGTCTCCAAATAGTGCCTTGCGACCAGATTCATCAAATATCTTATCCAGCGTGATGTCTTGCAGAGCCACCAACGTGGTTTCTAGCATGTCAAGTCCTGCCTGATTGGCAAAGATGAAAACGGGCGACGACTACATGACAAAAATAAGGGAGAAGATATGAGTAAATCTTTTACTTCTTTTTTCTTTTTGAATTATGAAGCTCCAGCTCCAGTGATAACAAAAGTGCATGCTAAAAATATTAACATATCCTATAGTGAACTCCTTGGTCATAAGTTTCAGCACTGTCTTATGTATTAAGATAAAAGTTATGCAGCATAACAAATGCAACCTACCTTCAATGAACAGCATAAAATAGCATCTTGATGATGCCATAGTTGTTTCAACAAAGAATCTCCACCTAGAGAATCTGGTTTTAGCAATTCCGCACCTAAATAGTAACTGAGGGAATAAAAAACAAAAATATTGAACATTATATTTCATATATCTACATCTTGACGCTTAGAGCAACATGAAGGAATTCAACTTGATTTTATAATCAACATATGAAATGCTAAACCATGTAAAACAGCACATGCCTGTAACTTTGGCAAATCCAATGAGAGAGGGTAACAGCTTCAGGAGAACCTGGAAACAGTTTTGATCCGACTGCTGGACTTACTCCTGAAGGAGATATAGCCGTGGCCACCCTCTGAACAGATGAAATAACACTTCGAACATACTGACGAGCCATGCTGGCAACATTATCCTGTAGAGAGCTCTCAAATGGGAACTGGAAAGCAATGGTCAACACTGATCGCAAGATCTGACAAGAACCATCTGCTGCCACATGGGCAGTTGCAGGGCCTACTTCAAGACTTGATGTGAGATCTAGAGTGCGATTTGTTGTCAACGCCTCCTGTGTCTCCTTCTGCATAATCAAAGAATTAGGACACAGACCAATGTACTAGCAAAAGTACATATGTACTTGAAAGTCTCAAACGTTGAATGCCAACAGCATATTTACTTTCAAAACCGCAAATTACAAAATCAATACTTCTAGCTTTAGTGCTCCAAGATTTGTGAGTGGCAATGCACCCAAAGAATTTCATTATTGCATTTTACAGAAAATTCAATCGTGGATAATAAGATTTAAAGCCTAATTTGTTTTTGTTAACTATCCTCTGCAGAAAACACGAACATGCTGGGGAAATCTAGAATGAGAAGTTAAAGCAAGGATTGAGCCAAACTTAACTGCTTTCGTATCCAAGGGAATTACACGAAATCCAGAAGGTAACAGTGGTGCATCATCAGGAAACGTTTCATCAATTGGAGCAAAAACAAGTTCAGAACAGGCTCCAACAGCATTCTCATCAATTCCACTGCAAATCTGACCAAGATAATGGAAGGACATTAAATACTACCTTCCTTAAAATCAGCTGATGAACCACGACAATGCCTACATATTCCCAATTAAAACATTAGTAAAAAAATGGTACTGAAAGTAGCACCTGTAAGAGATGGATGTCCCTTGGAACAAATGCATCCTGTGCAAGGGAATGGCCTTCGAGTCGAACAACTTCAAGTAACTGGAAAAAAGTTTTATTAGCAACGATTGCTCATAATGATTTTACAGGACAAATTGATATCATGTTTTACACTCAAAATCTAATTCTAATACCAAAGCAGACCTTAGCTCCCTCGCAACTTCTAGAGAACTGCATTTTGATTATATAAGTGAAGCAAAAGAAAATCCCAGCACAGGACAAACCTCTTCCTGTTCAATAGTGTGGCCGAGTGGCATAATAATTTGGCTACCGGTAAACCTTGTAGGCCTCATCCCAGGATATGCAAACGCACCAGCCTTCAATGATGCAGCAGAATAGGCATCAACATTGAAATCAGCCCATTCAGATCGGTGTTCCCTTAGGAAGCGAACAAGAACGGCAGGAGGGACGTTCTATCAGCAAAACACAAGAAGAACTCCATTAATGTCAAAAGCATGCTTTATGAAAGTTTATTTTAGAAATAAGCATGACTACAGGAACACAATTTTTCCAGAACTCCAGTTAATATAATACAACAGTCACAAACTCAAATCTCGAAATCTCCTTTTGTAAATGGGTGCCCAAAGCATGGGAACCATAGCACATCCTGCCAGTTTTGAACATTACATCCATCTAAAGTTCCATGCTTTCAATAGTAAGTACAAACAATCTACTAGTTATAAAAGTACAACCACCAAATTAAATCTGAAGTCACCATAAATCATGGCATGTGACAAAAAAGCCACATTCTTTCACAATTGGGGTTTAAAATCAATCACATAGAGCCAGGTTCAAAAGTTAAAAGCACTTTCAACAAAGCAAGATAAACAAATTAATTTGTAAGATCAAAATGTTCAGTAGTGAAATCACAGGAAATTGATGTTGCCAGACTTTGGTCTGACCTGCAGGAGCATGGAAGCTTTTGCACAAAGAATTCCTCCAAGGAGAGAAAGTGAGTTAGCAGGACTACAAGTGCTGCTTAAATTCTTGGTTGAATTAACCGCAATAATTACATCTTCAGCTCCATCACAATTGATCAATGACCAGCCGTCATCATTAAAGCCATTGATGGCATCATTGAAACCTCTACAAGATACCATAGCACAGAGGGCATGAAGAATTCAGGCATTGGTACAGACAATCATATGTATTAAAACACAAACAAAAAGTTCTACATGCAGAAATGAATTTGACTCATTGAAAAAACACAACGATACCTGCTTAATCTCTGGCTAAAAGTCCTTAGAACAGCTGGTTGTCTGCCCAAACCATAGACCACCTCACCACTAGTTTCCTGAGCTATTTGTCTGATGTAGCGCAGGGCCTTCAAAGAAATAATTTATACAAGTTATTTCATGTGTTAGTTCTATTTCTGGAGGGAGGCGAAGGATTAATACAGATTGGATTTTGAAATTTGTCATACCCATGCAAGCTACACTTCAGGCCCTAACTGACTTTGAGGGAAATATCTAGTAATTTTAAAACTTGATACGTTTAAGAAAAAAAGAATCACAAAATTCCTATTAATAGGGCCTAACAATGAAAAAAAAAAATTTCAAGCCGTAATTAGATGTTATTAAACCAGTCATTACAGTAGATCAAGTAATTGACTAGTATGCAAGCTCAACTAATTATTTATCATCCTCAAGGTCATCCAATCATATGTCATAGAATCAAATCCAACTAGAGAATGAAATAATACATCATTATCAGCTCAAACTCACAAAACCAAATCAGGCAGGTGTGACTTACAGCAATCGTCATTTTCTGGGCCACTACTTTTGATGATTCATAAAGTGGTCGCAATACTTCAGGCACACTCCAAGCCTAAAAACAGGTGTGAATGGATTTAACTTTTCATACTCCAGAGAAGTTTTAAAAGCTTCAAGTTAAAGTCTGTACCTCAAGATTCAGATGATCCACAATGTGGATAATCGAACCTCCACCATCACATGGCCTTATCAAATAGCCACTAGGTAGCATTTCAGCCCTCACAAACTGTGTGGAAGAAGCTGCACTTGGACCAGTACCAGATCCAGAAAGAGATCTCTCACATACCTTATACACCACAAAGGTATACATTTACTCGCTAGGTTTTTGGCAGAAAGAAATCGCTATGTTAGATAATCTAAGTATGCATACCACAAGACTGCCATTTTCTAAAGTTGTGGAATATCTCAGTGTCCAAAAATCCCGTGCAGATGCCAGTGTAGTTGGGGCATATATCTGAGCAAATTTTCAACCTCATAACTCAACGGAATGGAGTGTTAAGGCCTACAGGAAATTGCAGAAGGAAAAATTCACTCATTCTATTTCACCTGGCTATAGACCAGTTCAATTGTTCCCCCGTTTCCTGCAGGAAACATGGTATAAACTTCAAGGCTCCGACAATCCCGGAACCAAGATGGACGATCTTTAAGGATCTCCGCAATCTGTCAATTTATCCCCATCAGTCGGTGCACTTGAAAAGAAATGCTGAATACAAACAAGTCAATTAAGGCATCTTGCAAGAACTACAAATTACTGAGCCCACACCTTTGTAGGTTCTAAACTCACAAGACCGCAGGCTCGAGCTGCCACTCCATTGCAACTTTGTGAAATCGCAAAGATCCCAACCGAATCCGGACCAGGCTGAGGAAGAAAAAAACCTTCATTTAGATGTGGCTGTTCACCGATTGCATTTGAAAAGACTAATAGAAGTCAATGACAAATAGAAATGAAAAACCTTCATCCCAGGCATCTGGACCCAATCGACAGCAGTTCCTGTAGCCTTTGAAAGGAACTCTGCCAAGGTCTCCTCAGCAATGGAGAGGAGTCTGTCAAACTTCTCAAGTTAGTTACAGCATAAAAATATGTGGAAATTCAAGTGCATCCATTTATAGTGGATCTATGGAAGTGTGTGTGAGTGAGCCATTGCTATGCATGCAAAAGTTACAGAAAAATAGCCATTGGTTAGAAGAATACCCCGCAGGGTTATTAGCATCTCTCAGTGAATGCTGAGGAGTAGTAACCACAGAGTCACAGCTTGCATCAGTTGCTGTTGCCTGCAGGCAATATTCTATGCATGAGAGAGCAAAACATTCATGCTTAAGATATCTATTCCAATTCTATCATTACTCTAAAACACTGCTTCCATGAAAGTATCCTCATTTTAAATTTTAAAAGAAATGCAGACGTAAGAAGGAATTTCTGCTTCACTTTACTTTAAAAAATCGTTACAACTTGAAGAAATATTTGAAATGTAGATACACTGCTAGTTTAGCTCTTGATTCTAAGAATTAGCTTTCAATAAAACAAAAGTAATTAAGAATTGTTTCTCAAGCAAAAAATACAATATATATAGGTAGGATACAAATTGACATCATTATGGAGTCACATAGGACTTCAAACGCCCAGATAAGTTGAAGATTAGAAGATCTAAGGATAGTGGACAAATGGGGAAAGCAACTTTGTGAAAGTAAGAAAGCAGTAGAGCATACGTTAACGGTTTGCAACTGTTGCCTCATATACCCATTCTCGCAAACCAGCTGGGACACCTGTTTCTGCAGGCGATCATTCTCCTCCATCAGCAGCTTATTCATTGCTGTTAATTTCCTATTCACTGTCTGGAGTCTTGAAGCCTCTTTTCTCTGCTTCTCTCGACATCTGCATTTCCAAAACACCATTTTGTCTGAGACTCCTAAAAATTCCCTTCACCGTATCTCACAATGAGCTGTGTTACTCCATGCTTATCTTTTTCACGCAAAACCCAATTGAAAGAAAAAAGATATATGCCCAAGACAAGTTTAGATATAGCAAAAAATATGCAAAACAATTGCGTTTGCATGATGTCGTTGCTAGAAATGCAATAACCTAGCGTCATAACTTTGGCGTAATTCAACAAAAGTTAACTACAAAAGTTAAAGAAAGAAACTAAGCTGGCTAAGAAACAAACATCGACAGTTCCATTCTACGACCAAAAGCTGTTGCTACAGATTAATGCGTAAGATGTCAAAAGATCAAAACTTTAAACCAACGTGCCCAGGTGCATGACTCAAAAACTTGATCAACCACATAAGAAAAGACGTAGAGAAGCGCCAAAGAAAGCAAGCAAATAAAACGATCTTCGAGTTACTTGAGCGCATCTTAACCTGCGATTTTGAAACCAGACTTTGATCTGCTTAGGTTCGATGTTAGCCAAAATGGGGCACTCTCGGATCAACTGTTGCCTACGCAACGAGCTAGGTTTTGGGCACTCTGTGTACACCCTTTCTAGCGCCTCCACTTGCTCCGCCGTGTACCGTACATATTTCCCCGCATCAGTTAGATGTTTATTAATACTCCCACTACTGCTCTCTCTGTGCTGTGCCACCGCCATCGCCATTTCTCACACAAAAACCAGACCCACGAAAACAGCCAAATGATTAAAGAGAGAGGGTACTTCTACAACAAAAGATACGTTTGTTTTGGTTTCTCTTTTCGTGGTTTGGGGGACTTATGGGTTAAGATTCTTTCTTCCTAGTAAAGTCCGTCCCCTTGAGAGTGTGATACAGAGAAATCTGCAGAAATATGGAAGATTTCGAGCTAAGCAATGAAGCTCAAGCAAGAATATTAGGGTATAAATATAATATATATATATATATATATATATATATATAGAGAGAGAGAGAGAGAGGGAGGGAGAGATTGATTTAGTGGAACGTAAAAGACAGGTGGTGAGTGAGTTTTTCAGGAGCTTGAAGGCCAATACGTCCGTAACCTCCCCGTATATTTCTATTTCCTCCCTTAACTATCACAACAAGGAAAGAAAAGAAAACAACTTTGGCTTTTTTTTTAACCCAGAAGAAGATAACAACCACCACCAAAAACAGCGAGCTTTAAATCACAAAAGAGCAAGAATCCAAAACATCTACACTGACTTCCTTCTCACACACAAAGACAAACACACACATACCACCTCTCAGAACCAGCTGTTTTCTAATCTCACCAAACCTACAACCAACGCAACAATCCAGCTCCATATCATCTCTTTAAAACAAGCTTAGACAACAAAACAAAAGAAACCCAAATCAGCCAAAAGCTAGGGCCCTCTCTAAGAAGAGAGCCACTGGAGGTAGTTGCATAATAAGAGAGAATAAGCTTCCGGGGGCTTACAAGGAAGAAGAGAAATGAGGACAGAGAAAAGAACCGTAACCATGACTCTCACAGGCCCTCCCAGTCTCGGCCAACAATGAAGAGAACTTTTTATCAAAAAAACAAAACAAGGGAAAGAAATTTTAGGAGCGAGAGTGAAGTATGTCAGCCAGTGATCTAAGTCTGTGCTTAGAACAGTGCGAGAGAAAGAGAGAGAGAGAAGTGCGCCTCAGAGAGATGAAAGCAGTTTCAATTGGCACGCATTCCGACAAAACAAAGAGGAGTGTCTAAATGATAGGTTTAAATAATAAAATAAATAAATAGGAAATCGGCGCATTTACGTTCTTATCCTTGGCTCTACCTTGAAATGACATCTTTGACACAAAGGCAAAACCGTAGCGTAGGCTTCAAAGTCGTCCAAGATGTTGAAAGTAGTTTAATATAAATTATTATTTATTTAATTATTAGTGAATATATAAGAATATACAAGTAAAAAGTACGGATAATATCATCTAATTTATGTTTATAATTGGTACGTAAAAGGCAAACTCTAAAGACGTCGGGAAAAAATTGTTAATTATACGTAACTTTTGTTTTGTATTTTATAAAAAGTATTTTTCGAATCTTAACCTTAATTAATGCATAGTACTAATAAATTGGTATATAAATACATGATATAAATTTCGCTTAAATGTAAAAGTTTGAGGAATTGTAATAGTGTATATAATTCTTTTTAACTAATAGCGATATTCTAATAGAAAGATAGTATTGGTAAATGATTAGTACGAGAAGGAGATTTAATATATTAAAATATGCTTACATTTAATTATTATTAAAAAAACAAATTTTTTTTCTAAATCAAGATATTTATGATTAATAAGATGGTACTTGGCATTCGAAGGTTAAATGGGAAGTCGATTTAGAAAGCAGCCGACATCTAGTCGTCCACTCCTCTTCCCCAATTACACGGTCCGTGTATGACCTATCTGCTCCCAACCCTTGGGCGTGTTTCACAACTCTTGCATTGTAATACTTCTTTGAGGAGATAAGTACTTAGCGTTTTGGTTTTATGATTTATCATTTTAGCCTCGCAGGTAGTTATTTGCGATAATGACAATTCTTTTTCCATTCATTTTTAAAATATTGTTTACTTTCTTAAATTTTTTTTATTTCACTCGCATTTTATGACATCAAATTAATAAAGAAATAATATTTGGCATAATTATGTCATGTAACGCACGATTTGATGTGGTATTCATGGTAGATGTTCATCTACATGTAACTTTATATGGTTTTATTATGTAATTAATCCACGCCACTTTATTTTTAGTAAAAATGTTAATATCACGAAATCCAATAAATAAAAAAATATCTCACATGGAAGAGGGGAAAAAGAGGATGAGATGAGACGCGAAAAGCCCGAAAAGGAGGCTTACCTTAGTGGCAAGGTCAAACAAAGTATTTCTAGAAGTCGGACGTTGCTGGATTTGACCAAAGCCAAGCGTGCTCGTGAACAAGAACAAGAAGAAGAAAATGAAGGAGCTTGTCGCTGTGTTGGTCAATTGGATCCAAAATGGAAGCTGTCATTTGTGTGAACGTGCCTTTTTCTTCTTGTACCATACAAGCAGAAATTGCTAAAATGTGATTTTCATTGAATGAATTTCAAGCCCTTTTCTTGTATGAACTTGAATTGTAGGCTAAGTTCATTGAATGAACTTAGAATCGCTTTCCTTGTATGACCTTGAATTGTAGGTGAAGAATTTGTAGATATATATTTACAGTATGACCGAATTTGAAATGTACTACAAATATAATCTAATTTAGGCACATAATTTTCATTAATTTTATTATTAGTAAAAATGATATTATCTATATAACTAACCTATTAGGAAGTTTTATTACGTATTTATCACGATGTTTAGTTGAGTGATTTTCTCTAACCTATTAGATAAATTTAACTTTATTTAGTTTAATAGTAATTAGAGAAGTATACCTTGATTTATATCTTACAGTTAACCGTTTGATTTTATATTTTATGATACAATTAATTAAAAATATCGTATATTATCTTCGCATTTGCTTAATTAAGTAATGTGTATGATAAAGTTCACGAGATAAATGTAATTTGTAAGTGAAATTATAATGACACTATGATAATAAGATATATATTACTTTTAAATGTTGATAGTTTCTAGTTATTATTCTATTAGGACTAAATATTTATAAAACGAAAAGATTACCACATGTTACGTTTTTTCTTATAAAGAGAATAGTTAATCTAACAGATAAAAATGTTTTTATATATAAACAAATATATGAGTGTTTATTATAGAATAAGATCATAAAAAAGGCAATTTCATATGAAAAATTATTTGCATTTCTATAAAAATGCTTATTTTGATGACGGTAGAAATGATCTCTTGACCTTAAAATTCTAAAGTATATTATACAGGGATTATTATATTTTGATACTACTTAGGATATTCATAGTCAGGGGTAATACAACCGTTAATTATTAGATATGACATGAATTATATAGAAGTTGTTAAGTAGTTAATATTTGAATCTTTACCGTAAAGTAATTAAGGAGAATGTTCAATTGTTCTTTATCAGTATTGATTTGAAAAATCATTGGCCAAGATACTTTTAACCTTCACATTGGTACAAAAATATAGGTCAATGTTTAACATTCTTTAACATTTAAAAAGAATCTTAACATTTCAAACTACTTAAATTTAACCTTAAACTGAGAAAACCTATGGCTGGGTTATATCTCTATTAATTAAGTGTTAGATTAACATTGATGCAATACTTTCTTTTTGTTGTTTATATAGATCTTAAAGTTTCACGTAGGGGACACGTGACATTTTGGGAGTCACTCATTTAATTTCAAGTTAATCTACCTGAACTCTAATTAAAATCATTTAACTAAAGCAATCAGTTCCTAGTTTACCTGCTTTCAAGTATATGGAATGTATAACTCATATTCTAACTAAGCGACCATAATTTAAAACAATAAGTTCAAAGTTCCATAGATTTGAGGAAAAGGATGAAAAAGTGAAAAATAGTCATTTAGGGTTTGTTTCTCAATCTTCAAGGTTTAATGTTGACAATACAAACTTGTGATATTACAAATTGGGTTGTATAAGTGAGCATGGATTTGAGATATTAAATAAGGGTTCTTAAATGAAGATGTGGTTAAAAATATAAAGTTATTAGTCTTGTGCTTTTACAAGCAAAGTAAGGTCAAATTTGGTTATGATAAGCACATTTCTATTATTATCATTGATTATATTCAATTAGATTTACAGGGTTCAACTTCAGTTCAGTTCCATCAAGAATGTAGTTATTTTGTCACGTTCATTAATGATTACTCAATAAATATATTGGTGTATTTTTAAAAATCGAAGGATGAAGTGGTTAGAAAGTTCAAATAGTGGAAGATAATGGTTGAAAAAACATAGCTAAAGATAGATCAATACACTCGTAACAAATAATAGATTGGAATTCTACAATAAGCCATTGATGAGTTTTACAAAAAAAAGTTACAGTGAGACACGGAAATATGTGTTATATACCATAATAATTGAAGTTATAAAATAGATTTAATTAGGAATTCACATTGTGTGCTTGATACGTGTAGTTAAATATTGAATTTATGAAGCAATTTTGAGCTGAGGAAGTTAATTTTATTGCATATCTCGTGAATAAATCTCTATTGACTGCAGTAGATTTTAAGATTTCTAAAAAGTTTTGATACGATTCTCCCTCTAATTATTTTAGCACATCTGACTACTGCTCATCTTCATGTTGATGATGGTAAATTGGACCGTAGGACAATGAAGTACATATTTCTAGGATATATTGCTAGAACTAAAGGTTATAGATTGTGCTGTACTAAAATAGATAGAACTTCAAAGTTTGTAAATAACAAATATGTTAATTTTGATAAATCTGTTGTATTTGACTGGAGGGAAGAGTTTCATGAAATTGTAGTTAAAAAGGATTGGGGTACTAATCTGAAGGTAGATTTTGGAATTAAAAAATCCAAGCAAAATAATGGTAAATCAATCCAGAAATATATTATAAGACATAACCATAAAATATAACAATGTGGATGACAATGAGACAATTAGAAAACAATGTGGATGACAACGAGACAATTAGAAAACCTATCATATATCTAGCATATACTATTAGTGTGGTAAGTATGCTAAAGAGTAATCATATAAAATCTAATTGGGAAGGCTCTTAAGTGGATTATATGATACTTGGAATAATTAAGTACTGTTTGCTTGGTCTCCACTTTAGGAGCTAAAACAATATCAAGAAAAAAAAAGTATCAACACTGCACAACTAAAGATTGGATGAGATGGACAATCAAGCAACTAAGGAGATATAATTGGGAAAACTTAGTCACATTTGCTCTTACTGTCAGTGAAAGGCGAGGCAACCATCTTTCAAAGAACTGGGAGAATTCAAGAGAAAGATAGAAGTATAATAAATGGCATAAGGAAGGATATGAGATTTCGCAATATTAAAATTTTTATTGCATTTGCTTAAATCTTAAATGATCCATAATTTGAAGAATTCAAGTCGATATAAAGAATAAATGAAATTTAGTCTTAGGAAGTGTTTCTTGATAAAAGTTAGAGAATTAATTCAAATCAAAGTGGAGAATACTAAGATACATCTTAAATTTTGGCGGAAATAGAATTTATCTTACCTTACTTATACTTTTTATATATAACCATAGTTTATAAATACTTTACTAAAAGTTATGTAATTTGGTTAATCTCGTCTTACTTTTCTTTATATTGTCTTTCTTACAATATAAAAGAAATATATCCTCTTGCCTCTAAAAATAGATCACCTATTAGTTGAAGTATGTAAATTCTTATGTTTTTGTTTCCTTATTTCTTTCTATATTACTTATATTTACAAAAAAATTGATATCATAGCAATTTGTATCACAACAGTCTATTTCACAAGAAGGGCGTCATGCTGGAAGGCCACCTCACGACTAGCCTCCTTCTTTGGTTGCTTTTGCTTTCCTTTAGTTATTAAACAAAACACGGTGTGTCGCCTACTTAGATATTGATGAAAAATTCATATCACAGTTAGAAACATTATTGTCATATATATTGTGTCGTGAATATGTTTTTGTTAGCGTCGAGAGGGAGGAGGTAGTAGAGTTGGCCACCGTGAAGCTCGACGGTATGGAAAAGAGGTTTTTGTTAAGAGTAAAGGTCACAACTACAGTAGAAAGTGCGACATGGGAACTCATCTGTCATGCACTATACTGCAAATTGGCGCATACAACTCCATGATTCTACCATTCGTCGTCACACTTTAATCATTTATTGAAGTTCAACTTAAACAATTGCACAAGCTTCCTTGAATAAATTTATACTTCTTTACTATTAAAAGGATAATAACATTGTTTTGTTATTACGAGAATGAGGAGAAAACATGCAACACAGGCTTTTCAGGAATATTTGTCTACTAGCGACCACAAAGCTTTCCATTTCCAAGTTAAAGAATTTAATAATCACTTGCTACTGATTCTGAAAAGTGCATTATCGAATATACAAGTGAAGGGCATTAAGATAAAGAGAGTTTCAGTCGCCGAACATAATAGGCCGAAAGATGAGAATATTCTTCCCCCGGTAATAATAGAAAATATATATATACGTATTCAATGAGTGGCAATCTCGAGATTCTTGAAATGGAACGAGGACAATTGTTGGCAGTGAAGAGGGATAAGAAAGAAAAGGAACAGAGGGGGACCGTCTAGAGGTTCTTCAACGACGGTTTCTTAATTCCGGACCAACAATTATAAAAAGGCCAAATATATATCAGACTGAAAGTTACATTTGTTCATTTTGTACCTCTTTTGTGGTCCGGCTGGTCGGCTATTGTATATTATATATTTTTTATTTTACTTTATGTGACAACTTTTTGATATAAATGCTATTTATGAGTTGGTTACATTTACAAATTAACTTAATTAATTTAAATGTCGTACAATGTAATAAAAATAGAAATCAACACTGTTCTCATACAGAAAACCGTCACTTCATTAACATGACTATTGTTTATTTTGTAAATGGTAAGAATGAATCAACTTGACATGATAATGATATGACTTTCTTAGACATAAGTAGAGCCTTATCTTGTGAATAAACAAATAAAGTAGGAGTAAAAGGAAGCTCCGAGTGGCTGCATTGCATCACAAGCAATACAAAAGCAAAAGCTGCTTTGTTTATAATAAATATTCGTTATTATGGCACCGGGTTCAAATTGATCTTTTTGATACAATCATTGTTGTATTTTAAGTTCCTAATCAAATGTCGTTTGGAGAGGTCTTGAATTGCCTGGATAGCTCTATCTGTCTGTCTGCAGGAAGAAAGGGGAGTGTTAATAGCCTTTTGGCATACGGTGGAAGAGTCAACAGTATACCAAAGCATACGAGTAGTAGCCTTGAAGCAAACAAAATAGTGGAAAAGTCTAATAAGTATCATGAAACCGAACCCCTGGAAGCACTTAATTATCAGATGGACATGCAGATATCAATTCACACATTCCAAGGATGTTGGATCAAAGGAATGATTTTGTATTTCCAGAATCAACGACCGAAATTTCTTCATGTTATTATTGTTTAAAAGCGTGATCTCACTATTGTTACCAGTACAATACGCATCGCCTTTATTGAGCTTAGAACATGCAGCAAACTTTTTTCAATTTTTCCAAAATTTTAATTAATTGTTTATTTTTAAATTTTTAGATTAAGTTATTGTATATTTAAACGGTATTTATTTTATAAATTATCTTGTTATTAAAAATTAAAATTTTAAAACTTTTGATTTATAATTAAATTGTTATTCACCTATGACGGTAGAAACACGACACGGATTGATCCAAATTCGATATTCAAAGAAGAGATTTTTTTTTTTTTTTGGGTTCCAATCTCCCCACCAGAGACTTTGGTAACAACTTTCATAACAAGCATGCCAGTGAGTTAACGACATGCGGAAAGTGTACAGCAGAAAACAAAAAGTAAACCCAATTTGACTCTCATCCTTCAAAAGCTAAGCCACCCTCATCCTCATGTTCCACATATTGGTATTGTCGGTATTATTGTGTGCTACCAAGTTCAGACATGGTCCTCCCTCGCTCTCTCTTAGCACGATTCATGAAAAGAAGAAGATAGTGAGTATATTCTTGATGTGTACACGCATGATGTGGTGTGTCTTATCTTGGTGATATAGGGCTTTGTACTTATTTGACGATTTAGGTACAGTGACGCATTATTGATCTTTCCACTAATTGTCGCCCTCGCACCCCACACTTCAAAGTTACACTTCTTTAGTGCTAAGTTTCCTTCGTATCAATTCTCTTCCAAGTCAATCCCACTCAGGTCTCAGTCTATTCGTTTGATTGAAGATTACAAATTACATTACATGAAATCGTGAAAATGGGTTTTGGATTGAACAGGTGTAGTGAGTTAATTTGAAAAGGGGGATGGCCATCTTTGTCAAGTCTAAAACTTTACCAACCCACTTGGTTTGAAAGATTCAAGATGTCTTCATATATTTAACGTGTTTGTATAGACATAGTACAATCAATGTGTATATGATGAGCTGTGACAAAGTCAAATGGGTATATTTTTCTTTTCTTTAACTTTAGGTGATGGGGTTAACATTCTTCCACTTTGTCCCTCTCTTCCCTTACTATTTTTTGATTTGATTTGATTTGTTGCTCTTTGCTTTTTTTTTAAAATTTTTTTTTTGAATATTTAACTATTGAATTTTTGATGGGTGGGAGGTTCCCATCTCCTTTTACTTTGAGCCATTGCTTTTGTCATAGGGAAGGAATAATGGGGAGTGCTTCCTTAACCCCTCGTTGGGCCCCATTTACGGTCCAATCATGTGGGCCCTTCTTGTCCAGGCCAATAAAAAAAATTGTTCCGTAATCAATAAATTGCTGACGTGGCGTTGCTTTGAAAGAGGTAGGTGTTGTTGAAGTGGAGTGGAGGCTTGGGCCCACCCCATATCAGCCACTTTGTGGTACTGTCACTGTGACCGTGACTTCTCTTTCTCACGACCTTTGCTTGTATGGCACACTTATTATTGTATAGTGCTAAGTAACCCTTTTTCACATCATTTCACATCTTCCATGCTCTGTTCTTTTCACCCAATAAAAAAGCTTTTAACCCACATCATATTGTAAGGAAAAAAAAAAGAAAAGGACAGATATGCACCACTACACTACACTAACCACACTACACCACTTCTGGGATCTGGTGGCTAACTAAGGCTAAGGGTGTTGCTGAAGCAATTCTTCTTCCTTTTTTCGACATGATGAAGATAAGGGTCAGTTTATGGTTCTATACCATAGAATTGATATCTTTTCACTTCAAAATCTGAGTTAATAACAACCTGATGTTAATGTAAAACCCTTATTTGATCTAAAGGACTGCACATGATGGCTTCAAACTCCAAGGCATAGTAAAAAAAACTAGTTGTGGAGTATTTACTCACATTAACTGCCTTTCTACTAGTGTTTTAACACGATCTTTTTTGTTGGGTTTGTTTGACTAGTTGTGGGTCTCTCACTCCGTGTTTTTCTTGTGATTGGAGACCCTTTTTTGGGTCTGAAAATATTGAAATGACACTGCTTTTCTGGTACTTTGTGCGAGTAATTTGAACTGTATGTTAGTCAAAAATAGAGGGTTTTCGATAACATTATTACTATTATTCTTCATTAGTTACAGCTGAAACTCTAGCAAATTTGTTATCTTCTGTAACTTGTCATTTCTTATCACTCAAGGCTTAAAAGAGGCGATGCAGTAGAGCAGCATTTGATGTTTTGCTACTCCAGAAGGAAACGTCTTATTATCACACTAAATCTATTATTTGGTCCACTTTCACCACATTATAATGGAATAAATGCATTCAAAATTTACCCATTATTCGATTTCTTTCAATAAACAGTCTCTCTTGTTCATTTAATCCGTAATACCTGTTAATTACTTGAGATTATTGTGCTGTTTCTGCCCAAAGAGTACAGGGGACAAAGTGAAAGCCAACCGATAATCTGGTACTTGATAATGATGCTTGAGAGGAATAAGAAACATGGTTACATGGGTACTTCTGACACAACGTGCAGATTCATGCAACTCTCGTACCCACGCAACATTAAATTCGATCCTTTAAAATCCGCTAGCTGTCAGGACAAGGAAAGGGGAAAATGAAAGAGATGACAATATATACATGTTAAGCATCCTCAACACTCTCAGTTCTCATCTTTTGGTGCCTCTAATTGTAGAAAGGAGAGGAGCTGTTTCATCATTGGGTTTGTAAGCTTATGGTCGCGTCGGTTCAAATTTGCATGCGTATAGGCCATTTAAAGCGTATATAAATGGAGAAGATTTGAATAGAAATATGAGAGAGAAAGGACATAATGAAAGAGTGAGAGAGAGGAGAAGAGGTTGACGAAGAAGTTGAAGGAAAGGACAGCATATTTTGAAGCTCGAGATAGTAATTATGTCCCAGTGGCATATGAAACCCACCAACCCAACAATTCATGCAAAACAAACAGTACACATTGGGTCTCAGATTGTTTTCATATTAGAAATCTCAATATTTAATTAACGCACTTGACCTTTTCGTGACTCACGAACAAACCTAAAGATGTAAATCTAGAATCAGTCCCCTTGGGTTTGGATCGATGGGTGGTAGGAGAAGTGCCTATGGTAGGTTGAGGGTTCATGATTCACGTGTCGTGACTCATAACATTCGAATTTCGGTTCGAAAATAAACTCTCTTATATCAGGGTAGTAACGTTGGCATGAGATCTTTTGTATCATCAACCCGGTGTCATCCCTGTGTCGTCCTTCTTTATTGCAAAGTTTGTGGCCGACGGAAAATGGCACAGGAATGGTACAGGCTTAAATGCACAAACGATCTTCTCCCAATAACGTTTGAAACAAGTACGACGGTGAGGAACCAAATCTTCTGTTCCGTTTTTCAGTCTCAAGTATTATTATCATCCACAAAACTCATTTGTTTATTGCAAAGCTTGTAGACAAAGTTGTTGGAATTGGGAAAACGATACAGAAGATTTGAGGGCGATGCTGAGGGTCCTCTGCCTAATATTAAGACTTCTAATCAAGCTGAATGTCTAAAACGATCTAATTTTGAGCATCGGAGAAAGTTGGACATTATTTAAAATGTTCAAAACAAAGTTGATTTGGGCATTAGATAAGGTTGGACAAAGTAATATTGGACAAAAGATCCGAAATCCAAGTATGACCCTTAATGAACATATGCGAAGTATTATAATTTTCTATAACAAGAAATTAACCGTGGCAATTTGTAAATTAATTATTAGAATCTTTTAATGGACTATGATTTACACTTTATAATATTTAAAAGTCTTATAAATTTATGAAAATTCAAACACAACTTGTGAAGGTCAATTGAAAAATACTATAATTGACTAAGCTTATTGCTACAAAGTAGAGAAGGAATTGGAAAATTGGACTAACATCTGCTTAGTTGGTAAAGAATCGAATGAAGGTAGTAAGGAATTGCAGTAGAAGAATATAATTAGCAGGCGAACCATATTGTTGAACGTGTAAAGGTTGATGTCATTGGTGTAGTTTCTAATACAACCCCTATTAAACTATTAAAGATAGTCGTAGTATAGAGGATGAAAATACTGGTGATGACGATGTAGATGTGCTTAATGGTGTTGTGAAAGCTGTTAATGATAGTGTAGTCAACCTACAGGTTCTGCTGATAAAATGGCTCAAGGAAATTATCAAATAGACTGTGCTCTAACGAAGACTTCTTTAGAACATGTCAAGATAATTGAAATTGTTATGGCTAGAGTATCTCCGACTCGGTGTGCAAATGTAAAATAGACAATTATTGACAAATCCAATGCAGAGAATGAGAAGAGTCAGGACAATGGAGTGAATGACTTCACCTCCCAGTATTTAGAATATTGTCCGATAGATTGGACCAATATGTTAACTCTGGTAACAACTGTTGGGTAAACTAAAAATGTTGTTAATAAGATCCTTAACAGTCTGTTTGGATGGATGTTAATTAATGGAACGGAACGGAACGAAATGGTTTATAATGGAATGGAATGTAATATAGTGAAAAGTTGTTTGGAAGGGATGAAAAGGTTCCTAATGTAATGTAGTGAAATATTATTTGGAAGATGCATAGAATGGAATGGAATGGAATGTATAATAAATAACTATTATACCCCTGATATTAAAATGATTATTGCAAGAAGTTTAACGCTATGATTTTAAAACAGAAATCATGTCCAATTAAAAACTCACACAACATTGTGACAAATAATTTTTTATATATTTTATATTTTAAAATAATAAAAAATTTTATGACATTTTTATGATTTTATTATTAATTATATAAAGTTATTATTAATTATATAAAAAATTATTATTAATTATTTAATAATTTTTATTATATTATATGTGATTTATATTTAAAAATTATTTATTTATATTTATATTTATATAGAAATATATATAAAAAATTATATAATATTTTTATATTTTCTATTTTATTAATAATATTTTTATATAATTAATAATAAATTATATATAATTAATAATAAAATAAAATTTTTAATAAATTTTATTAATAAAAATAGAAAAATATAAAAAATTATTCTTTAATTGTATTTATATAAATAAATAATTTTAAAACAGAGCACTGTGTTATCTTGGTCTGAGTGAGTAGTGGAGTTTCTATTTTATAAATGAAAATAGAAAATATATAAAAATATTCTTTAATTGTATTTATGTATTTCTATATAAATAAAAATATAAATAAATAATTTTGAATATAAATCACATATAATAGAATAAAATTTATTAAATAATTAATGATAATTTAAAAATTATTTTATTATTAATTATATACAATTTATTATTAATTATATAAAAATATTTTTATTAATTGTTTAATAAATTTTACTCAAATTATTTATTTCTATAGAAATATATAAATACAATTAAAGAATAATTTTTTACATTTTCTATTTTCATTAATAAAATTTTATTTATTTGTATTTTATTATTAATTATATACAATTTATTTTTAATTATATAAAATATTATTATTAATCATTTAATAAAATTTAATTTATTTTATGTAATTTATATTTAAAATTTATTTATTTATATAGAAATATATACAAATAATTACATAATACAAATTTATATATTTTCTATTTTCATTGATAAAAATTTTATTAATTTTTTATTTTATTATTAATTATATACAATTTTTATTAATAATATAAAAATATTATTATTAGAATATTTTATATTCTAATGGTGTTGTGAAAGTTGTTAATGACAATGTAGTCAACCTACAGATTCTGCTAATAAATGGCTTAGGGAAATTATCAAATAGACTGTGCTCAAACGAAGACTCGTTTAGAACATGTCAAGACAATGTAAAGAGTCTGGATAATGGAGTGAAGAACTTCACCTCCCAGTATTTAAAATATTGTCAGATAAATTGGACCAACATGTTGACTCTAGTAACAACTGTTGGCCAAACTAAAAATGTTGTTAATAAGATCTTTAACGGTTTGTTTGGATGGATGTTAATTAGTGAAACGAAACAGAACGAAATGGAATAGAAGGGAACAGTTTATAATGGAATGGAATGTAATATAGTGAAAAGTTGTTTGGAAGGGATAGAAGGGTTCATAATGTAATGTAGTGAAACATTGTTTGGAAGGTGCATGGAATGGAATGAAATATATAATAAATGACTATTATACCCCTGATATTAAAATGATTGTTGCAAGAAGTTTAACGCTAGGATTTTAAAATAGAAATCATGTCCAATTAAAAACTCACACAAAACCGTAACAAATAATTTTTTTATATATTTTATATTTTAAAATAATACAAAATTTAATAAAAGTTTTATGATTTTATTATTAATTATATAAAGTTATTATTAATTATATAAAAATATTATTATTAATTATTTAATAAATTTTATTATATTATATGTGATTTATATTTAAAATTATTTAATTGTATTTTTATTTATATAGAAATATATATATAAATTACATAATAATTTTTTTTATATTTTTCTATTTTATTAATAATATTTTTATATAATTAATAATAAAATAAAAATTTTAATAAATATTATTAATGAAAATAGAAAAGCATAACAATTATTCTTTAATTATGTTTATATATTTCTATATAAATAAAAATATAAATAAATAAATTTAAAACAGAGCACTATGTTGTCTTAGTCTGAGTGAGTGGTGGAGTTTCTATTTTATTAATGAAAATAGAAAAATATAAAAAATTATTCTTTAATTGTATTTATATATTTATATATAAATAAAAATATAATAAATAATTTTAAATATAAATCACATATAATAGAATAAAATTTATTAAATAATTAATAATTATTTAAAATTATTTTATTATTAATTATATACAATTTATTATTAATGATTAAAAATATTTTTATTAATTGTTTAATAAAATTTATTTCATTTTATGTGATTTATATTTAAAAATTATTTATTTCTATAGAAATATATAAATACAATTAAAGAATAATTTTTGTATATTTTCTATCTTCATTAATAAAAATTTCTTAAATTTTTTATTTTATTATTAATTATATACAATTTATTTTTAATTATATAAATATTATTATTAATTATTTAATAAATTTTATTCTATTTTATGTAATTTATATTTAAAATTTATTTATTTATATAG
>JAOSBN010000008.1:4937628-4952066 GCA_027563595.1 Erythroxylum suave | reverse complement strand
CAAACCGGTTGAAACGGTTTGATTAAAACCGGCCGGTTCTCCAGCAAACCGGCCGGTTTTAAATTTGAAAGGTTTTTTTAAAAAACCGAACCGGACCACTGACCGGTTCAGAGGTTTTCGGGTCGAACCGGCCGGTCCGGTCCGGTTTTTTAAACATTGGTTTTTATTAATGCTTTTGTCTCTATGAGTCAACAGAACGTTGGGCTGCATGGATACCATACTCTCTGTCTCTCTCTACATTTTCCATTTTTTTTCCTCTTTTTATTGTTTTTATATTATCTATATGCTGTGAAAAATACAATAAAGACATCAACAATAATAAAAATAAAAATAAAATTGCATGTTATCTATTTTTTCAATTAACTTATTTTTAGTAAACATTAAATAAACTTTATTTAATAATCAATTTTGTGAATTCTAGTTGAAAAATATTGTCAAATAACAACAACTTTAAATAAAAATTGTACTCACACATAGATAAAAGGAGGTTTAGTAATCCGTAATTTTATTTCTAACTAATAAAGACACGGTTTCTAATTGAAAAAATATTGTTAAACAATCCAATTAAAATTTTTTAATTCAATTCAAATAATTGTTTTCTCTAATATTTTATTAATGTAATTAAGTGAAGCAAATAAAATTTGAAAAACTAATGTTATAACTTCTTTAAATATTAATTTTTATTTGTTTAATAAAAACAATCATTTAAAATTTTTGATTTAAAAATAATGCTTAATCAAAATTTCAAAAAATTAATAGAAAATAACATGTGTTAATTTGCTATACTTAATTAAAATGTCTTAATGTTTAAAATATTTTTAAAAATTTTCATCTTAGACATTTATTAAAAAAGACAATAAAACACTTTTTTGTTGAAACGAAGGAACCCGTAGTTGCTATCATTGGATGCGCACTAGATAATCCTTCAACTTGATGCAATAGCTTACAAATCAATTCAACTAGACTAGAGAAGTTTTGTATAACAAACTTAATCAAGATAATGTAGATAATAGGATTCGAACACAAAACTTTTTAACCTTATACACTCTCACTCCATTGATTCGACCACCCCTAAAGAGCTAATAAAACATACTTAAAATAAATATTACATATAGGTTAATCAAATTTCGGTGATATAACAATTCAAAATAATCCTTAAATTCAATTTAAAACTAATAATTATAATAAATTATTAATTTAAGCTAAATTTAATTACTTCAAGTCAATAACACTTGATTGATTCAGTTATGATTATCACGTAAATTTTATTATTATATTTAACAAAAGTTTAAAAATGAAAAATTTTCTTTAAAAAATAAAAATTATGAAAAATGAGAATTTTTAAATATAAATAACTTCTATAAAAAATTATGGTTATCAGGAAAATTTTATTATTATATTTAACAAAAGTTTAAAAATTAAAAATTTTCTTCAAAAATTAAAAATTATGAAAAATGCGAATTTTTAAATATAAATAACTTGTAGAAAAAATTATTTAAAGTTGCTGTTTATGTTTTGCCGGGATAATGATAAGAGATGGATTAATATTTAATAGAAAAGAATTGGCAGTCACAGTCGGAAGCAGAAGTTGGACGTGATTAAGTGCGTGATTATCCGTTAGCACTTGATGATTAAAGTAAGCGTTTAAGGTGGATTTAGCACATGAACCGTCAAATCTCATAGAGAGAAATGAATTGGCAAGCACCCACTTGGACCAAGTCTTGGATTGGAGCGGACCATAACGGCAAGTCGTCCTCTTTTTTTGGTTTTTAGTTTCTTTCTTAAAACTACAACGATATGCTAATGCATTCATTAACTAAATTTAAAAAAGCAAATAAGTTTTATTTACGTTCATTAATGGGCAGAGGAAACCCTAGGCGTAGAGAGTAGACAGTCACGTGGTACGTAGCAGAAGGAAAATGAGAGGAATCCGTATGAAATGAATTGAGAAAATGCGGTGGCCTCCTCTCCTCCACCTCCACCTCCACCTCCACAACCATAGTGATGTTGCTCTCTCTCATAAATCATAACGTTGGGTCAGACCGACCATTGGAATCTCCAACATCTAGACGTTCTCAAAGTACCAAAACGCCCTCAATCTCATTGTCTTAGTTGAGGAAGGTCTTTGCGGTCATAACAGAGCTTTTTTAATATGCCATCCACCCAAACCAACTTAATAATACTTTTGACTAATCGGAACCACTAGTCTGCAACCAAACAGGGCGTTAATAAATGCCCCAAAAACTATATTTTTAAAATTAGGAAAAAGTTACATTTATTAAAGCTATATTGACATTTTGTTTAGAAATATATAATAATCCATATTAAGAGAATCGCGACGCAATAAGCATCCTTTGTGATTTGGCAAAATTTATACTGAATGAATGTTGTTGGTGTTATTTATTATAGAAATTAAATAAAGAAATGAAGATCACAGTTTCACCAACTAATTAATGTCGCATCTAAGAAGAAGAAATAGGTACAAGCTGCCTGTTTTAGATGAGATTACGTCTAAACAAATCAAGGCAAAGTGAAGTTATGCAAAACTTTAGAAATCCTTAAGCTAAGAAAAGATTTAATAGGAAGAAAGGTGCAGAACAGAGCAGATGAAGGGAATAGAAAAGTCTTAAAATGGCCAAAAAAGAAGAGTATTGTGAAAGAGGAGGAAAATGCAAATCTTCAAACTTTAATAGCCGAAAAAGTCGTAGACATTAAATTGAGATTTCAGAAAGGCTCTTCCCTCCAATTAAATGCATCTGACAAGGTCGCTTAATTGCTCAAGTAAAGAATACGGTGAAACGAGGTCATCAAATCAAAAGACGAACAAGAGCAGTAAAAAAAACACAAACTTAAAAGCATACAATCCCAAATGGGTCCTCAGTAACTAATGATACCAGAGACCTGCTCAAGGGCTTTACCTCTGCCCAAGCAAAAGGAGGAAATTACATCGATCAAGTTGAATTGACCCTGAACCAGAGCCTCCAGGCAGTATAATGTTTAGCAGATGCAGAACTTTGACATAGAATAAGCAGCATCTCAAACTCAGACAAGGGTGTGCAGTTTGTGATTACATCTTTCAATCATATCCAACGACAAATTTGAAGCTTTTTTCAGTATTAATTTCCTCTAAGTGATTTTTTTTAGTAAGTGGTAAAATCAAGTTGAGAGCATCAACCCTCAAGCTCATTTCAGGAATTTTATCTTATTTGTTGAAGAATGAAGAAACATTCTCAGCCTGAAAGTATGCACATTGAATTGAAATCGAGTCAGATCATATTTCTAACCTTAAACGGCTCTAATATACTTAGTATACAAGTACAAGAATGCTTTCATACTTCCATGTCATAAATGGAAGCAAATAAAAAGCTAAAGTATCTACCGTATGTTCGTATAAAACAAAGGGGTACTAATTTGTCAGCACAAAAAAATCTCAAATGCTTTTCCAAAAAAAAAAAAGGAGAAAGAAACCCCCTTTATCAGGGACCAAAATAAAAAAGTGACATTTTTATTAAAACTAAACAGTAGTATACATGTTCTACTACAAACTATTTTGGGACATCACCATGAAAAAGGGCTCGCTCCCAGTAAAAAGATCTCATTTTCAACATCTTTGATCCATTGGCAAACCCTGTTGCAAGTCTTTATTGCTAAAGCCTGCAAAAGAGACAAAAGGCTCCGCATTTCACCCAACTGCATTTGGACAACGTACTGAAGAACAAAGCATAAAATTTTCCAAGCGGCAAAACACCAGACAGCTCCTCTAAACTAAAACACATCTAATAAATATCATTATTTCTTTTAAAATCAGAATAAACCAACTATCAAGTAGTTAAACCTTATGTCCCGTTTATCACAAATATGGAGTCAAATCTTCATAACGAGTTACAAGTTAGTGCGTCGAACTTTGCGAATATAAAGAGATAAATAAGCCAGATCGCCAGCTGTTTTAAGTTTATCTTTTGCCTACACTTGGGACCATCAATATGAACATACACATTAGAGTCAAACCTTGTCCGCAAGGGGATCGAATGCTGCATAAAGCTCAAAATCTGGAGTGATCCAACAAAGTAGAACTGTCGAAGAAGAAAGAACTCAGTGTCACAAATAAAACATTTCAACGAAACAAAATCGGAATTGCATGTGCACAGATGAGACATATATTAATTATCAAGACCGGAATACAGCAAAAATGCTTCAAAGAGAGACATAAAGTTTTAAAGAAACTAGGATATATCTTGCAAAATTTTACAGCAATCACAATTATTTTTTCCCAAATTGAGTGAAAAGAAAACCAGTTTGTAAATTAGGGAAGCAACTTCAAACAATATACGAGTAAAATGACTATATGGAAATAGGAAAGTTTAAGGAGAAAGAAGAATATGTTTCCTAAGGAAGGCTGTGGACCCAGTTTTCTAGTGGATCTACTATTGAGTTCCCTTTTGCAAACACTAACTTGTTCTAGTTAGAAACAGAACATCCATACTAAAATACCAAAATTTTTGAAGTTATAAAGGTATGCATGAATATTGTGCATTCTTAGAATGTGGCACAAAATCAACCAGTGTTTCAAAAGAGTATTAATAAACAGCATTTACCATAGTTCTCATCTCTTCTGAACTGTGTTTTGTGGGATCCATTTCCTATATCGTGCATGGAAGCATAAAGTTTCCGGTACGCTCTGTACAATCTGCAGCAGATATAACAACCTTTTTAAATAAAAGAATAAAGCCAGGAACATATCCACTGTACTGTTTAAACTTAATAACCCACCACTAGGTTCAACAATTACCTCTTTTGCTGCCGTGGACTATTAATTGGTGATGAAAATTCAGAAGCTACGTATTGATCCAGATAAATACTGCGATATATAAAGTGCCAAAGTCCAGCAGGACCTCCAATGCCAACAAATGGTTCCCTGAATCTCTCAGGAGAATCTGTAGGTTGTTTATGCTGTCCCAAGCGAGGGGAAGCGGAATGAGGCAATGGACAACCAGGCAACTCCTCAACATGCATCCCACCATCAAGCATCGATCTTTGGACTTCACTAAGAACATTTGACTTCAGAAGAACCGTTTCAATACGGATTCTGTAAAACTTTTGTCAGTTTTTCAAAAATAATATGCAGCAGAATAAGCATTGTATCAAGTATTACAGTCCTATAAATGCAGCTGTAGAATAAGCATTGGCTATTGACAGCAATGTTAATCCGTATTCGTAGCAATACAAACCTCATAAAGGATCAGAAACATTAGAACTGATTAGAAATTTTGTCAGCTGGAAATTTTGGCCATGAGCAGACAAACGCCATAGAACTTAAATGGTTGGCTCATGGCTATCAACAAATCCAAGGGTTGAAGTGATATGGCAGTAGTACAAACAATCCAATGCGATATATTTTGACATCCATTGAAAGAATCCAAATTGAGGTCCCAATCACAAGTACAATATTTCTGTTTAAAGTTACTCTTAAACTGAAAACAAGCAGAAAATTATATTGCACAGAGTTCGGGTCATATTTCAGATACTAAATCACAAAATTCTCTCCAAACAGGGCCTAGATCTGAAGTTCACTTCTCTACTTATCCAGTATCTGAGGCTAAAGCTAAATGCACTTTCTTCTATTTTTGTATCCAGAAATATATCAATTTTCAGTCAAATTTCAGTCAAGATTACCTGCAATCCTTAAGATGGTAAAAAGCATCCGAGCTAGTTGTAAGTAACACCAAATATGTGTCAACCTGCCACGAATGTAAGAGAGTGTATATCAGTTGCAAGACCCACCAGAACAGAAATTTTGATTTATTATGAAGAAAGGATAGAGGTCAAGTTTTCCTAAAACCACCAATCAGTAATATAGGTTTTATTAAGTTTAATGTGACTGCAGAACCAATACAACAACAACACCCATTATGACTGCAGAACCAATCTTACATCAAAATAGTGGACATAAGCATACAAAAATGCCATGGGATTATATCTTGGAAGGCAAATAGGTGAGAATGATTCAGATGTCCTGCAGGAGGGAGAATAATATTCTAGGGTCAGAACAACATAAAGTTGACAGAGCAAAGAAAAGGAAATTAATACATCACACTTGCTTAATGATTCTTGCGCTTACTGACTTTTAGACATAAGTTTAATTGTTGAGCTGACAGATACTCCGAAAAGAATAATGAGTTAGAATATTGTAAATTCTGACATGGTAATAGGTCCATCAAGTATTCACAAAGATGAAAGGTTATAGGTAACTGACTGATCATGAGTGTGAGCTAATTAATAGACCGATGTAATGGCCTCGTTGATATCTCAAGTATTCCATATAAACTTACTCAGGTTTCGCTTTCAAATTGTTAAAAAGCAGTCTCAGCAAGTGGTTACACCTAAGTTGTGGTTATCAAATTTTACAAACCTAAATGAATCTGACGACGTAATAAAATTTGAAAGAAGGAGCATGTCATCTGGATGCAGGGATGCTTTTTGAGCACCGACAAGACTAACAACCTGAAAAGAAGCACCCAATCATAATGTGATCAAGCAATGAAACAATTTCAACAGGAAAGCAATAGCATATATAGAAAAAGTGTCTCTGGAAACATAAAGAGAAGGAAGAATAAAAAATGTGAAAGAAAAAGAGAAGCAGTTATTTACTTTATGTTTGCACATTAATATTGCAAAAAGGACACCTGAATCGGCAACATCATGCAATATAGCACCTGCAGCTTGTCTAGTTGCATAAGCAAGGGGAAGACAAGTGTACGCATGAAGAAATGTGGCTGGGTTCCTGACAAAATAAAGAAAGTAAAGCACCATAATAACTACCATTAATTGTAGGGATGGTAATTATTGGCCCCTGGGCCTAAATTTAGCTGTTTTCAATGGGCCGCCCATAGAATAAGCCCAGGTTTAGACAAACTCGAAGTCCAATTATTCTAAGCAAAACAACATTGTTTTATTTAGAAGAATTGGGCCTCGGGTAAGCCTGAGCCTGGGCAACCCAAACCCTGATCCAATGAAAAAAAAAAGTTGTTCTATATTTTTAATTTTAAAAAATTTTTTTAAAAAAAAATTGGTGGGGCTGGCCCATTGCCATCCCTAATTAATTGTAGATAAGTTAGTAAATCATGCATTCCTTTTTTACAGTTCTTAATGGAAAAGGGCTGGTGTACGAAAACAATAGAAATCCAAGACAAATTTGGAAAGTTATGAGAATTAAAACAAAGGGAAATTCTCACCGGAACAAGGTAAATTAAACAAAGATCTAACAAACTTTCACTCCTGTACAAACATTTCAATTGTATGTGATATCAATAACACCGATCAAATCAGAATTAACATTTTGATCTTCCAAAAGTATGCACTAATCTGATGACTAAAACTGTTGAAAAATAATATCGTAATCATTCCATGAAAAATTACTGTTATCAAAGCGTTTCGCATAGCTAGTACACTCCTTTTTAAAACATGCATTATATGGTTTCATTACATTGATCTGGTAGTTATGCAAATCGAGAGACATGATATAGGAATTAAGTTTCCAAATTATTCAACACAAAAGAAGGCATGCCAAAGGGGAGAAAATAAACAAACCAACTAAATGAGTGGATGAGAGAAGAGAAGACAACATCCGTTCCTCCGAGTAAAGGTGTCATGTCAAACTTTGGGTTCTTTTCAAAACATCTGTTTACCGATTTTGTTAAAATGAGTATCATCTGCGTGCCACAACAGAATACACAACATGAGAAAAAAGGTGACTAGATAAAAACTAGAAGATCATGAAAAGGATAAGAAATAATAATAAGAAGAACATTCAAGAGAACAAAGGTGAAATGATAATCATTAGCTACCTGACCATAGATAAGTTCCAATTGTCCCCTCAACGATTCATATGGCTCTTCCGTGCAACTAATGCAAACCAAGTAAATTGGACCTTTAACGAGGAAAATCACCTAAAAGAAAAAATTTGCACCCGAGTCAATAGGCAGTCTAGATTAGTTTATCTCGTCCTTCCAGCTAAAGTCATGCTCCTTCAGCAACAATAAACAGCAAGACACCGGACTTTTGACATAGACTTGTTTCAGCTTGAAAATCAAGAATTTGTTTAAGAAATTAGAAGAAAATTTTCAGCTAATCAATTTAGTGAAGATATTTCTGGATTGCTTAATTGACTGGCAGCTCCCTGCGATAAGGGCCAAACTTAGGCATTTAACATTTTTTTTCCCTGAATAAGTTTCTTTAATATGAGCAAAAACATTTCATTTTCAAATACAATTCCCGGAAGAGAGAGATTCACTAACAATACAGACAAAAATTTCAGATGAAAATATGTACAAACCTGGTGCTTTCCGGCCCTAACTAATTTGACACGATCCCCCCTGAAAAGCCAAAAAAGAAAAAGGAAAAACTATGAAAAATTCCTGCACAGGGGCCCGTGTCTAAATAATTATTACAAAGGATGATAACAGATAGTTACCCATTTTCCACAAAGGAAATAATGGCTTGTAATGTAGCCGAAAATCCTGCCAGCTTGTGTTCATCTCCATATCTGGAAGAGAAATAGAAATGTGAGAGAATGATCATTGCAGATTTTTTGATGCAAGAAGTTACAGCTAATTGGGAGAAACCTGGAATATATAGGTTTGCCAGAATGACTTAGTATAAAAAAATGCTTCTTTCTTTTTCTCCATGATATAGAAGCATCATCCTGCACTTCATTCATCAATTAAACAGGATTTTATGGTACAGCAACCATTTAAATATACAGTCAAGCATAAACAAATTTAACCAGAAATTAAAGAATAAGCTTGTTCGTAGTTTGACAAAAAACCCATCCCATTCATTCACTCATAGCTCCAAAAGCCCGGTTCGCTTGTCCGATAACCTTTCATGATTAATCATTGCATATTTGCATAAGAACTAAAAATAGAAAGAAGTAGCAGACCTCATCGACATGTCGTTTCCCCGGAGTCCACGGCGACTGTGAGTCCACGACGGCAAAATCATTGCTAATTTCCACTATCTCATCATCTTCGCCACTAGTCCCTCTCTCGCCCGCGTAACCGCTACTGCTAGGGCTTGAAGGTCCGTCCATTTCGAGCTCCGAATTCGTCCGCCTCCAGCCACAACCATTTCTCGTCCCGCCATCGTCATCGACTATCCTAATATCTAGAATCCCGTCGCCATTCACTGATCTACATAACGACTCTTCTTCTGGCGGTTGTGATTGCAGACGGTTACTGGACTCTGGTTGCTCGTGTTCTTCGTCTTGGAGAGCAATGGAATTGAACCGTGTCTCAACGGGTTCCATGTTAGGGACGTCGTCGGTGGTGGACATTGGGACCCCAAATTCGAAGAATCCTAGGTCAGGGGTTGCGGTAAGGTGACTTAGAGAGAGAGTGGTGACATAGACGCAGACTTGGGGGTATTTTCGAGTAGGTAGTTGGGGCTCGTCTACCAGTCGTCGGCGTTGGTTTCGAGGCTCCGCGAATCAATCAATTGATGAGAGAGAGAACGAGTAAAAGACAGACCTCTGACCAGTAGGTGTGTTGGGTCGGAAACTTGGATCCGACACTAGAGGGATTATCAGACAAAAGAGTTCGGTTACGTGTCGGGCTTATTGCTTGGGCCCCCTATAATCTCCCAGCACTTCTAAAGGGCTTTGGTAAAGACACGTCAGATACTGGTATATAATATATATAGTCTTTGTCTGAGTTGAACAATCAAAATTTTGCTTTTGATTATTACCTTTATTTTATCTTATAAAATTTGTATATTTATAGTATCTCCCCATTCAACTTCAGTCTCTCACCGTAAACAATGAATGGTCTTCTCGAATGCCTTCCTTTTCCTCTTCGTTATCGCCCAAAAGGTTAGATTGCTATTTTAATTCCTTCAAATACTTTTCTGCTCCAGAGAGGGTAATTATTCGAAATGGGCTGTTAGTTCCAACTCGATCCTAAACCAAAACAATCGTTTTGGTGTTTCGTCAAACTTGCTCCCGACTGCTCGGATCGAGTGGTGTGAGGCTTTCGGAACTCGGGCCAGGCCTTCTCTCATTTTGTGCTCATTCCGTTTTCAGAAATTATGTGCCTTGGTATCCTGGACAGAAATACTTGCATGATCGTTCGTGGCTTTTAAAAATCTAAACAATACTTGCTATAGGTAATATTAGGTAGTTCCTATCCACGGTGGAAGTTTGGCCGCCGCTGCCCAGATTGAGTATTTCAGAACTGGTCACCGTCTGCATTAAATGATCTGGTGCGTATGTCTTTTCTTTGCTCGCGTTGAATTATTGCTCGTGTTGAGACACGTTTTGAGCATAAGGTCCAAGGTACATGTTTGGTTTTAGTATTTAATAAAATGATATTGGCTTGGTTTGGCGTAGCGGTGACGATTGATAATCTGCTGAAATAATAAGTACTTATTGAGAGTACTTATTTTCAATAAGTACTTATATATTTGGGATTACTGTTTTGGTAACTGTTGAAATGTAAAAATAGGTGTTTGTCAAGTGCGGTTGTTAAAAAAAAAGACTAAAAAAACTCGTTTATTTAATAAACTATTAATTATTGTATAATAATTAATAAATATATTATTAGTCATATAAATTTAAAATTATAAATAATAAAATATTAAAATTAAAATAAGAAAATATAAATAAAATAAATTTAGTAAATAAAATATTTCATAAAATATATTATTAGTCATATTAATTAAGGATATAAAATAAGAAAATATAAATAAAATAAATTTAGTAAATAAAATATTTCATAAAAATATATTATTAGTCATATTAATTAAGGATATAAAGGAAAATAATACTTGTACTAAAGATTATTAATGGAAAGTAAAACTTATACCGCAAAAGTAGTTTCTTATTACAACCCTCCTTCTACTTATTAATTTCTGCGATGGCACCGCATTTTTCTTAACCTCTGTTTGTTCACCTTAGATCTAAACATGTGACTATATTTAGAAACTGTGGTGGATAAGTACTTACCCCCACAGCATCGCAGTTCCAAACGCAGCCTATGATTAACGCGACAAGCACGACTGATGCCTCTTTTATATGTTCTTTTCTTTGGTAATAAGATCTTTATCTCTCAATTGATGCCTCTTTTACTTTAAACAAGTTCACATTTTTCAATTTATAAGTCACTGATGGAGAGCTTATATACAGGACTTGTGCTTGTTTTATCTTTCACTACAAAAAATGTTGTTTTGTGACGAAAATTATTGACGGAAAATATCATCATTTTGTCGGTAAGAAAGTTTAGCAACGGACTTTATCGATAGACAAAGGCATCGTAGAAACGGTCATAGCTAATAATTCTTAACGAAAAATAGAACATCTGTCGGTAAAATTATCGACAGAAAGTTAATTTACCGTCAGTAACTTTATCGACGATTTATTTTTCACCGTTGGTAAATATACTGACAGACAATGATATTCCATCAGCAAATTTACCGATGGTAAATTAATTTTCCGTTGGTAAGTTTCGTAAAATTTTACCAACGGTAACGTTTGTTCCGTCGATAAATTTGATGACAGAATTGTTTATTCCACTGTGATTACCGATGGTTAGTCGTATTCTGTCGATAAATAGAATTGTTTTTGCCAACGGAAATTTGTAGTTCTGTAGGTAAATCAACCAAAAATTTTTTTTTTAAAAATACCATCAATAAAATTTATTTGATGGTGATATGGTGGATGCATAATTTAAACAATTATGAATTTAATAGTATATATTTAATTTGTTTAAACAGAAATTTAACTGATGATATAAAGTTAAAAATATCTTAATTGATAATAAAAACATTACATTATATATAATAAGTATTTGTAATACAAATGAAATGACCAAAATACGCTATTGATCTGGTGACGGTGGATGCTCTGATTAGTATGATGAGGTGCTACCCCTACCTTCAACTCATCCATCTCATTACGAAGCTGAGCCATGTACTTCATCGACTGTCGTAACTTAATTGTCAATGTCTGCATTGTACTCTGAAACTCTTAGACTTCATTGGTTATGGACTACCTACTAAATCTTGCGATACTAGACATAGAGGATTGCAAATAATATGTGTTCGCAAATGAACCTAAGCTAAATATCTTTCTACAAAGGTTCCTATCACTCACTACATGAAGATAGGTTTCAGTCTCATCAACATCTTTAGACTGCTGAGATTGTCGTTCAATACTTTCTTGTATTTAGTCATATCAGAAGGCAATGCTTATATTAGTAAATGATAATTATTAAGCATTAATATTAAACCATGAATTTCACATACATTTAATTTTCTACAACGGCTGTTGACAAATGACACATCGTCATGCTTCTTAGTGTGATGTGCAAAAGGAGTTGAAGGGGTGTAGGTCTCATACCCATAAACTTTTCCTGCGTAAGAATAAAATGTTATAAGTGAACTAGAATTTATGAAAATTTTGACAGAGTTTTCACTATTTTTATGATATCTACACCTTGTTGAACAAAAAAAATAACATAACAACACAGTCATATATGGCACTAGACGTTTATAATATTATTATTCTTTATAATACACATATTTTCAATCCAAAATTCACACATCAAATTCAGTTGAAATATAATAAAGTAAAGAAATCATAATATAAATGTAAAGTGTAGATACTTACAAGTCTCTTTGCATGCTCGTGGTGGGTAATTGATCCTCTCATATGTACGAGAGGACTCTCTCCCCCGATTCTCCGCGTTTGTTGGTCGAGTTATGCTTTAAATGTTGGCCCCGGGTCTCCATACGGATTTTATGGCGAATACATGTCACCATTGAAAATTTATTTTTAATAATAATAAATATAGTTGGGAACATTGCAATAAAATAAATTAATACATTTAAATTTAATTAAAGTCTAGACAAGGAAAATTTGTGGTGGGATCATAGAATGATTTTAGACATATAATTAAATTATTCAAAAACAAAAAATGATTTAATAAAAACAATTAACTATTAATAAGATAATTAATTGATAATATCAAATAAAAAAATAGATAATAATTATATTAACTGAATAAAATTCATAAGAAAAGTAAGAATAATACCCAACAATTAAATGAAAAATTATCCATAGCAAAAATGAACAAAGAATAAATGATTTGGGTGTTAAAAGAATTAATAGCAATTGGATTAAGTAAATGAGGAAGAAGTCTTACGGGCATGAACGATTGTGACTTTTGGGGAAATTGGGATTATCGCGATCGCGAACATGATGAACTTGGGATTGTCGCAATCACGCTTCGTCGCGATCGCGATTTTCTGGCACTGTCGTGATCGCGATTGGGTGGAATTTTGGGACCGTCGCGATCACACTGTGTCACGATCGCGACTTCCCCAATTAGATATCCTTACTTCTAAACAACATAACTTTCAGTCCAGAAGTTCAAAAATTACAAACTATATATCATTGGAAAGATAAGAACAAGATCCACAACTTTTATGGGGGCAATTTTGTCTAATTCAGCTTGTATCGATATAGTTTAATCATTTAAGTAAAGGTTATCATTTCAGTCAAAATTATACACCAATTCTGCAAAAATTGTACACCAATATTGTTATCTTACACGGGTCATAACTTTTGCGTCTGAAGTCTAAAAATTTCAATCTTTATATCATTAGAAAGCTAAAAGAATAATCTACAACTTTTATGAAGACCACATAGCCTAAATCTACCTAGAACAATGCAGTTTATTCCTTAAAGTTTCAGATCACATTTTTACCCTATTCTCTATTTTCATTAATCTATTCACAAATAGTTCTCGTACAAATTTCAAAGGACCCGAACCAACATTCAATTTCCTACATACCAAACTCCTTTGATACACAATTTACTACAAACAAATCCATCCTAAAATCTCCCAACATTCAACACACAACCAATTTAACAGAAGAAGAAAAATTCTGCATATATATAACTATACATACATATATCAGAAAAATTTATGCATTTACTGTCAACTTTCATTGTCCATTTCCATTGTCAACTTGCAACAACAAAGTTGATACACATTTTCATACTTCATTTCACAATGTCATAATAGTATCATGGTTGCAAAATACATAGTAATGTTTATGCTGACATGCTTCTAAGATCACCCAAAAATGATTCACACTAACTTAGTTACAAAAAGTCTATAATTCTTGGAGATTTGCCAAAACTTTGCAAGTCTCACTTATGATCTGCTGATTCTTTATTTGAGGAGTAGAAAATTTTGGGGTGAGCCAGAAAGCTCAGTTGCTAATATATTTATAGCCGGTGATAATGAATCATACACAACATATATGAATATTCATAATACAACACATCATCACAAAAACATATTAGCTGAAAGTTATCATCAAGCATAACACTCAAAATACATCATAACTTAACATATCAAAAATGCAATGCACAACACAAT
>JAOSBN010000008.1:4914038-4937528 GCA_027563595.1 Erythroxylum suave | reverse complement strand
GGTAACTTTATTACCGACGGAATATTTGGTTATTCCGTCGGTAATTTCCGTCGCTAAATGCCTTCTTTCTTGTAGTGGATGTATCATATGTCTTAACACCATATTCCCAAAGATGTTGCAATTGAGATAATAAGAGATGTAAGAATATATCAATTTTGTGCTTTGGATTTGTAGGCATTGACACAATCATTATCAAAAACATATATGTCTCTTTCATACACATCTATGGAGGCAATCATATGGAGTTATTGTGATTGACCATGATGAATATTGCTGGCCGGATAGACCAAAAGGTTGAATCCGTCCGTTGACAATCTCAACCTAACATTTCAGAATTCAACTACAAACTCATAATGAGTATCATTGAAATGTTTTTATGTCAGTGTACCTGATGGATGACTCATTATTTCATCTTCCTGTTAATGTTCATTATGTAGTTTCATGTGAGATGTAGTAACATCAAAAGCATATAGTCCTTGAAGTCTAGAAATTAGCGAAAAATAATACATCCGCCTCAAGGGTACTAATTTATGTTTCATAGGATGCTTTCTAGGCTTAAACCTAGATTGACCACAAAATTTGCACTCTTGTAATTCCACGTCATCTCTCCAATACAACATATATCCCAATCTGTAACAATCAATCTTTTCAACAAGCAATCCAAGACCCTAATAAGTTTCTTTATGTTGTAAACAATTATCAACCATTGTATGATCAAGAGGCAATGATTCATTATACCATCCAAGAATTTTATCAAAATTACGATCTGAAATATGCCCTTCAGGCTTTGTCTTCAATATTTGAGCAATTGAAGACAATTGAGCCATTGTCTCACAAATTGGCCGTAGTTCTTGGTTAGTTGAGTGTAATAAGTCAAAACATTGTTTTGAATGTGGGTTTAGTTCTTTTTGAAGATTTTGTATATTTTCCTGAAAGGTATAACTGACCACATCATAAACTATTTGTATGTAAGGATTTTTATTTACATCTACAATATTTGTTCTAAATCCAATTTCCCCTTCAAACTAATTTAAATTTACTGACGATTGTGCTTCATTACTCCTTGAGGTGCCACAAATCAATAGTTCTCCATGTCGTGTCCACTCAAAATAATTTGGAACAAATCGTTTTCTCTACAAATGTCCATTCACTTTATTAATAGGAAACAATGTTTGGGCCATCCATATATGCAGGTTGAGATCATGAATAATGAATAAAACCTTTAACTCCCTCAACAAAACTCAGGATTAATGAAAAACATCAGGTGTTAATCGTCTATACATCCAAAATCTATGAACATTATTCATTTCTGCAAACTGTTAATTTGAAACAGTGATTCCATAGTTAGTGTCATTCATTTTCCCAACGTTTACAGAACATCTAAACTTTACACATCCCCTAAGTATTAACCAGTTGAATTAATCACCTAGAATTGATTTCAAAATTATGGTTCGTGGCATTGTTTACACCTGTGAATTAAGAAAACAAGTTCTCGCTGTAACTCCTAGGCTCATGGAATTTTTCACTGATAAGCCTCACGAGAGCTGCATCATAGGTTTCTAGCCTATATACGGTTTATTATACCTCAAACGATCCATAACTTCCTGTAACTATACAACTTACTACTTCTTTAATGTTTTGATTGAAGTTCGTAGACTAAGTTCAAATTAAAAGAAACACTAAGGTGCGTGACACTGTTATACCATATGAATCGAGAAAAAAGTTCTCGTTGTGACTCCTAGGCTCATGGAATTTTTCACCGATAGGTCTCATAGGAACTGCATCACAAGTTTCCAATGTATATACCATCCTAAGGGTTTCTTAATGCCTGGAATCATCCATAACATCTCAAACTTATTCCGTATACAATAAATACTTAGATTATTAAAGAAGAACATAAAAACTAATCAATGACTATAAGAATATTCTAAATAATAGCACAACACAGAACTCATCAATGATTATAACAATATTTTAAACAACAACACAAAATCTAAAAGTATCATAATTGTATTATTAAAGCAATACGAATGGTAAATATTAGTTGGACGACTAACCTGGATGGATAGACAACTTCAAATTACAATGAGCAAAGATAAGCGACACTCTTCAACATAATGTAGGGCTTGCGAAAAAGAATATGAAATATTTAATATAATACACTTATTCGAATACAACATTATAAACTACTGTGGTCCATTAAGCTACAGGAGTAAGATCAAGAACAAACTTTCGTCAGCTTATTTAATCCTTTCACTATATCAATATTGAAGGAGACATTTGCAAAAAGACATTTAAATTACTAATGTTGGAGGCTTATGGTATGATGAAAAAATTGAGTAATTGTAGTAATGCCTTCTAGTTTACTTTGACATGCATAACTAAAGACAGGTACTAAATCCTTCTTATAGTTTTAGTAATAAGTTTCAAATAATTAAATAATCATTTTAAGACACATTGTTTTGAACAACAAGTGTAGGCTATATGATTTAGTCATTGTTTGAAGTCACACAAAGGTTAGGAGACGTAATTTGCAAAAAGACAAATTTGCCTTTCATACATTCCCTACAAACTAATATTGTTCATTCCTTATAACAAAATTTATAGCTAAAATAGTTAAGCTTGAATATTGTAGAATTATATTTAAATGAGTTTACAATCAATAATCTAATTACATTAACCTATACAGAAATTTAATATAAAAAAAACTTACCATTTTGTAAACAAATGGAGTTTTTGCCATGAAGTACAAAACATTCAATTCTAACACTATTAGATTAACTAATTAGATTGTATATGAACTTTGATCACTTAACATTATAAACAATGAAAATACTACAAAACTAGACCCAATTTTGAAACAAAACACCATTCATTATACAATTTTAGTAAATAGGAATGTGAATTGATTTCCAATTAATAAGAACTATTTAGAATGAAAATGAAATTATAAGTGAACATCTAATTCATTCATTACATATCTAAACTTTCATATTTAAAATCATGTAAGAAAATAATTCAACATTCTTAATTTTAATATCAAAATATAAACAAAATTATACTCAAGTCTAGCTATATCTCAATGTCAAATAAGCATTAGGTTAAACTTAAAAATCTATAGATGTACTTGAAATCTTAATCAAAATCTCCAAATTGAAATTATAATCAAAATATTCAAGTTCAAACCCTAATCAAAATCTCCACATTAAAACCTTAATCAAATTCAGTCGCTAAAGACCCAACAATGAATAATACCTAAAGTAAAAAGCCATTTTCAAACCTTTAATGAAAACTGCTAAATAGCAAACCAAGATTTCATACAGTCTTTAAATGGAGAATCATAATCATAAACTTACACAAATGGAGAAATATAATCGTAAACTTACACAAATGGAGAAGCTCCAGTTGTTCGAGTTCGACAGCGACGGCGACGGCGACGGCAAGGGCGAGGAGAGGAGAAGCTGCAAACGTGTGATGGACAGTGACGGCGAGGAGAGGAGAAGCTACAGACATGCAACAGACATCAATGTGAGGAAGGAGAAAAAATAGAGAAAGAGGAGAAAATGAGGGGGAAGGTTCGGGGTGCGTTTAACCCCGAACTAAAACGACGTCGTTTGATATTAAACCAAACGATATCGTTTTCAATTTTTTAAAATGACTAATCTAAAGTTAACAACAGGAAGGGAAGACAGTCGGAAAATCACCGACGGATTGCAATGCCGTCGGTAAAAAACCAACGCTGGCTATTAAACAAAGCATTTTTGTGTAAATTTCACTGATGGATACTATATCCGTCGGTATAGTTCCGACGCTATTTAATTGTGGGAAGCATTCCCGCCTAATTTACAAACAGGTATGACATTTTCGTCGCTGGAATCTGTTGGTAAATTTACGCGAATGTTTTCCCTCACCTTTATCGATGACAATTTTATCTGTTGTAAAACACGACAGTTTTACCAATAGATATTGATTTTTCGTCTGTAATTAGCTACAATAATAAATCTATTGATAATTTTCTATCGCTAATGTATGGTTTTCTTGTAGTATTTCAACTGCGCATGGTCGTGTTAGATGGTCTTTTAACCTACACTACACTCGGTACTTTTTATTCTTTCTCCTCTTCACCTTTCATTTGAAGACACATGGATCTGAATGTTGCACCCAAGTTTAAAGTTACTCTCAATGTTGTTTCAGTTCCCTTTACAATAAGCCAAGAAGCAATTTTTGCTTGTGTTACCAGATATCTGATGAAGTAAAGGTTATTCGTTAGAAGTAGATCCAGGACAACATTTGTTTTATAAGAGCTGAATATAAAGAGGTTTAAGTTTTATCTGGTTACCTTTGGTTTGGTCCTGATGTCTGTAACATTTAGGCTGTGTTTGGATTTATAGGACAGTGGAGATAAATACTTATCTATCACAGTTTTCAAACGCAGTCATATGTTTAGATCTGCGGGAAAACAAATGAAGGTTGGAGAAAAGTGCGATGCCATTATAGAAATCGATAAGCAGAAAGAAGGTTGCGGTAGAAATTCTACTTTCCATTAATAACCTTATGAATAATTATTATTTTCCATTATACCTTTAACTAATAGAAAGTCTAGCGTATTTTCTTTTTTATATGACTAATAATATATTTTTATGAAATATTTTATTTACTAAATTTATTTTATTTATATTTTCTTATTTTACTTTAATATTTTATTATATATAACTTTAAACTTATATGGCTAATAATATATTTTTAATGAAATATTTTATTTACTAAATTTATTTTATTCATATTTTTCTTATTTTAATTCAATATTTTATTATTTATAATATTAAAATTATATGACTAATAATATTTTTTAATTATTTATGCAACAATTAATAGTTTATTAAATCAATTAGCTTTTTAGTAATTTTGTCTCTTTTCAGCAATCGTAACTGCATTTACTAAATAATTATTTTCACATTTCAGCAGTTACCAAAACTCCAATTCCAAACATATAAATTTTTATTGATCATTTCAGCAAATCATTAATTGTCACTGTGCCCCCAAATCAAGCCTTAGTGTCTGGTAGGAAAATAGAATTAACTCGATCGGAAGGCAGATGTCACACCTTTGGTTTTTATTCGAGAACCATCGTTCATACTATGATTGACAGCTAACGGGATGACAAAGTCTTTACGTAATGTTGAAATAAGTACGCCTAACAAAGAAAAGGCCCAAAACAGACCGACGACGTTTAGTGAAATAATGTGCATTTATTATCGTTGTCCGTTCACGGTTGTCTTATGTCACCTTCTTTAACACTGCATTTGATTACTATCTCCAATATGCAGAGACGAAACGAGACAAAAATTTGGAGACGAAACAGAACAAAAATTGGAGACAGTGAGGTGTTTGGTTGTGATGGACAAAACAGAAAAAACTGTCTTCGTCTCTAGGACAAAAATGTGTTTGGTTGTAATGAACAGAACATAAAAATAGTGTCAATGACGAAAATGCCCCTGCAGTATAATATGATTGAAAATATGTAATTCATTGATTATTTTATAATTGTATCAATATTTATTTTAAGTGTACTTGTAATTTTTTAATTATGATGAAATAAATGAGAAACCTAAATATTTATTGAAATGCGAAACCTAAATATTAAATGAAATGAGTTATTGAATAAAAAAATCCTACAAGATAGATATTCTAGTACATAATAATTTAATAAAACATCTAAGCATTCATGAAATTAATTACATAATAGGTTTGAAAAAATTCTACAAGTTAGAAATTCTAATACACAATAATTTAATATATCATCTAAGCATTTATGGAATTAATTACATAATAGGTTGAAGATACATCCAAGCCTTATATTTTATTAAGAATGTCCTTAACAATAATACCCAAAATGACTCCAATGGTAATGGGTAAAAATCCTTGACTCCATGCCATTTTTTTCTTCAAAGTTGCAACTTCATTTAGTTGTTCATTTGTTAGAAGTGAAAATTGATTCGGTATTGATGAAGGTTCATTGGCGGTAGGAACAATTTCTTCATTTCGACGAGTCCACCTATTGACATCCATGACATAGGCACTTTCTACTTCAACCAAAATCTGATACCCCTTGGATCTAGCATTAGGAAAGCCCTCAATTGCCAATTTAACATCATCCCAATTTGTAAAAATACCTACTTGACATCCAACAAATACGACATAGAAGTTGTATCTGCCCATAGTTAAGTACCTGAAAATTAATTATATACTCATCATTCATACACGTACATAAATTACAAACATTAAATATTTAATAAACCAACCATTCATCATTGATTCACAAGTGTAGAAACAAAGTCAACAATTCATCATATCATCATTCAACATCACATAGGTTGTTTGAAGACAATGCACAACGTAGCTTTATTGTTAAGCTACTATGAAGCCATAAAAGATTAAGAAATAAAGTCATACTTTATCATCTAAGAGGCTCCTCGCATAAGCCTATTTTTGGTCTGCAGTTAAACCCCAAAAAAGATTCCCAGCATGAGCATTCTTTGAGAAGATCCTTGCAGTCCTAACAACTTCTACAGTGGAGAAACCCAAATTCCCAAGCCATTGACAATAGTAGAGAGAATGGCATCAGCAATGATCTTTGCATTTTCTCTACTATTGTCAATTGCCCGAGCAAATGAGGCAGCAAGGCTTTTGAACACTTTAATATCCCTCTTCTTCCTTTCCCCTTTCTTTTGTTGGTTCCTTTCTGTGTTGTTAGAAGAGGCGACAACACCAGTGATATGGACAGAAGCAGTTAGAGTCGGAGTGCCCAATGGGCCTGGTGGATCTGATGGGGCAGCAAGAGGTGGTGGAGCATCACCTTCAGTTTCATCGGTCTCAAGCTGAACAACAACATCTGTAGCATCTTGAGCTCCTGCACCAGTGACTCTATCTTTTCCAAAGACAAACTTAAGTCTAGGGAAAATCGGGAAAGGCTTTCCAGAAGTGTAGTACTTGTTGGGGTGTTTCTGGAAAAAAACCAAAAAACTTCAGCATGATAAACATATTATTATTAGGATGCTTCTATAAAGAACCAACTAATCCAAAAAAAATTTACCCTCATTCATTCGTCCAGCACTTGCTTGGTGTCAACCTCAATGCATTGCTTGCTTTCATTCCAATTAAACCCATTGCAGTTCAAGATGTCAAAGGCTGTTTGATATTTTTCCTTCAACCTCTTGTGCTTATTTTTAATATATCTCTTATTAATGCCACAATCAGGAAACTTCTCTACCATCATTCTAGCTAGAATTTGGAAAGTACCAGGCTTAAATTTCTCATTATCAACTCTGTGACCAGCAACAACTGCCTCCTCCATGATGATCACTAATGCTTCTGTTTCATCTAAAGTCCACACTCTTGTCATTACACCTAAACCATGCAATGCCATTCCCCAAACCATTCTAAACCATTTTCATAACTGATTAATCACCATTATTTGAAACTTGTTTGGAAATAAAGAAGACAATATTAAATTAAAAGAAACATGCAATTAAGTAAAAAAGCCTCAATTCAGTTACAATGAAAGTCAACCAAATTTAAACCCTCAATTTAATAAATAAAAACATAAACTAAATTAAAGTTCACAATTTAATGGTTTGTTCTCCAATCATCAAACATGTTCTTAGCTAAATCCTCTCTCCATTGACTCCATTCATTACTTGTCTCAACACGATCAACAAATTCAGAGAAAGGTGCATCTTCCCCAATTGGCATATCCTCAGCTTCAAGAGGAGTGAGCTCTGCTGGATCATAAGTTATATGCAACCTAATAAAGTTATGCAGAAGGCAACATGCAAGAATTATGTGCACATGAGTGGCTGATGGATAAAAAGATGGATTTCTTAGGATTTTCCATCTTTTTTTCAGCAAAACCAAATGCACGTTCAATCACATTTCTGGCATATGAGTGTCTCTTATTAAAGAGCTCTTTTGGGTTCCTAGGTGCTCTTCCATCTCTTGCCCACTCTTGAATATGGTATCTTTTACCTTTAAAAGGTGCAAGAAAGTCAGGACCCTTGGTATAGCCAACATCTACTAAGTAGTAATTTCCTATAAATAAACGACACTATTACTATTGTATTTGTAATTAAACCTTGAAAAACAAATAGAAAAATTCTAACAATTCTTATCTTACATACCCCTTGGAACTTGAAGTTTATTAGGCCTAGTAACAGCATCATCCAGAACCCTTGAATTCGCTGTTGAACCCTCCCATCCAGCAAGAACATAAATAAAGTTTAAGTTCTTATCACACACCCCTAACACATTAGTGTATATTTTCCCTCTCCTACCTCTATATCTGGGTTTGTCTGCATAGGGAAATATTATTTCTAAATAGGTCCCATCTAGAGCACCAAGGCAACCCTTTGAACAAAATTCCAACAATAAAATAAAAAATTCTAGTTTAGTATTTTAAAAATGTGAAATTAGAAAATTTATTGTAGCAAATTAAATTTACTAATCTTAAACCATTTCCATCTATTGTCTGTGCAATCCTCAGGAATTGGTATAGGCTTGACATACAACAGATGTTGAAGCTTGAGTACAACCTTCAACACACTATGGAAGACCCTGCTTATTGTTTCTCCTGACCTCATAAACCTAACTTGTAATACTCTATTAGATTCATTTTGTGTTAATATTCTTAGGAAGATTAAAACTTTTTCTTCAATAGGCACATGGCCATTATCATTCAACCCACCATGGACCTTAAACATTTCACATAACAATGTAAATGCATTTGAATCCATTCTTAAATCCCACTTGCTATTCCTATCACCCTCATGCAAAATCCCATTTATATTGGCTTGCCTGGTTGGTACTGTCAATGCCTTACTACCTTTAGCATTTTCACTCCTACTCAGTTTTTTTTGTAAACATACAAGCATAACAACATGACCATTCTCATAAAATCCAATTTCCCATTCCAAAGCTCAAACAAAGTCAGACACTTAAACATAGCATCATGATCCTTGTTATCCATTTTTGTAAATAAAAACTGTCTGCGAAGAAAAAAATTATAATGATCATGAACAAGCCACAACCAACAATACAAGAATAAAGAAGAACTAAGAATTTCATTAGCAAAAACACCAAGAAAAAGAACATCACATTACATAACATTTTAACTTGGCAAATAATACAAATAAGTCATCTGAATTGTGATGAAGTATTTGCTCTAATAAGTACTAAGTATTTAATCTAAGACAATAAACTTAGTATTATGTAAGCAATACTAAATACAATTAATTAATAATAATATGTTAATGATATTTAATTCCATGTAAAGTGTTGGACTAATTATTCTTTACACATTGACATTTTTTATTGATCTTTTTCTTTACATATACTCATAAAAAGTCAAAAACTCACTCAATCTAAGAATTACCTCATGAGTTCAATGTGTGTTTTCCTTTATCTGATGGTTATTGGCTTCTCTTAAGTCAGCAAAAGATCGTCTTAAAATTTTGATGTGGAGTGGAAGTGATGGGCACATAGGTGATGGTGATTATAAACAAGAAAAAAAGGTTAAATAGTTGTATCTTGCTTAAACAATGCTTAGAACTTAATTACCTCATGGGACTTTGGTTATTGCTCAAACAGGCAAGAATGATTGCAAGATAAGAGGCATAAACTATCAATTCCTCAACTATGTATCTAAGAATAAGATAGTGCTCCTTTTTAGCTGTCAGTTTATTTCCTAACGTATGACAGAGTTTTGACATTTAACGTAGCTGAATCAGACGTTTGAAGTACACAATGGTGGCCTATAATTGTGTGCTTGACTTCTTTAAGGAAGTGCAATAATAATTCTATTCTCCACAACCAGCAATGTGAAATGGCAATTGGTGCATAGTCGGGGTGTCTATGTGATAATTTTAAAGCACTCACTCTATCTCACTGTCTAAACCATCGAAACACTTCAACAGCTTCAATATCTAATCCTATCAGACAACCAAAACTGACAAAGAAACCTTAATCCGTGGCTAGAAGTCTTAAAACAAGCAATCTGTAGCATAACTTTCCAACTGTTTCAATTGACAAATGTTTGAGTTTGCTGTGTACTTTGAACACATTCGGTAAACTATCCTAAAATCCTAAAATCCTCCTGTGCATTGTAAAAGTTGTAAAGAAATGATTTTATTACTAAAAATTGAATTATCAAAACATACGAGTTTTTCTTCATTTGATGAACAAAAATTCTGACCTAAAATACTCAATGGCAGATAAGTCACCATCCTGAGGAATTTCGAGTCATTATTGTGTATAGGCTATAATTTCGAGCCATTATTGTGTATAGAATATAAAGTTCTTCTTTGTGAGGTCAATGGTGTTTCTTTTCAATTTTTGCTTAGCATTTTACTCTTGAAGTAACACATGAAGATGGATGCAGTAAATAATTAAGAGGATACTGAAGTGAATATTGAAAATTCACATTCATTCACCAACTATTACGCATTAAATGCAGAAATTCATAATAAAAATTAGAAAATGAGAAATAGAAGACAGTTAATTTCAGTTAAGAGGGGGCAGAAAAATTAAACAAATAACCAAAAGAGATAGTAGAATTTTGCAGTACCAGTTGATCTTAGAAATCCTTTTGAAACTTTGCTTCTGTATTTATCTCCTGAGCCACCTGAAATACATGTTGAACAATATTAATACTGGAACCAAGCTTAGGTGATTTAACAATCACATTCAGACGTGAGAATTGGAAAAAAGTGTTACAAGCAATCTATTATTAATTCATTTTCTCAATTTCCTTGTCTACCTCAATAACTTGTTTTTAAGCTTACAAGCAATCTTTGAAAGCTTACAAGCATAATGGCCACAAAGAAATCCACAGATCAAGTTGATGTTAGGAAGAACAAAACCAAAACTCCTAAAAAAGGTCTCCGACGAACAAAGTTAAACACAATGCTAAATAAAAATGTTGAACTCCAGTTTAGAAACTTACCATGTTTGCGGTAACAAAACTAGTTTGAGTTTCAAATAGTCACCTTTTCAACCTCTGAGAAGCAAAACCAAAGAGAGGAGCGGAAGGAGTTAAGAGGGAGAGCTAAAATGGAAGTAACAAACAAAAATGGGTTTGGCACCTAATGTCCGTTGACTAGAGGCAGACGAAAAATGTATTTCCGTACGAACACAAGTCTCAAATAGAGAAGAATCACAAACCTTCAATCCAAACCGAAAGAGCAAAATGAACTAAACAAAATCGAACTCTAGCAGCTGAAAGGAGCCACCCCAATGCAAACAACCACAAAAAGAGAGAGATATGGGAACAGAAAATGAACATAGACGCAACAAAGCAAGAGAGCAAAAGCAATGCAGTTAAACGCATAAGGAATCAAACAAGGATAGCGAAACGAGAGGCAAAGAAGGGAGAAATTAAACAAAAATTTTTTTTACCTTTGACTGTCGAGACGAACCAGAGGGAAGAAGGAGCGCTGCGAGAGAGAGTTGAGAGAAAGTGATTTTGTTTTAGGTTTCAGACGCAGTGAACGGAGGGCATTTCTGAAATTTCCTTATGTATTTTATTTCCACCTTTAAGATAAGAAATATTGTACAACAGTCTCAGAAGGAACACAAAATTTCTGTCTCTGTGCTTTAGAGTCGGGACAAAAATAAGTAAGTACAACAATCAAACACTACAAAACACAAAATTTTTATGTCGCCGTCATTTATCTCCAACCATAAAGACGTGAATCAAATGCTACGTAAGTGCGCTAGATAAATGGATATACAGCAATTCCTGGGCGGCATCATGTACATGTGCGGCACATACCTGTTGTGTACATCAAAGTTAGGGCCTTGAAAAGGAAATCGAAGGCCTTACTCCACTCCTTTGAGTAGACATGTTTGCCCATTTTTATCTTTATATGTATAGTTCAAATCAGTTAGAAATTTGCACGGATTGACCTCTTGAGCACTCTCTCAGTCGTTACGTCTAGTCAAATTCAATGAATTTACCGTAAATTGACTTTATAATGTAGTTTGGTTTAATTTAAAATTACTATTTTAAATATAAATTAATTAGTTTAGGTTAAATTTGAGTTTAAAAATATGTGATTGACTTAATTTAAATTTAAGTTATTTATTTTATTTAATAATTAAAAAATTCTTTAATGAAAATTATGTAATCCCCTTTAAATTGTTTAAACGGAAGAGATATCTGTTGAAAGTGTAAGGCGTATCTACCCAATTAGTTAACACTTGAATTTGAGGTCTTTGTATATGCTAAAGCATTGGTCGTTAAGATGTACAACGACTTCGCATGTCGGCCTTGTCTGCGTGCATTAGCTACTGGGCTCTGCATCTAATGCAATTATGCGGTTTCACGACCCCACATGTCACACGTCCTCTCTCTTATTAGCTGGACTTTTAAATTAAAAAATTCATAAATCCTGATACGACGGAAGATTTTTAGAATACTTAAATAACTTATTTATTAGAAAGTGCTTACTTTTGAATTTTGATCAATAACTAAAAATAATATTAGTTGCTTGAATTCAAATGGGATTCGACAAATTTTAATGTGGATTAATATATATATATATATATATATATAGTATTTATCAGTATTTTGTATTTATTTTCTGTTGCATGTGATAATGGTAGTTTTAACTTTCCCCCACTCAAACCCTATTCTACCCCCTCTCCTCATAGGTCCATCTCTCAACTGAGTGTAGGGTATCTAACTTATAACGAGAGTTAACATTTTATTTTAAAATGTTTTCATTTTGTTTAAAATAGTTAAGTTTTGAGTTACTCTAAATTTAGGCTTAGGCGTTAACTCGTAGATTGATTCATTCAAAATACCTTAATCTGGATCCACACAGGTCAACTCATTCTCATTTTTATCAATAATTGTATCAATATCATATTATCACTTAAATTTTTAATAAAATTAAAAAATTTTAAATATATATAAGAATATTATCTTTATTTATAAAATTAAATTTTATAAAAATTAATTATTAAATAAAAATTAATTAGTGTATTTTTATTTATAAAAATTTGTTGATTATTTCATAAATTAATTAATTTTTATAAAAGATATTAAAATAAATTAAATCACAAAATTAAAATAATTCAATTTTTGATTAGTTAAATTTTTAGCTATTTAACTGAATAAATTAATTTAATTTTTTATTGTAACTAAGACGTTAAAAAAAAAGGATTATATTTCAACAGGACGGTTGAATCAATACGCATGGGTTAAACTCAACGCCATGTCATTGTTAACTTTTAATCAATCATATTTAAAGAACATTGTTGAAGCAAATAATAAAATTAATATAAAAAGTGAATAAAGGAATTTTCAATTATATATAAAAAATTAGGATTTATTATCTTATGGTTTTAACTTTTAAGTTAAAATTTTAAAATTTTATATATAAACTACTTATCTTCTTAATTTTTTTTTTAAATATAAAGGTTGACAATATAGTAGAACGAGTTAAAAGAAATACTTAGATTCAAATTTAGTGCCTTTGCATGACTTTATAAGCTTGATTTATAAGAAGGTGCTCAAGTAATTTTAAAATAAAAAAGGAGTAAATAGGAAAGAATATGAAATTATAAAATCGATGGAATAGGATGTTTAAGTTATCTTTTTTATAATTTAAACAAATTTAATTTTTAAATAATAAATTCTTTTAGTTTAATTTTCTCAAAAAAACTCTTTCTCTTATATTTTGATTTAAAAATAATTACGAACTATAAGTAATATGAATATCAAATACTCTTAAACTCGATATAAATTAATTAAATATAACTTAATTTAATAATTTATTCTAATTACTTTAAATTAAATTAATTTCGCCGTAGTTTAAATAGGATCATAGAGAGGAAAATATAAATAAGAAGATGGGAGTGGTTGATGTTTCAGAGGCATGGAAACAGCTGGAGTAAAGCTGAATTCAACTGCACCGGCGAAGGGCATTGGGTTCAGCAGAGAATCGAGGCAATTGCTTCCAACTCCCAGACACGTATCATTTATTGTTCCTTTAAAACTCGACTTTAAGAACCGCATCCCATTCCATTTTTCAATGTTCATATAATTTTATTTAATTTTCAACTCCATAAAACACGGCACCCGTGTGTCTCAATCAGTTATAAATAAGATTTATGTGTTAAAAGAAAGAACATGTATGTGACTTTCACTTTCTTATCTCTTTTGCATTATAACTCAATTGGGACCTGCCATTACACAATTTGGGGTTAATTCTGCCACCCCTTTCATTTTCTTGAATCATCTTTCCGCTTTTTCCTACTGTCTCCAAAACTAACCTTTCTTTTTAGTGTTTTTGGAGGAACAAAGAATATACCTTCTCTTTTCTTAATGTCAAGATAAGCATATTAGAAAAAATATACGTAAGTTCACTGAGATGTCATTGTTAGATTGGTATTAGAAACTCCCATTAAAAAGAGCTCTCCCACCAAAGTGCGATGCCCAATGGAAGCCTCAGCCAACAACAAAATGCCCATTGCCTATATACGAATATTGGGGTAGCAACCCTCTTTTTCTTAACATATCTTTTGACTAAAAAAAGCAACTCAGATAATGAAAATTCGAACAAACTAAAATAATGCTAAAATTCGAACAAAACCACTTATCGTGAGAACTTAATCAATTGTAGCTAAGGTCCGAGATATTGCACTGGTGTCGCGCGCAGGGGCCATCCAGCTGGCAGAGAAGGACACGCTAGATAACATCGTGGGGCCCATGTTCACGTGCCATTCACTTCCCAACAAATCCCTGACTTCTGTGAAACGCCACGACGCCATGTGTTCGTCATCCAACAATTTAACATCCTATCAGGAGAAATCTTACCATTGCCAGGACACGTGTTCTCATCCTCGGTAATCTAAACAGGACCACCTTTTGTTCTCTTTTCTAGAACGGGATCAGGTGAACACTACACTCCCCACCTTCACGTCCCGACAAATTTGTAACTGGCAGTACAATATCCGTTCTCGTAAAGAGACAAATCTCGTCCTTCCCAAAACGCCCCTAGTTTTGTCCATTAGCAGGGATGTTTTAAGAAAACGTCTGATCATACAAGTGGCATTAGTTTACGTGGTTAGTGGTTTTGCTGAGTGTTAAAAGTTTGCAAAATCTTGGATTGAATTATCAAAGATTCAGTTACGTGAATACTGTTAGTTAGACCTTAAACTCAACTAAAAATCATTTTTATGGAAATAAATCCTACAGTTCCAAATTGGTTGTAACTCTATTCGTTTCCTAACTATTTCAAAAACGAAAATAGAATAAAAAATCTCTCGTTTTCTAGTTTCTCACCTTAATTTTGATTTAAAAATCTAAAAATAGTATTATTCGGATCTATCTAAGTAGATAACTATTAATATCCGACGTGGCATTAAGTTTGAAATTCGCTGGGTATTGTTTCGTAATTTCAGTTGACGTGAACTTGCAGAGAAAATCAGAAAAGTCAGGAGTATATAAAGAGGGAAGGGAGGGAGAAATCAGCCAGTGTTATCCATAAATGAGAACCAACCTTTATAAAAGGAGGTCCAAACCCCATCCCATCGAGATCCAAAAAGCAAAGTAAACTCCTCGTTCGAACCCGCGGGGAGAGAGAGCGACTCAAACTTTACCACACAGGAACATAGAGAGAGGAATTGACGGAGACCCATAAAATATATTTGCTAATGGCCACTGGCAAGAGTTACTTTGCTAGACAGAACTACCGCTTCCTTTCCCCCGGAGACCAGACTCAGTCGCCGCTCACTCATGAATCCGGCTTCGAACTGGATGAATCCGATGTCTACAACAACTCTGTTACGGCTCGGTCTAACTCACCGGAGTTTAGGAAAACAGTCCAGAGATCGAGACTGAGTAAGAAGACGACAGCGGCGGCAAGGAGGACGGATCCTGGGGATAGTGGCATGGGGAAGCCGGCGTCGCTGCCGGTCAACATACCGGATTGGTCAAAGATATTGAAGCAGGAGTATAGGGAGAATCAGAGGAGGGATATATACGACGACGATGACGTGGACGACGATGATTGCTTTGAAGCTGGAGGGAGGGTCCCACCTCATGAGTTCCTTGCGAAACAGAGGATCGCATCCTCCTCCGTGCATGAGGGGATTGGGAGGACGTTAAAAGGAAGAGATCTGAGTAGGGTGAGAAATGCAATCTGGGAGAAGACTGGGTACCAAGACTGAAGAAATGAAACATTTGTGGGGTTTGAAAGAAACTGTGAGAAAAAATAAACGCGGAGATTTTGATACTGTAGAGATACGAGAGGGAGAGATGTTCTACTACATGATTTTTACTTTTCCAGAGTCTACCATTTTGTTCTAATTTTCATCTGCTTTTGCAATTTTTCCCCCCTTTTTTGTGTTTCCTTGAAGATTCTCTATTTCTGGGAGAATCATTTTGTATTCATTTTTGATGACTTTTGGAATGTTGGAAGTGAAATTTCAATTCTGAGCAGTTCTCACGATTTCTAACCTTAATGGAAGAGGGGACGGGAGCATGAAATGGTCACTCCGGTTCTACCATCAAATAATTGGGTGGGGTTTGGGTTTGAGATGGGTGGGGCTGACAACAGGCTACAACCATGAATCATGGTTAATTAATTACAACATTGAATGGTAATCGACTATCATACTATCTACCCCTCATTCAATTAACATGTCAAATCTACCTCTCTCGCCGTTGGTGCCTCACGCTCCTTATATGTATATATATAGATGAATTACTATTGACATCAATCTTGGTAGACGAGATGGTCACACGTAAATCAATCTCACGTTTTCATCGAAGGCAGAAGGCATTGTATAATTAGTGGGAGGCGAACATTGTAGAAAAGCTTATCTACGCGATAGAGGATAAGGTTATATAGTAAGGGATTAGATCAGGAGAAAGTCCTATGCTTTATCCATAGGATATTTAAATTCAGGATTGTTCGAGCTTGATTAAGTAATTGAAATGTTTCAACTGTAGTTTCTCAAAATATGCAATCTTCGTTATAGAAAATCTCACGTGAAAGCCGTGATCCAGGTTTTCAGAATTCTAAAATAAACACCTGGATTAAACATTTACGATCGCGTAGAAGAAAATGCTCGTGTTGTACGTACACGTGAGTTGAGGCTTTACGCGGTGCTTTTACAACTGCAGAATTTGCTCAATTGATAAACACGTGACATGAACCTGTTACTCCATTTTTACCAGCGTTTGAGACCTCTACGCTTTAGCTTCTTTTAATTGTAATAATGAGTAACGACTCCCACCTTCTATTCACCTCTGGGCCCTGGGGATAGGGATGACGATAACCTAAGTCGATCTTTCAGCGTTAGGTTTGGGTCAAACAAATTGAACCGGTTCGGATTGCATTAAATGTGTAAACTTTCAATAGAAAACGACCCCTAACCCACAAGGACAAATTTATCACAAAGTTTTGGTATTTTGTGTAGTGGTTGGTTCAAAAGAATGAACACATAAAACTTACCGAAATTGAAAAAGAGAAGCCAAAATTGGATAAATAGGTGCAAGTACTAAGTCGCAGCACTCCTCCAGCTCCAGGGGAAAAAGCTGGATATTGGGACAACCGTTGCTTTTGAGGAAATGATCACGAAGATTATGCGCCGTAGATCCAACTTTTGGCGGGGCCCAGAAATTGACATTTAGTTGACTAAACCGTCGGGTAGCCCATGGTTTTGCTGTTTTAACTGCGCTCACCCTGTCGTTTTCCTTGTTCTGTCTCTAGTGCTACTTTATGGTGAAATGACACTCTGTTTTCAATTTATTTTAACCTTATCCTGTGAAGTTATGGATGGTGTTGACACTATGTTGTCACATTCGACTTCTGAAAAAAAAAAAAGAAATTGAAAAAACTAAAAAGTTATCTCAACAAGTTTACTTTTTTGAGTATCTTGATTCTTGAGCAAAAGTACTTATGTTCAATCTCCGCAGGTCCCTCGAAAACCTGGTAAATTTAGCAAGAAGTCACTTCCCGATGTAGCAAATTCCTGCTAGTTATTTTGTATTTTAGTAGAAACAAATTGTTTAAAATATGGTGCTCCATACAGTTCTGATTTGGTGGCAGAAGATCGCAGCCCTCCTCATGCTGCAGTACAATCTTGGCCATGGATGGAAGTACGCAACCCCACAAACTGGGAAATTGTTCTGACAGCAACAGGTCGTAGGGGTATTTCTCAAAAACAACAGGTCGTAGGGACGGGGCAGAGCCCAACTCCGAAGATAAGCAATCTTTTGGATTGAATACGATTACTGGAAATTTGGATACCTATGACTAACCTAGCACCTCTACTTTAGGATTCATTTTTAGTAAGTTAATCAGAGATCGGTGATTGTCCACTATCCAGTTTGGGATCTTGCAAAGAAGATAAGATCACCTTAGGAACCGAACCGAACCGAAGTCCACGTTATTCAATGCTTCTAAGTTCTGATCAAATATGAACCAGAACCAAAATTGATAAATTTTAAAGCACTACAGTTTTAAGTCTTGCATACAAGTTTTTAAGGTTGAAGGTGAGTTGCCATTGTAAAACGAACTACAAGCTTGTGAAGCAGCAAAACGGATTAAAAGTCTGAAGCAAAATCCAGAAGTCACAAGCTTGGCGATGCTGTCCAATAAACTTATTCCATTATTTCAGGAGCCTCCTGTACATCCATTTTCAGTGCAACACAAGATATGAAAATGGAGTAGAAAACCTGTTTCGTTATAGAACATGGGTTAATTAGTTCAATCCTTCTGTTAAGCATTCAAGCATTGATTTGAAAGTCTAATGATGATAAATCATTAGAGACACATGGGATCAATTAATTTCAAAATACAGAACAATAAAAATGCCGACACTTTACTTGGGTGGTTTCTTTTTTCCATGGGCCGAGACCTAAGCGATATTCTTTATGGAGCCCAAAATGTCATTCCAACATTTTCGCACAAAAAGCCTAAAACTTGATTTAAACTAATGAAAGTTCGTACTCATTCACTTCTTCAATTTCTGGAAGCCCTAATCACCAGCAGCAACAATGCCGCCCAAATTCGACCCCTCTCAGGTCGTCGACGTCTTCGTACGGGTCACTGGCGGAGAGGTTGGGGCAGCCAGTTCGCTGGCGCCGAAAATCGGACCGCTTGGACTTTCCCCGAAGAAAATCGGAGAAGACATCGCGAAGGAGACCGCCAAGGACTGGAAGGGCCTGCGCGTAACCGTCAAGCTCACGGTGCAGAACCGCCAGGCCAAGGTCACTGTGGTACCATCTGCGGCGGCGCTGGTGATCAAAGCCTTAAAAGAACCGGAGAGGGACAGGAAGAAGACGAAGAACATCAAGCACAATGGGAACATATCGCTGGATGACGTCATCGAGATTGCAAAGGTGATGAGGCCGAGGTCCATGGCTAAGGGCCTAAGTGGGACTGTAAAGGAAATCTTGGGCACGTGCGTTTCTGTGGGGTGTACTGTTGATGGCAAAGACCCGAAGGACTTGCAGCAGGAGATTGATGATGGTGAAGTTGAGATTCCTCTCGATGACTGATATGTCTCTCAGATCTTTTCTTCTTTTTCCTTTTTCTGGGGTACTCATTTTTGTCTTTTTTTTCTAACTTTGCTTTTCTTTGTGGATTTTGGTTTCTAACTATGCTGTTGCTGATAGCTTTAACTAACTTTGAGGTGATTAGATACTTTGGGGGATTAATTATTCACTTCTCCAATTGACGGTTAGCTTTTTTCGGAGCTTTGCATGTTGGGGCGGTGGACTTATGTCTAGGGCTCCAAATTATCCGTCTTTTCATGGCATTTGATATGCTTTATGCTGTGAATGTTATTTAAATTATTGCACACATAAAAATTGAGCCTTTTTTGAATTTTGTTGGAACTTTGTGGATTGCCTGCTTTTCATACTTGATGTCAGCCTTTTTTTAGCTGTCTGGAATGCTAGATAAGTCAACTCCGTATCTATAGAATCCTCCATTCATTGGTGATCGTATCACCCTGTCTGTATATCTATATAAGATTCATGATTTATATTCCTCGCCGTCTGGTTTAGCTAGAGAATAGAAGGATGGCTAACTCTACTTAATCTTTATCCAACTGTTTGGATTAGGTCTACTTTCTCCTATATTTCTGTAATCTGTATTGGGAATGGACTGTATGGTGTTTGTGGCCCCTAATAGCTGTATCGTATTGGTGCTCGTGAAAAAGAGAGAGGGCTTGCGATGAGACAGGTTTGTAAATTTTTATTCTACAGTTCAGAATGAAATAGGTCTCTGTCCTTGTTTCGCACTCTACAGTCATGGGTTTTAGCTCTACCTCTTGATTTGTAGAGCACAAAAGTGGATGCTTAGAGCGTCGATTCGAGTGAGTTCATCGGGAAAATTGATGGTAGCATGTTAATTGGCTAAGGTTTTAAAAATCGAACTGGATCGGTTGATTCGACCAAAGAAAGTATGAATAGATCAGTACCAAAGAAAGTATGAATAGATCAGTAGTTTGGTTCGGTTTTAACAAAAAATCTGTTAGTAGAAAAACCAGTCGGTTTGTTGGAGGACGGGTCGGTTTTTATCTAATCGGTTACACCAGTTTCATGTTATTTGGGTCTGTTACACCCTATCTTCTTCCTTGTTACTCTGCTACTCTTACAAGGTTCAAAGTTTGTAGCTTTTTTTATCTTTCCCTGTTGGTTAATCAATATACGGATAATAACTCGAAACATTAATATTTCAGTTTCACAAAGCGCTTATCACCTTCGTCATGTTCTCTCTTCTCATATTTCTTTGCCATGTTCTCTCTTTTCTGAAAAGGATACTTTAGTATAAAGACCATAAACTGAACTAGACGATGCCCAGACAATCCAGGTTGAGGGTGCGCTTCTTTACAAACTTCTAACAAGCTAACAAGACTAGCGATATTACTATGTGCATAAGACCCAGGATTTTGCATTGTGTACCTAACCCCAGCTTGAGCAGCCAAATGCGTCACATGAGAGAAATGCACAACCTCGAATTGCTTCTTTAGCAGACCCACATTGTTAATGTCTCCTCCGATGATTTGTGTGTTTTATGCCTTTACATTTTTAGTTATGGAAATATGGAATCTTTCTAGTTTCTTGGAGGAATGGGTTGAGGGAAGTTTCTGTTGTTTATAAGGACCTTTCACATGAATTAAAAAAGCGTAAAGCTTTTGATTGATTTTGTCTGATCTGTTTAACAAATGGTGATTAGAACATTCAAAAAGGGAGGGTAGAGAGATAGTGAGAAATTTAACAGAGAGAGAGGGAGAGGTAACTTCTGAATTTTTTGTTATTTTGGATACGGAGAAGAGTCAAAAAAAAAAAACAACTGTGGTTCCTGTATTTTTTTTCTCTTGTTTGCGTTTGGATCAAATGATAAGGTAAAAATAAGATAGAAGAAGAATGAAAATTTCCAAATGGTGGTGCTACTCAATGCCTGACTCTAATTTACTATCCTTCAAGCAATAATTTGATTGGTTAGGAGTCACAAGAATTTTGGAGGTCTTAGGTTATATTCTCCACCTACAATTAAGTAGATGAGTGTAGATTTGTTCTTCATTAGTGAATAACTTAACGAGTTTTGCTAGCTGAGGAGAAAGAGAAAAGGTAAATTAATAATGATAAGTGAGTATTTCCTAAATCTCATACCTTAAAATGTGTAAGTAGGTATTTCCTAAATCTCACACACTTTAAAATTTTTATATTAGACTCATATTTATTTATTATTGGTTCATTATATAATAATAGACATTGGTAAATTTTTTATTTCAATATAATTTTTTATTTTTATTTATTCTTATAAAATTTACTTTTTATTTATTATATTCCGATTTTATAATAGTTCATTACTAGTTGAATCTCTAAACTTTAAATCATTCCTTCGACTAGTTCGATTTCAGTCCAATTTTTCCGCACACTAAAGTTATGTAGATGTTTTCCAAACGTATCCATCAAATAGATGGAGGTTTAGTAATCTGGGAAAGGCCTTAAAAAGAGTACGATTTCCTTCTCTTACAAATTAACCAACCTCGTTCCCGTGGCTCCTCTTGCCATCGTCAAGCTCTGCCTCCCTACAAGTACCCTTTTGTCTCTTTCAATTCGAGTTGTCATCAATATTATCATCTTATAATTATCAGATATACTTTATTTTATTTTTGATTATAGATATTTAGTTACATTAGATTATATACACAAGAAATAAAAAATTCTTTTTGTCATTTTCACTTTAGCATCTCGTTTCAGGGTTTTTCACATCACAAAGGAAGCCTCCACTATTCCTTTAACATCTCCAGGGAATGTTCTATAAACACACTTCAGACCCTGGCTTTTGGCTTTGTCATTTGGATTTTTGGGTTGAAATGGCTATGGAGATGAAACAGATGAGGAGCTAGAAAGCCATGGATTGAGGCGGCACCATCTCTTCTTGATCTTCCTTAAGGCCATCTAGTTCTCCATAACTAGAGACCATTGCCGAGGAGAGAGCCGAAGAAAAGGAGGACTTCCGATTCAAGTTCAGGATTTTGTCTCACATTCAAAATCTACCATGTTAATACATAAAAATGCTCATTAATTGTTTCACAAATATCATCTTTTGTTTCACAACTATCATCTTTCATATAATTGTCCAATTTCATTCTATTATGTGAAATCCTATCCCATTTTCTATATTAACTCCTTTAAATTTAGTTTAGGCTAAGCTCAAAGTGCTAATCCTAATTTCGATGACTAGTTCTAGTTTCAAAGAACCTTCCATAAAATTGTACATTTTCCATTTCCAGTCTTATGGAGGCATTTTCTTTAAATTCCAAAAGCTAATATTCATTATAGACATTAACCAAGTCTCACTTAAAGATACTTCATCGACCATTATTCACTAACATAAATACATTTAAACAACAAATGAACCAACCACAATAGGTAAAACAAAACCCAAATTCATATATATAAGCATTTACCAACAAAGTTTTTGGAAACAAAATAAACCCAAGAGCAAAGCACCATAAAGGGCTATGATATGTGGTTACCCGAAGATGATGCATGACGGACTAAAGCAACGGACGATCGACGTTGGATGCTTGGAACCAAGAGACGTTGAAGAACAAAAGAAGAGAAAATGAAACAGGGGAGGTGTAGCACCCCCTTACCACATGGTACATACCGGGACGCCTGCAGGTCATTCCGATACATATCCTACGATAAGGGTGAACTACGATCAATCACATCTAACTCCTCATAAGGCATCATAATAAAACATTAGTATAAAAATCATAATAATTTGAAACAAAAACTTTCCTCCTTTCATTTCATCAAAACCAGAAATGTATACATCTATCATCTTGTACTGTCTGTACATTAACACCAAAATCCTAATACAACATACTACATGAAAGAGGAAAGATACATCAAGCTATCTAGGTCATCCCAAAAATCCCAGCTGACCGACCTGT
>JAOSBN010000008.1:4829447-4913938 GCA_027563595.1 Erythroxylum suave | reverse complement strand
TAGGAATAATATAACAAATGCAATTTAAATCTCATAATTATAATCACATTATAATTTCCAATTGCATAACAATTATTTCAGGGATTTTATCTTTATGATTAATAATTAAATAATTAAAAATACTCAAAAATAAAGAATGTCTTTTTATTGAATAAAACAAATTTTATATAATTAAAATTAAAACCAAAATTGACTGCACGGGTATACACCAACACATGTTGGATTCTTTCTTATAATCATTTATCTGAGATGTAGACTAATGTGTAATGGATGGCGGGAAGTTAGTGAACGATACTTTTATATAAGATTCATGCTTTATATTCCTCGCCATCTGGTTTAGCTAGAGAATAGAAGGATGGCTAGCTCTACTTAATCTTTTATCCAACTATTTGGATTAAGTACACTTTCTCCTATATTTCTGTAATCTGTATTGGGAATGGACCTTTTGGTGTTTGTGTCCCCTAATAGCTGTATCGTAGTGAAAAAGAGAGAGGGCTTGCAATGAGACAGGTTTGTAAATTTTTATTCTACAGTTCAGAATGAAATAGATCTCTGCGCTTCTTATTTCGCTCTCTACAGTCGTGGGCTTTAGCTCTACCTCCTGATTTGTAGAGCACAAAAGTGGATGCTTAGAGGGAGCCCAGTTTTAGGTAGATGGTCGATTCGAGTGAGTTCATAACTTCTGGTTGATCTAGAACTGCTTGCAGCTCTTGTTTGCTATTAGATTAGTTCACATCCCACGGTGAAAAAAACATGAAGAATTTTATCCCGCGCAATAATAACGCTATGGAATATTCCGAGGAAAGTTGTATGATAGCATCTTGTAGCAATTTCAACGAAGTAAAGAAACAGATGACGAGGAAATGAAGAATTTCTCATATTCCTTTTGATTGCCTGTGAGGTATGTATATATATACATGAGGTTACTAACTTTATAGGTGGCTATAACAAACTCGTAAAAACTAATTATGGTAAAGGAAAAATATGTACACCTTTTTCCAGGTCTATTGAGCGAGGAAAGGGTGAATGAAGATTGTGGAAGAAGTTACAGTCGTTCTTTTTGTATCTCAGGCCCTGACGTTGCTTTGGTTGTTACAGTGGGCTTGATTGTGCTTGAGTCTGTTGAGCGAGGAAAAGGTGAATGAAGATTGTGAAAGATGCTACTGTTGTTCTTTTTGTATCTCAAACCCTGACGCTGATTTCGTTGTTACAGTGGGCTTGATTGTACCTGAGTATGTACCAGAGGCCATGCTCTGGTATTCAGCCTGTGCAGAAGAACGGCTAACAGTCTTCTGCCTTTTGGATTTCCATGACACCAAGGCAGATCCTAAAGTGATGCAATAACCCATAATAGATTTGCGTGAGGATACACATCCGCCCAGTCGGAGTCCGAATATGCTTTCACAGTAAGAGAAGACTGTGTGGGATAAAACAGTTTCATGTTAGCAGTGCAATGTAAATACCTTCATACATGAGTTAAGGCGTCGCAATGTTCCATGCTAGGTGCGCTGGTGAACTGTGTGAGCTGTTGTATTGCGAAAGCAACATTAGGTCGGGTAAAGAATAAGTAGATAAATTGTCCGACCAAGCTACGACATTGTGCTAGATCGTCAAAGAGAGAGACGGACAGTTTAATACCCGGTGGGTTGGGCACCTTTGTTGGTTTTAGATGTGGTAATTGTGCTTCATAAATGATTTTCTGAATATATTTTTGTTGTGATAGGAGCATAACAGTCGCAAAACGAGCTATTTCCACGCCAAAAATATATTTGATGTAACCCAGATCCTTGATTGTAAATTGTCGATCCAGAAAACCTTTCACATCCAGAAGGAGATGTTCAGATGGTCCGATCAACAGAACATCATCAACATAAATAAGGAGAGTTGTGAAATTAAGACCTGTACCCATTGTAAATAAACAAGAGTCAGGGATAGATTGAGAAAACAGAACTCTATAATTTGGCAATGATCTGTTTGTTCCACTGCCGACTTACCTGTTTAAGGTCTGGTTGGATCGGTTGTGTTAGGCTCAAGTCCAGACTCAGAATGGCGAATGGGCCGAACGGCCCACACCTTGATGATTGACCTAATTCCCGAAAGTATTAGCTATATAAATTCATTACCTCATCATGAAAAAGGTACGACTTCCGAGAACCCTAGTATTCTTTATTCACTAGCCACCAAAACTCTCACAAAAGGCTAAATTGAGCGTCGGAGGGGCTTACCGGCAGTCAACCCCCAATGTGACTTATTGTTTTGCAGGTATTTTTGTGCCAAAGTCAACCAATCTCATGGATCCAAGCAGCAGCACCCAGCCCCATCAAAATCAGACATAATCAAGGACTTATAATGATTTGTATAACTTCCAAACCTGCCCAAGAGGCACTCGTAAATATACAAGAGGTTGAGCAATATAGATGTCTTTGTCAATGTACCCATGAAGATAGGTGTTATTAATATTACAGTGGTTTACAGGCCAACTATTGACAGCAGGGTCTGTTTGGATAGGGGGCTAAGAATAGAACGGAATGGAACGTAACACACTTCCATCTTTTGATTGAAAGTTTCATAATAGAATAGAATGATATGGAAGCGGAGGGTTTTATGTTACGTTCCATTCCATTATAAACAGTGAAAATAAGAAACCTCCGATTTAGGGGGTTTAGGATGGAACGTAAATTAATAAATAGATACTACCTAATATACCCTCAATAATTTGTCTTAATACCAATTATTTCTTCCAACCTTAACCCCCTTCTATATAATTAATAATATTTTTATATTATTTCTCCTATTCTAATAACAATATTTTTATATTATTAATTAAAAAATTGTATATAATTAATAATAAAATAAAATTTTCATAAAATTTTAATTAATGAAAATAGAAAATATATAAAAATTATTCTTTAACTGTATTTATATATTTCTATATAAATAAATTTATTATATTAATAAAATTTATTCTATTAATAAATTATTCTTTAATTGTATTTATATATTTCTAAAGAAATAACTTTAATCTATTAATAAAATTTATTCAATCAATAAAAATTATAGAATATAAAAATTATTTTGTAATTGTTTATATCTATTTCTATATAAGTAAAAAAATAAATAAATAATTTTAAATATAAATCACATATAATAAAATAAAAATTATTGAATAATTAATAATAATATTTTATATAATTAATAATAACTTGGATATAATTAGTAATAAAATATTAAAATTTTTATTATTTTAAAATAGAAAATATATAAACAAAATTATTTATCACGATTGTGTGTGACTTTTTAATTGAACATGATTTCTGTTTTAAAATCATAGCGTTAAACTTCTTGTAACAATCATTTTAATATCAGGGTTATAATAGTCATTTATTATACATTCCATTTCATTTCATTCAATCCATCTTCCAAATAATGTTTCACTACATTACATTATGAACCCTTCCATTCCTCCTAAACAACTTTTCACTATATTACATTTCATTATATTATAAACCATTCCATTCCATTCTATTAATTAACATCCAACCAAACAGACCTTAAAAGAACGCGGACGGTAGTTAACTTTGCCACCTGAGAAAAAATGTTTGAGTATTCTATATCAGCCCGTTGGCTACAGCCTTTTTTACCACCAAACGGGCCTTACGACATTCAATAGAACCATCAATTCGTTTGATTTTGAAGACTCACTTTGTTTGGATAGCTCGCTTTCCTTTCGGTAAATCGGCGAATGACTATTTACAATTTTGTTCTAGAGCATTGAGCTCCTCATTCATAGGAGTGACCCACAACAGATTATATTTAGCTGCAGAATATGACAACGGTTCGTGTTCTATAGGCACATTTGTCATGAAAGCCAAAAAATGTGGTTTCAAGAAAATGTCAGAGGAAGAAAGAAGAGTGAAGGGCTGAGAATTAACCTGAGATGAGGACTTCATAGTTGTGTGAGCAGTGTTGGCTATGGTATCATAATCATCTAAGTATTTGGGACGGAATTTGGTTCGAGTACTGAAACTTGTAGGGACAGGTGCGATGGGTGGTTGGGGGATTAGGGATTGAGAAGGGATACTAAGTTAGATGGAAGGAAGTGGGTTAGGTAGTTGGTAATGAGTATCAGTGTGTGAATGAGTTGGAGAAAGAGTGGGTGAGGGCTCGATTATGGGTTCAAAGTTATATATTGGAATGGGCTCATTTGAAGAAGTGTTTGGGTGAAGTAAGAAGGGCCCAATGTCTGGTGGGTTTTTTGGTGGTGAGAGAATATAAGATGCTCAGGTGTGTTTAGTTGTGGAGCATTGTTGTTAGGAACCAAAAATGGGAAAATTTGCTTGTGAAAGATGACATCGCGAGAAATGTGTATTTGCTTGGTAGATAGGTCTATTACTTTAAAACCTTTGCATTCGGACACGTATCCTAGAAACAAACATCGAGTGGCACAAGGTTTGAGTTTTTCCTTATATGGTTTAGTGTTTGTTGAAAAACATAAGCGATTGAATGTACAGAGAGTGTCGTATGTGGGGATTTTATTATAAAGCTTTTTCATACAAAGTTTTCCATGAAATAATTTTGGATGTTAATCGGTTGATGATGTATGTGGAAGTAAGTAAAGCTTCTCCCCAGAACTCATTTGGTAAATGTGCTTGAAAGATTAAGGCACGAGTAACTTGTAGAAAGTGTTTATGTTTTCTTTCGACAACTTCGTTTTGTTATGGGATGTATGGGCAAGTTCAGTGGTATATGATTCCTTTTGAGAGGAATATGTTTCGACATGACTTGTTTGTAAATTCGGTGCCGTTGTTAGTTCTAATATTTAGTATGGGTAAATTTAATTAGATATCATGTCAATAAAAAATTGGAGGGATAGATGGACTTGGTCTTTATTACTTAAAAGATAAGTCCAAGTAGCCCTAGAAAATTCGTCGATAATGATTAAGAAATTTGATGACCCATCAATGTTTGGAGTCCTATAGGGGCCCCAAAGATCGATGTGTAATAATTCAAATGGGGTGGTAGTAGCAATTGTGTGGGTAGTTTCTTGTTTAGCTAATGGGCATAACTCACACGTGTATTACTAGGAACTTTGACAAACCTATTTGGTAAATGAGATAATTTGTTCATGGAAACATGTCTGAAGTGATCATGCCATAACACAAAGTCATTTAATACATGGTTCCTAACATAATTGTTCATATAAAATTGTAAAGATGGACCTTTGAGGTTTTTGGGTGGAAGTAAATGCTCGTTAGATAGTTTGTAAACACTGCGCGTTGCTTTGCACTTTGCTGCGATGTAATCATCACGCAGGTCCTTCAAAAACACACAATTATCAATGAATATGGTAACAATTTTATTTTATGTTGCAAGTTTATTTACCGAAAGTAAATTTTGGAAGAATGAGGGAATATGGAGGGCATCTTCATGGGTCAAGGTTAGGGTGAGATCGACTTTTCCCAGGTGTTTCGTCGTGTTTACGAAACCATCTAGTAGATTCACTGGGTTTGATGTGCTCAGTTTGGCATATCCTACAAACACGGACAAGTTTGGGCACATATGCGCTGAGGCACCTGAGTTTATAATCCACGAATTGTCATCATGTTTAAGCTCACTAAAGGTAACGTGTTGAGGTTTTTTACCTGCAAGAAGAATGAAAAGATTTTTGTATATTACTTAAGATAATACTACAGGTACTTATACATTAATATATAGATTTAAACTAGGAAAATAATTCCTATAATCATGCTAACTCCCTATAACTATGATATTTACATTAACTACATAATCCCTATAATTACATAACTAATATATTCTATAACACTCCCCCTCAAGCTGGAGCATAGATATTGATCATGCCTAGCTTGTTACAAATATAATTAACCCGATTCCGCAATAATTCTTTGGTGAACACATCAGCCAATTGGCTCCTTGTTCTGACATGTTGAGTTGAGATTGATCCATCTTCTAGCTTTTCCTAGGTAAAATGACAATCGACTTCTATATGTTTGGTTCTCTTGTGAAGCACAGGATTATTTGCAATATAGATCACTGCTTCATTGTCACACTATAAGTTCATTGGTTTAGTTTGAACAAACCCAATCTCACCAAATAAATGATGTAATCATATGAGTTCACATGTACTCTACGTCATAGCCTTATATTTGGATTCAACATTTGATCGAGATACAACACTTTGTTTCTTGCTCTTCTAAGAAACAAGATTGCCTCCAACAAAAATATAATAACCTGTAGTAGAGCGCTTGTTTGAAAGATTTCTTCCATAGTCAGCATCTATGAAACCTTCTATAGTGTGGTGACCATTATTTCGATATAAAATGCCATGTCCTGACATACATTTTAGATATCTCAAAATATGAATAACAGCATCCCAATGTGAGGTTCTAGGAGATGACATGAACTAACTTACAACACTTACTAGAAAGGCAATATCAGGATAAGTGATAGTAAGATAGCTTAATTTTCCCACAAATTTCCTATTTTTTTCAAGATTCACAAGTAATTCTCCATCTTTAACTTTTAACTTCACATTTGGTATCATAGGCGCATCACATGTCTTTGCCTCAATAAAGCCAACATCATCTAATAAATCCAAACAATATTTTCTTTGAGATAGATAGATCCCTTTATGCTGCGAGAAACTTCAATTCCTAATAAATATTTCAATGGTCCTAAATCGTTTGTCTAAAAACGAGTCCCAAGGAATGCTTTTAACCTTGTGATTCCTACTTCATCACTTTCAGTGATCACTATATCATCCACATATACAACCAATAAAATGCACCTAGAATTAGATGTTGTAAAGAACACTGAGTGATTAGATGCACTTCTTCATAAGTCGAACTCAATCATTATAGTACTAAATCTTCCAAACTAAGCATGAGGTGATTGCTTTAAGCCATACAGAGACTTCCGTAATGTGCACACTTTCCCTGACTTCTCCTGAGCAACAAATCCAGGTGGTTGCTCCATCTAAACTTCTTCAGATAAATCCCCATGTAAGAAAGCATTCTTCACATCAAGTTAGTGAAGTGCCCAATTGTAAGTGGCAGCTAAGAAGATAAATAGACGAACAGAAGAAAGTTTTGTAACTGGAGAAAAAGTCTCTGAATAATCCACCCCATATGTTTGAGCATATCCTTTAACAACCAACCGAGCTTTTAATTGAGCAACAGAACCATCAGGATTCATTTTAACAGCGAACACCCACTTACAGCTAATAGCCCGTTTCTCTGAAGGAAGGGACACAAGATCCCAAGTATGATTCTGCTCTAAGACTATCATTTCTTCCTTTATTGCAGCTTGCCAACCATTATGAGCCGGTGCTTCAGCAAGGGGCGTTGGAGCAACAACAGAGTCTAAGGAGGCTACAAAAGACTTGGAGGAGGGAGATAAAGCATGATAAGATACAAAAGTAGAAACAGGGTAAGTGCATGCACGTTTACCTTTACAAAGAGTAATAGGAAGATAAAGGCTAGCATCAGGTAGTGGTAGGGAATCTGGAGACGAAGCAAAATGAGTCGGGTCCATGTCTTGGCCGATGGGAGGTGCCTTAATAGACTGCTGCACACGTCAAGAATAAACCTGACGAATAACAAGTTGAGAGGAAGGAGAAACTACCTGTTTACTGACATTATAAATAAGAAAATCATCCCCTAAATCGCTAGTATACGAAGAAGAAGAAGGCACAGGAGAACCAAAGAAGGGGGTATTCTCGAAAAAGGTAACATCAGCAGAGACCAAGTAATGAACAAATGAAAGAGAGTAACAACGATATCCTTTTTTAGCATGAGAATATTCCAAAAAGACACACCTAAGGGATTTGGGATCCAATTTCGAGACCTGAGTTCGCATATCTTGAACAAAGCAAGTACATCCAAAAATCGAGGAGTAAGAGGGAACAATGTATATGAGGGAAAGAGAAGGGAATATGGAATCTAACCGTCAAGAATAGAAGAAGGCATTCGGTTAACTAGGAAACAAGCAGTAGAAACTGCATCGACCCAAAAAACTTTTAAGACCTACATATGGAACATTAGTACTCGGGCAATTTCTAACAAGTGACAATTCTTTCGCTCTGCTATATCATTTTGTTGAGGGGTATCGATACATGATGACTGATGAATAATACCATGCTGAGAGAGATACGATTGAAAAGTACGAGAAACATATTCTTTAGCATTATTACTTCTCAAATAGATTTGTTGAATTGAGTCTTAACTTCAGCATGAAAGGCATAAAATATAGTAAACAATTCTGATCGAGATTTCATAGGATAAATCCAAGTAACTCGAGAATAATCGTCAATAAATGTCACAAAATAACGAAAACCAGATTTAGATGGAATAGGACAAGGTCCCCACATCAGTATGCACCAAGTAAAAGGAAGACTTAACTCGTTTATTTTATGTAAGCCCTATGATATTTAGCAAATTGACAAGCTTCACCCTCTAAAGCAGAATCTTGTTTCAAACTAGGACATAACTTTCGTAAAACTATGATAGACGGATGACCAAAACGACAATGAAGTTACAAAGGGGAAGATAAGCTTGTGCAAGCAATCGATCGAGGTACTGTCTCAGAAGTTAAATCAAGAACATACAGGCCATTCACCAGACGCCCCTTACCAATAATCTGCTTCGTCCCAAGATCTTGGAAAAGACAATAATTGGGATAGAAATCAACACAACAGTTGAGACTTTTATTGAGTTGGCTAACAAATAGTAAGTTAAAAGGGAAATGTGATAAACATAAAATAGAGGATAATAGGAGAGAATTTGTTGGGTTTGCTGTCCCATGCCTAATTAAGGACCTGGTAGATCCATTGGCTAAAGTAACACAAGTTAAATCAGTAGTAGATTTGAAATAAGATAAAATACCTGTGTTGCCAGTCATATGATCAATAGCCCCTGAGTTAATAACCCAACTACAAGATGAAGTGGAGAGAAAAGTAGCAGGGTTACCTGTATTAGCCAAAGCTGATGTCATAGGAGATGGATGTTGCAACTCATTAGCAGCCGAAAGTTGTTGATAGGCATTGGTTAAACGGGCATACTCATCCTCTGAAATTGTTGTAGGAGGCGAGGATGATTGAGGAAGGGGTAGGATGCCATCCTAAGTAGCCATATTTGCAAATTTTCTGTTATTATTCTTACCTTAGTATTTGAGAGGCTTACCATGTAATTTCCAACAATTCTTCTTGATATGTTCTTCGACTCCACAATAATTATGGGTGCAAGGGGTTCCACTCTTCATAATTTTTTTCTTCCAATCAATTTCCTATCAGTAATTCTTGGAATCTGTAGAACAAGATGCTTCTCCACTATGTAAATACCGATACGTAAATCCGAAACATTCAGCAACACCACAGAAATATCCCAACAGCCTCACCAAACCAACACAATAGAAGGAAGCTATGAAAATCAGAAGCACTCAAAAACAGAAGGTACGGCTGTCTTCTACACCAACACAGACCAGCAATACCTCAAAACTAATAGGATATCCAGACAGGGACAGAGGAGGTGACACCGGAGGAAGAAACTAGTGTGGAAGACGGCGGCTCGTGCGCCCTCATGCGCCCATATGTAGAAACGACATCTAAGATGGGGAGGCAAGTGTAGGTCACGCGCTCAAGATCCGACGACCGAATTTTAGGGGATAATCAATCGGCGCCGGTAGTGTCTTATGAAGGAGGAGGTAAGAAAAAGTTTCAGTGAAAAATGTACCAACCACACAGTTGGTATACTACCTAATGACAAGGCAGAAAACAAAATATAGAAGACTAAGGAAGAGACCTAAAAACACGACTAGGCTCTAATACCATGAGAAGAATGAGAAGTTTTCTATGCATTACTTAGGATAATACTACAGGTATTTATACATGAATACATAGGTTTAAACTAAGAAAATAATCCCTATAATCATGCTAAATCCCAATGACTATGATATTTACATTAACTACATAATCCCTATAATTACATAACTGAAATATTCTGCAACAACCTACTAAAGCATTGAAGGCTCCATGATTTGTTGTTGCACCTTGTTTACCTTTGACCATAACACCAATTCCTGAACTTGTTTAGCCAAGTTGATCACATCCACCTCCGGGATGCTCTATTTTACATCGCCTTTTTCGTTGTCCCTTGCATCATCTATTGGACTGTCTATGACATTACCTACATAATTTCCTTTACCATTCTTCCTTTGCAATTCTTTGTACCAATCCGGCACACCATATAGGAGGAAACACATATCCTTCATATGACCATGTTCGTGACAATGTTCACACTGCTTCTCCTGTTTCTGTGAGTTCCACTTCTTACTGTTTCCTTTGTTGCTTGTTGGCTTCTTATTGATAGCAGCATTAGTATATAGTCCCACAGACATATGATTCCCATGATTTTGAATGACAATAACCATATTTTGCTTTTCAATCTTCAAAACGATTGAGTATGCTTTGTTAACTTGGGGTAGGGGTTCTAATAGCATTATCTGACTAACCACGTTTGCATTTTCTTCTCTTAATCCACGCAAAAATTGCATCGACATTTTACTATTCACAACACACATATTGTACTTTGCAGCTTCACAAGAACAGACTTTGTATGGCATTAAGCAATCAAGGTCATTCCACGTAAAATACGTCGTGACGGAGCTGTTACCTTGACATAAATTGCTTATTTCCTATGCAATGTGGTATAGTTGTGGTCCACTGATTTCTCCTTACCGAGTTTTTAACTCTTCCCAAAGATCCTATGTTGTCGGACCATTGTGAAGGAGTTCGCAATCTCGTTGTTCAACAAATTCAGCAACCAAGCCAACATCAGGTTATCTACTATCACCTATCGTTTGGCTTGAGCAGCGTCCTTGTCGGGTTTCTTAATTTTGCCATTGATGAACCTTAATTTGTTTTTGGATTTTAGGGCTATAATCATCGATATGCTCCATGATAGATAATTGGTTTCCTTCAACGGTGTAGTGACCATAAGACATCCTAGAGTATCAGCGGCGGTGGTTAAGTATGCTTTTGTTTCAATTTCCTTATCAAGATCTAGAACCGGTGGGTTGGTTTGGCTCGAGTCTCCTATGGTTTGTTTCATTATTGTGGGTTAAGTTTGTTTTGGATATTTGGGTTTGGGTGGGATCAGATTTTGCTATGATACCATGTAGTAATTTCAACGAAGTAAAGAAATAGATTACGAGGAAATTAAGAATTTCTCATATTCCTTTTGGTTGCCTTTGAGGTATATATATACATGAGGTACTAACTTTTTAGGTGGCTATAACAAACTCGTCACAAACTAATTATGGTAAAAGAAAAATATTTACAACTTTTTACAGGTCTGTTGAGCAAGGAAAGGGTGAATGAAGATCGTGGAAGATACTTCAGTTGTTCTTTTTATGTCTTAGGCCTTGACATTGCTATGATTATTACAGTGGGCTTGATTGTGCCTGAGTCTGTACCAACACATCTTAATTGGCAGTAGCCAACATAGATTGCAAAATCTTTCTGAAGGCTCACACTGAGTGCCTGTTTGGATGAACTCATATCAGTAGAGCTTTTTTTTAAAAGATCTTTTCTAAGAAACCAATTAATTGTTTGACTATTAATTAAAAAACGGCTTTTTTGAAAAAGCTTCATACAGTAGACTATTTGACAACATAAAAATAAAAAACACTTTTATTAATTTTAACTATATTTTATTTTGTAATAGCAATTGTTATAATTATTAAATAGAATATTTTTCACAAGAAAAGTCATTATTTATGTAATAAACTACATATTATGAATAAATTATTAAATTAGTTATTCGAAACATTTTTCAAAATATTTAAATATGTTCTTCTTCATGTTAGAGCACAAGCCATTCATGGAGGCAAAGGTTCATGAATATATATGAGTTTCTTATTAGTTCACCAATACTCTTATCAGTCTCTTCATCTCAAACTTCTCCTGGTTTGCTGACAGACTTATCTCCTTCAACCCCTTTACCTGAAAACTCAAAAGTCCTATCAAGAGTAAAGCGAAACCGAAGCAGCACTGTAGAAAGCACATAGAACTAGAAGTCAAGTTTTGAGTATCTGTCAACGCAGACCGACGTTTGCGTTCAATGCAGACAAATGCATTGAACGCAACGTAGATGTTGTTCGTCTGCGAGGTCTGCATTCAACGCAGACCGTAGACAAAGGTACGCAACGCAGACAAATGCAAAAAAAAAACAAGAAAGATAACAAGGAAGATAATGCAGAAAAATAACAAAAAAGATAACAAGAAAAAAAAACTTGTGAGTTGATATGTGGGTGTCTTGAAAAGATGAGTTGTTGCTTGTTTGAGAAGACAAAGTTTTGTAAACAGAAAATTAAAGAAACACAACTTTTGATAGCAAAATTCTCTACCCAAAAAAGCTAAAATAAGGAGTTTTTTAAAAAAAAAAGCTCCAAATTTAAGCTTTTGAAAAAGATGTATTTTAGCTTTTTAAAAAGTTATTTTTACTTCAAAAGTGTTTTTAAAGTTTACAGTCAAACACTTATTTTTTTCTTTAAAATAACTTCTGAAATGAAAAAAAGTACTTTTCTACTCACCAAAAGCTAAATCAAACGCACTCTGAAATTGTACATATATTTTCCAGACGTTTCCATCAAAAAGTTGGAGGTCTAGTAATCTGGGAAAGGCCTTAAAAGAGTACGATTTCCTTCTCTTACACTCATTAACTAACCTTGTTCGCGTGGCTCCTCTTGCCATCGTCAAGCTCTGCCTCCCTACAAGTGCCCTTGTGTCTTCTTTCTCTATTCGAGTTGTTATCGATATTATCATCTTATCATTTAAGAAATACTTTATTTTATTTTTTATTATGGATATTTAGTTACATTAGGTTATATACAAAAGAAATAAAAAATTCTTTTTGTCATTTTCACTTTAGCATCTCGTTTCAGGGTTCTCCACATCACAAAGGAAGCCTCCACTATTCGTTAACATCTTCAGGGAATGTTCTATAAGCACACACTTCAGACCCCTGCCTTTCGGCTTTGTCATTTGGATTTTTTAACTGAAATGGCTATGGAGATGAAACGGGCGAGGAACTAGGAAGCCGTGGATTGAGGCGGCACCATCTCTTTTTGATTTTCCTCAAGGCCGTCTAATTCTCCAAACTAGAGAACACTGGCGAGGAGAGAGCCGAAGAAAAGGAGGACTTCCGATTCAAGATTAGGATTTTGTCTACCTGACTACTTCTGGACCGAGAGATGTAAATTCAACGAACACAAGGGTGGGAAGTCATGTTAGCCAGTTTTCTACCCCTCACCTTGGTGTCTTATATTTAGTTTACATACATTCAGAACTACACTTAAGTCAGCTTCTAAAGACATTTCTGCATATGGACTCATATGACGTCACCTCGTTAATAATCAATATAATTTAACCAAGTAATCATGAAGCTAAGGAACAACCACTCACTTATTTTAATCTCAATTTTCTATTCAAGGAAGGGCCACGAAACGATTGAATAAATTATCAGAGTAGGTAGGTAGGTCCTGCATTTGTAGGTGGACAGAAAACATCTTGTGGCCATAAATACGTCGTCCGCCTGATGGGCTAAGTCACCAGAATCCTCCCAGTATTACCTAATTTATATATTAACAAGATAGGAAAAACATACTACAACATCCGCTGCAAGAAAAATATGTTTCAGCTATGAAAATTACCGACTAAAAATAAAGACGATGTACGATGGGCTGAAGCAACGGACGATCGACGCTGGATGCTTGGAAGTTGGAATCAAGAGAGAACGACGACGTTGAAGAACAAAAGAAGATAAAAAATGAAACAAGAGAAGGGGGTTTTTCTGGTAGGTTTAGGTTGATTTAAAAACGACGTCATTTGATTTTTTGTTAAAACCGATAATTATTGACAAAAATTTTTGGTGGTCAGTATTTTAGATGTTTTTTTATCCGCCAATTATTACCCTTTATTTTTACAACAAATTTTATTAATAAAAGCTAATTTTTATTATTAATTTATTATAAAAAATTTTCTGTAAATACTAAATATAGCTGAAATTTTTAATTTTGTGTTGGAACTTGCTTGCTTCTAACATGTAGTTTCTGAAACGTGGTCGCTCTTCCACTCACAAATTAATTCCTAAAGCAAAGCCAAGTCGTGGACTTAGGGAGAGAATAAAGTAAAAGAACGACAACTTTGATTACTAAATCATTGGGAAAAACATGGAATCCGACAAAGACAAGGTTTGGCAAAAGTGGTGGCGATCGATGTGGTCGGTTCATTACATCACCATTTCACGAGAATGAATAGAATGGAAAATGGGTCGGCTTTTATTAATTCTGTGATGAAAGTGAGCTTCTTCTTGTTATATCCATGAACTATGAGGTGAAGTTAGCTAAACTAATCAAAGGTTATGCAACTATCATCCTTAAGGGACCCGTTTGTTTATGTACATTGACAGAGACTTGATAATTCCATTCCAACCAAAAGTAAGCTCTCACTGCAGTATGAATTATACAGATAATTTACACTCTAAATTCACACTAATTAATTACGTCCTCTGAAGCCATAGTCCAGGTAGTGACCTACAAAATTAGCTGGCCACCACTCTTCCAACCTTCAAGTAGAGTGAGGTTGCTCAATAATTCATAACAACCCATTTAAAAGATTTCAGTTTCCCAAGTTAACAAGCTCTAGATGTCGATTAGCAAACCATTAAAAGCAATTGATGGTTTCTTTTTTACAATTCAGGTTTGCTGTATTGTATTTAGCTGGACCTGCACTTTGTCTCTTCTTTATTTTTAGGTACGTCCAGATAAGATCAACTGGCTGGCAATCATCAAGGGCAACTCTGTATGAAATATAATAATGATTTGAGGAATCAAACTTTTGTTTACTTTTTGAAGGATAATGTTAGTGCTCTCTCTTTTGTTTTGGCTTGTTGTGCAGTGAAAAAAAATAATAGAAAATGATTTTACTGGAATCTTTCTTATAAAAAATCATTTTAGGAATGGAGATTAAATCAATTCCATATACTTGAAAAGCAATTTTCGTAAAATTTCCTTTTTATTTTTAAAATTTAATTGTTTGAATTTTGGCTTTGAAGTAAAACATTTCAATTAAGAATCCTTTTTTGCAGTATACTCAAAGTTATCCAACTTTGGTTTATCTTAAAAGCACCAGATGTGGAGGATAAACTATCCAGAGCCTTCACGATTTGGTTCTTAACTTCCAGGCGCCAACAAACCAATGAAAAGAGAAATGATCAAGTATCGGGAAAGATCGGGTTGGCCTTTCAAGGACCTGTCATTTTCCGAGAAAAAATGTTCTTAGCTTTCATTAGCTGAGAAACTAGAACGTTACCGAACCCTACCCTTTTCTTATTTGGTGTAAATAATGACCGTTGAAACACATTATGATAATGGAAAATAAACCGTTGGATTAATCTGGGCGGCTGAGTTTTTTTTAATCGTGGTAGAAAATTTATGTTCATTATGTCATCGGAGTCATAATTGTATATATTATTGTATACTCAATACAGAAGAATACAACACAGCACTCACTTTTTTCATTTCATCTATAAGCTCACTCTTCCTGTTAACCATAAATACCCCACACTGCTCTACTCTCCACCACCTCCGTTTTCTCCTATCTCTAAGGCACAAGTGTATAAAGCGAACGAGTGGCTAAAAGGTCTTAGAAGCACTAGCGTCGAATATGGCTAAGGAAGTTGAAGTTCAAGAAGGAGAATTCTCGGCCAAGGACTACCATGATCCGCCACCAGCACCTTTGATTGATGTGGATGAACTGACCAAATGGTCCTTCTACAGGGCTCTTATTGCAGAGTTCATCGCGACACTTCTCTTCCTCTACATCACGGTCCTGACTGTGATTGGTTACAAGAGCCAGACTGATCCTGCCAAGAACGCTGACCCTTGTAGCGGTGTTGGTATTCTAGGTATTGCTTGGGCCTTCGGTGGCATGATCTTTATTCTTGTTTACTGTACCGCTGGTATCTCAGGTGAGTTCAGTACTCTATACTCTTTTGCTTGTGGGAATACATATGACTGTATCCTTTTTATTAGTACTAATATCATATATAAATATGCTGTACTGTACACAGGAGGTCATATCAACCCTGCTGTGACCTTCGGTCTCTTCTTGGGACGTAAGGTTTCACTCATCAGGGCGATCATGTACATGGTGGCTCAGTGCTTGGGTGCAATCTGTGGTTGTGGTTTGGTTAAAGGCTTCCAAAAGGCATATTACAACAGGTATGGAGGTGGAGCCAATGAGCTGGCTGCTGGCTACAACAAGGGCACTGGCTTAGGTGCTGAGATCATTGGTACTTTTGTTCTCGTCTATACTGTCTTCTCTGCCACCGATCCTAAGAGAAGCGCAAGAGACTCCCACGTTCCTGTGAGTAACTCCTCCGTGACTCGCCAAAATTTTTATTAAAAAAAATCCTAAACTAAGTCAAAGGAAGCCTAATCCCAAAGGAACCATATTTTTAGTCATACTTGAACCGCAACTTCCAAGTTTAAGGATGTCATGCATGAATCTGCTTAGTGTTCCTCGGTTTTCTTTGTTGATTTGATTACTTCCTCTTTAAGTTTTAACTTAAATCAAAGATGCTTTGGTATCTGAGGACTCTATTTTCTGCAGAATTACCTTTTAAAAATATGAAGTCCGTGAGGTTTTCTGATGCGGACAGCAATTAATGATTTAAGTTTTTATGTGAGGAAATTGTAGTAATCGAGACATATTTGTGAAAAATCCTGACGACAGTAAATTTGATTCCCCATGGAATCTAGTAATTTGTCGGTGTTGATCTGTTTCACAACTAGGAAAGGAGTGACTTCAATCACCCTATCTTAAAAACTTTTGGATGAATTGGTCAATGATTATGCAATATATCTATCCAAGCCATGTAATCAACTGATCTTGGACTTGAATGAATGAAGGTCTTGGCACCTCTGCCAATTGGATTTGCTGTGTTCATGGTTCATCTTGCTACAATCCCAATTACTGGCACTGGCATAAACCCTGCAAGGAGTTTTGGGGCTGCTGTTATCTACAACAAAGACAAGGCCTGGGATGACCAGGTACACCTCTACATTCTTCTGTCCCCATTTGAAATTTCCACACTAATCTGTTTTCTGATGGAAACTTTTATGTAATATTGATTTCAGTGGATCTTCTGGGTTGGACCCTTTATTGGGGCTGCAATTGCTGCTTTCTATCATCAATACATTCTAAGAGCAGCAGCCATTAAAGCACTTGGTTCCTTCAGGAGCAATACTTAGAGGAAGATGGAGAAGGGATGGTTGCCTTGAGCAGAATAATCAATGGATGATGAGTGCAAGTTTGTCCTTATTGGAGGGTCACTTGGATGGGCATAGAATTGTAAATGAAGCAATCCCAAAAAAAAAAAAATTGGTCAAGGGTGGTTTTTTTTCCTCTTTTTTCTTTTTATGTTGGTTGTACTTAATGCTGGTGTTATTTATGCTTACTATTACTTTAATCTCTTCATTTTCCTTAAATTATCTTATCCTTCTATTTGTGGAGTTGTTTGCCTATAAATCTAAGTTAAATGGATCTCGCTTTTTTCCCACCGAATATTCCTGTCCCTTGTCATAATAATTACAAGTTCATTTGCTTTGAAATAAAGATAAACTCGCCCACTAAAGTTAATGGCCAGCTAAATGCCACCATTAACATAAAAGCCTCTTTCATATCATCAAGAAGGGTAAGGTTTTTGCCAACATAGAATCATATGCTGATGATGAGGGGTCCACTTTTGATGCTATTTCCTATTTTTGAAAGGCCTTGCTCCAAAATGATCTCTGAACTGAATAATTAAGATGCAGAAAACAACAGTTGATGTAGTAGTGTAGGAGCTTATGAGATGTGAAATGGACATTGCCTTCAATTATACTCTTCTAGTGTCTTGTCTGTAATGTCTAGAGAATCATCCGGAAGTGATTTTTGTTTTTTTGTTTTACTTTCAACGAAACCAGAACTCTCTCTTGACTAAATTAAAATTGCTTTGAAAGAGTGAGAAGATATAAATCTCCCCCTTCTCTGTTAATTATTCAGCCCGGCTGTTCAAATGCGTCAAATCATTGTGGGCAATTGCATTATACTAATATTTCTTTGAAAACGTTGTACCGCCCTATTTGTTCTTATCCTCGAATCCATTAAAATACACCAAGTACCTCCAGTCCAGATCAAAGAGCTAATTAATAGCCATAAATCTGGAGAGTGAGGCCAAAAAGAGTGGGTGAGGTGGCTCTTGCGGTTCTGATTCAAGGACATGAGATAATACCGGCGTTCTTTATGATGATGGACAGGAAGGTAAATAGACTCCTTGCCTTTGTAAACACGGGTTTTTCCACTTCTTTATCATAAATTATTACTGCCTTATCTTGTCCCTGGTATGTGGCTTTTACTGTAATCTAGTGCCTGGTTAGGTAAAGGTTGTAGCTGTTTCGTGATGCACAATTTGGCTTAAATTATTGAGAAGACTTGAAAAGGATATGCTGAGTATTGATGTCACACTCTCTCTAGGTGGCACTGTTCTGGATGAAAACTTTGTCCATTTTCTTACCTTGCTAAGGTAATGTTTCAATACATTACAAGCAAAGGCTAGATGTCTTGTAACTATCAAAGACTGGAAAACAGTAGGCAGAAGACAAAGAGAAGAGAAGAGTTTCTCTCAGCTTTCCACAGCTGATTGGTGCCATCTGATACTCATTTTATCATAATTTAACAATGATCCTTGTGAAACATATTTAACCCATTTGCTTAATTTTTAAGCAATGGTTTGTGTTTACAATACCCATAAAGCTATGATTGAATCTTTTAGGATGATTCAGTTAGTTCTTAATGGTATCCGTTATCTTTCAAGCATCTAAACATTGTGAAGCTTCTAATTAAATACTATGAAGCTTCTGGTCCTTCCTAGGTTATGGGTCACAACACCAGAAAACTTATTGATCTCTGACCAACCCAGCCTAGTTTGCATGATCGCAATAAAAGTAGGAACTATGGGTAGTTATGGCAACCGGCTTAGTCTGGTCCAGCCTGAAAGCAACGGTGTCTTTTTTAAATCGGGTTACCAGCTAGTTTTAGGCTACTTAGGTCTCAACTTGGGTTTGATTTGTAGGAGCAACCGTAGTTGATAATTTATTGAAATAGACTAACTTAAATAATAAATACTTATGTATTTGAGATTGTTATTTTGGTAATTACTGAAACGTGAAAAATAAGTATTTGGCAAGTGCAATTACGATTGCCCAAATGACTAAAAAGCTTATTGATTTAAAAAATTATTAATTGTTGTATGATAATTAAAAATATATTATTAGTCATATAAATTTAATATTATAAATAGTAAAATTTTAAATTAAAATAAGAAAATATATAAAAAATAAATTTAGTAAATAAAATATTTCATAAAAATATATTATTAGTTATATAAATTAAAAATATAAATAACAAAATTAAATTAAAATAAGAAAAATATAAATAAAATAAATTTAGTAAATAAAATATTTCATAAAAATATATTATTAGTCATATAAATAAGAAGAAGATTATATGTTGGATTTGCTTTATATTAGTTAAGGATATAATGAAAAATAACAATTATTAGAAGTTTAATAATAGAAAGTAAAATTTCTACTGCAGAAGTACTTTTCTATCACAACCCTCTTTTTACTTATCGATTTCTGCAATGATATTGCACTTTCTTCCAACCTCTGGTTATTTACCCGCAGATTCAAACATGTGCCTGTGTTTATAAACTACAGCGTAAGTATTTATCCTCACCACACTATAAATCCAAACGTAATATTAGTCCAAAAATCGACCCTTATATACAAAACGAAATAGCTTTGCTAAAAATAATGTCTTTTTTGCCTTTTTTTTTTACTTAAAAAAATTCAAATATAATCAAACCAGGCTTATGCTTGCTGGTTTAACTTTGGGGATATTAGCACATTGAAAGGATAAAGAATTAAAATTTTTTATTTTTTATTTTTGTAACATAACAATTATATTAACAAAATCAAATCTCTTATTTGATGATAAAAAATAATTATGTTTGTAATTTATAGTATTTTATTAATTATAGTATTACGGTAAAAAATTTATAGTATTTTATTAATTACATTAATATAATATTAATAAAAATATTTTTTGCTAATAGATAGAAGTTTTTTAATTGAATTATCTAATTTTAAAGAATTTTCATAAGCTAAATATTGAAAGAACAAATTAAAAAAATGTTGAGCTGTTATGAGATGGACGCAACTCCTGTGAACAGAGCGGTGCGTTGCCCACAACATGTGAAGTCCAAGAAACTGCAATAAACCCCAGAACAGGTGTCTTGTGCATGCAAATGTGAAATGGTCCCCGTCGTCTACTTTCCTGCAATTCACCTTCGCTGTTCGCACACGCAAGAGGTGAGGAGAGGAGGAGATGGAAGTGATCTGAAGAATGACATTGACTTTAATATGTTAGAGAGAGAGAAGGCATTCATTTCATAAACTAGCATGCCTACTCCTTTATCTACAATAATGTCCATAGCTGCCCACTTCTTCACGTACTGGGCTACCAACTATAATTGCCACTTCTAATGGGCATGTATGTGTCATCTGGAATTGGATGAAGATCATAACGTGACCTTTGCTGTTCGTTCAAGTTAAGAAAACCGTTCTTTTCAGAGATGACTTTAAATTAATCGACACGGCACATGCACACCAATTATGCCTATACTTCTGTTTTAATTATGCTCACCATGATTTTGTACTCCTCAAACTTCAATTTCTGTATACTGAAAAAAAGGAAGCCAAGTGAATGATGGGTAATGAACCAATGATTTACTCATTTCCACTTACACATCAGGCACTCAATTAAGAGAGAGCATATGATTCTGAAGGACACCTCACCAAGAACTTAAATCAAACTCGACTAGAACGCCTGACCATAAAAATCGCTTAAGCCCTCTGGGGCATATAGATTCATATGTAAAACTGTGAAGATAGTACTGTGGGGAAATTAGATAAATAGGGTTGTTTTTGGAGAGATTAATAATTATATTCTGTAAAGAAGTGGGAATAATCAGACGTCAAGCAACAACCACTTGACTAGGCCTTATAAATGCTAGTCCACAGCAATCGAACAAAATTCACTCGGAACAACAGCTGGTACTAGGATTACTCTACATCAACGTCTTGAGGTCAACCACCTTGAAGCCAAAAACTCAAGAACATGACCATTCTGTCTTTTTTCTTTCTCTTGTTCTCTTCTTTAGCTTGGTTTTTCCTCGGAGCAGATGCCCAAGGTAGAGCTCCTCATGGTCTTGTCTACGAGAACCCAGTGGCATTCTCGCCATCTGCAGTTGAGTTTTTCCATCCAAAAGGACAAGAGACACATTCCGAGAACGCATGTTCCACATCATCCAGTTGCTCGCCACTGCCCGTGGCAGCTCAAGTGGAGGCTACTAAAGCACAAGAAAGTGCAGTGAACAGCTCCAGAAACGGTGACAAACGAATCGGCGGAGGTGGTATCGCCGCCATTGTCTTTGGTTTAGCTTTTGTGGTGTTTTTGACTATGGGTGCTTACTATGTTTTCATCACACGACGAACAAATATGAGCAGAGCCAACTCTGTGCAACCTGATGCTTGATGCCGTTTGTTACTATAGACTTTTAAGAATCTCACAAGCTACACTTACTAATTCTGTAACGATTCGCCATTTCTTTTCTCTGGTCTTGTTTCAAACTTTCAGTGTGGGATGTATCTATGATTCTACTACCGATTGGTTGCTTGGTTTGTACAAGTACGATACTTTTAAGACTTTTAATGCTAAGTGGATGAATGGGCCCAATGCTTACATTTCCAACAATGCAGCAAGATACATGCAATTGTACTAGATGTCCAAGAAGCCTGAATCAAAAGAATGCAAATAACATCCTAGGCAGAGCAATGCCTTTGACTAACAAAAGGAACATCAGCTAACCGGAGAATAAACAATGGCAGGAATTAGTTAGCCACAAGCTGTGACATGAAGCCCTTCTGAGCTTGTCAAGTTCATGTGATCACAAACAAAAATAGTCTGAAAGAGCATTATCAAATAAATCCTTTTGATGGAAGATTTGAACAAGAGGCTTCCAGATAAATAGCACTGAAAATTTATGTTTTTGTCCCGCTAATTCAGTAATCAGTCCTTATTACTATTGAGTTACCCTCTAGATTTTGACAATCTATTTAGAATGTAGCGTACTGGAGCTCGTAGTTCATCATCCTTGTCCCTGAAGCTTTGAATTATTGCTTAGCGAATAAGAGACTTGAGGCTTCTAAAATACGAAGTCGCTCAAAAATTTTTAATGAGAAAAGAAATAAGTTAGGTCTCTGAAGTCAAGTTAAGTCTACCATAGTCTTTAGTGGTAATGTAACTGCGTAACTGGAATTAATTGCAAATACTGCCAAATGCATTGCGCTTCCCTCATGTTGCTCAAGTATTCCATAGAACATGCACAATACTAGCAATATCAACATGTGCAGTTTCAAAGAATTTACAGTTAAGTGATCAGAATACCGAGACAATAGTCACAAACTCAAACCAAGTTATTTTATCTTTAATTATGCAATGATACAACTTATATATCTACATGTTGCCATCTAGCACATACTTGAACAAAAGTCTAACAAGGTCTAGCATTTCTATCAAGATATTGATGAGATTGATTAGTGTATAAACATAATAAAGGGAAAAAGAATATATTCAATGTACTTCAAAGAGTATAGATAGTAATGTTATTTGTATTATGACTTTATGAACCATGCTCCTAATTCTATTGTCTCAACTCCATGGTAGAGTTTTGAAAATGTCAGGCATACAAAAATGAGAAGTTTCATGAGAAAATGCCAAAAAAAAAAAGATACAATGGCTCCACACCGTAAGAGATTCTCCTTCCAAACTCTATTCCCTGCCTGAACTCAGAGAAGCGATCACAGGACCAAATGCCTCATCCACAGCTTTATTCCACATAATTCCAAACTGGGAGCGAAATTCCTTTCCAAATATAGGTTTTATCAACTGAAAAAACATTCCAATCAAAACATTAAGACCATTGTCCTGCACTGCATGGAGTTCATCATTTTACAGGAAAAATGTTAGAATAACATAATCAACAGTCACAGTTCTCACTCTTTGGGGGCAACAGCGTCCTTACCCCAAAGATGTACTACAGAAAGTAGGCTACAATTAAGGTTCACCGTCCTCACATAACAAGTGGCATATAATGACTTTGCAAAAACTTTGTTGCTAATACTGAAAGGCAGGCTGAGTAAGCTCTTCAACATTTCTGAGGATACTTACATTCAGAATACATAAATCACACGCAAACACAAGATCAGCTTTGTGTTTCTTAGTCTCATGTCAATAACGAAGACAGAATTTACCAGGAAGTTCAAAGAAACCCAAGAGATGAAAGATATCCATAATCAAATACATAACAGTTACTAACTCAACATTGTATTTAGAACACTATTCTTCACCAGGAGATCTACATAAAGCAATCAATGATTATTACAAAGTAAACATTGTATTGTAACTATTATCCTAGCAATATATAACAATCCCAATTAAAAATGATCTTAACTACTACAAATTTTGTTTTTAATCAACTAAGAGCTAATTTCTCTCAAGAAGCATGTTATAACAACTTATAATGAGGTTTGAGATGGGCCAAAGGTGCAAAAGCCTACCAATATTTTTTAAAAGATCTGAGTTAGTTCTTGTTATCTTGATACCACTTTACATCTTGTAAGTTTTTCAACGCAGGGAGCTCAATCGCTCAATAGTAAATGAACCATTAAACACATTGTTGGAGAGATTAAAGAAGCAAAGGCCAGAAATGCCAGTGGGCTGAGGGATGAGACCGGAGAACCGCTCAGGGTCGAGCAAGAAGTTTTGGAGATAACGTAGGTGAGGCAGTTGGAGGGGTGAGGTGGTGAAGGTTAGAGAGGGAAAAGAGAGTGGCGGTGGTTGGTGGGTGGTGGTCTAGTGGATATGTCACCCAGCTGGTATGTCACATTGGATGAATTAACAACCCAATAACGAAGACCAAACAGTTAAATTTAAAGATACAAAAAATACAATTTTGTAAATATTGAGGTGTGAGGTAATAGCATACATAATGACAGAATTGTTTATATCTTTTACTAAACATTAGGAGACAATTTACACCTTTAGCTTGGGGATAAGGGTTGAAGAAGGTAATTATAGAAAGTATGGTCATGGTCAACATTGTAAGGTGCAGACAATAACTTTTGCCATAGCTATGTCGCTGTTTCTGTAGTTATATACATGTTTGTAAACATCTGTATTTCAATTAGCATTGAAGCAAAATCTCTTTAAAACAAACAGGAATAGCTGTGCGCAAGACAAAGAACTTTGGAATCAGGTTATGTTCTGTCTAAATTGTATACCAGAGACCTTCCTTCACGAATTCAAGAAATGATAAACGAGAACTAAAGCAGGCAAATTCGCACCCTCCCCCCACCCAGAAGAAGGAGAAAAGAGGAAGAAAGAAAACTAACAAGAACACATAACTAAAAGAGGCACATGTTGTGTTTTAATTCTCTTTACTGGTAACAACATGTTAATCTCGAGCATTTTAGAAGCCAACCTGAGATTGGGCATGGGACTGAGATGGGTCATCGGCGATAGATTGGCGGATTCGCTTCCGCTGCTCCAGAACGACGATACTCGTCAATGCACTCCCCAGCGCGAACCCGAGTATACGTTCCTGCCAAATCCCAAAACCCAATACTTTTCACAATTTCTCCACCCAATCGGTGAAACAAAAACTGGGGATTTATTTACCTGAGCAAGAATACTGATCATGGTTCGTTTTGATTCCAAAGACTACCCAAAAGATTAGCGAAGCAAGAATTGCGAAAAGGTAAATTGATTAGGCTTTTGTCGTCTGTTCACGGGCTGGATGTATGATCCATAGGTATGAATGTATACACTAATGAGGCCTAGAGGGTAGTCTATCTTATAGTCAGCAGCCCATATCCAATAATTTTTCAGACATTCTTTAAAAAACCGCTTAGGGCATACATTAACATTACCGTAATCAATTGAACACAGCTTGCTAGAATTTAAAGAGTTACAAACTCTTTACTTCCCAAAGCCTTCTCGTGCAAAACAACGCCAACGTTGAATATCCCGTCAATTTAAATAATAAGATAATAGGCAAACGTATTAACGAACCTAAATTTCTAGCATTCTAGATTTTCGCTCTCTTTCGAATAATGAGAGAAGCCCTTTGAAACTAGACCAAGACGACGTCGGACAACGATTTGACAGGATACATTCTTAGGACGTTGACTTCTATGACCATTTCGTTATAAACGCCTCCACTGTTAGATCTCACTTCACTTTTTGTATCCCTCACTCCCTCCCTCGATCTCGATTGCTTGTCAACTTCGCCGACAATGTCATTTCGCTTCATTTTCCTTCTTTCTCTGGCAGCTCTCCTCTTCCTCTCTCAGCTCTCACCTTCTCTGTGTAAAGAAGCGAAGTCCAATTCCGCCGATGACGACGATGAAGATCTCAGCTTCCTCGAGGAGGAGACCGACCACACCACCAGTGCTCCTGCTCATCACCACTTCCCCGATTCCGACGGATCTGGCGACGATGCCGACGACCTCGACGACTTCGACAACTATTCCGATTTTGACGACGGCGATTCCGATTCGTACAAGGCTCCAGAGGTCGACGAGAAGGATGTTGTCGTTTTGAAGGAGGGGAATTTCAGTGACTTTATTGAGAAGAATAAGTTCGTGATGGTGGAGTTCTATGCACCTTGGTGCGGTCACTGTCAAGCACTTGCGCCGGAGTACGCCGCCGCGGCTACGGAGCTGAAGGAGGAGGACGTGGCGTTGGCGAAAGTTGATGCAACTGAGGAATCGGATTTGGCTCAGGAGTACGATATTCAAGGGTTCCCAACTGTTTTGTTTTTCGTTGATGGTGTGAACAAGGCCTATTCTGGTCAAAGGAATAAGTAAGTGTTAGCTTTGCTTAATGTTTCTAGAAAAAGCACGCTAAACTTTAGCCTTATGGATTTTTATTTTATTGTTCTTGCACATTGATAGTTGTTTGGTTGTAAATGTAGGGATGCTATTGTGACATGGATCAAGAAGAAGATAGGACCTGGTATTTATAATTTAACTACGTTGGATGAGGCCGAGCGGGTTTTGACATCTGAAAACAAAGTTGTTTTGGGATATCTGAACTCTTTGGTGGTACTTTTTGCATTCTCTGCCCTATAATTATATCTCTCGTTATCTCTTTCTGTTTATTTTCTTTATTTTTGTATTTGATTTTAAATTGTTTCTTGTAGACCTAATATGAAGATCTGAAGTGGGAACGTTGGTTCCTTTGGGAAAATGATTAGGAAAGCGTTAGGATAATTTAATTGACTCAAATGTCTTGTGGAATGATTTTCTTTTCTTTTTTTTTTTGGAATTAAATGGGGTTGCCAATAGAGGGCAATCCTCCCTTTTGCAAATTCTATTCCTTGTAGGTGAGGATTTGAACTTAGGAATTCTTGGTCTTGGAGTGACTTCCAACAATTAGGGTACTTCCCCATCTTCAATGGTTTTCATTCTTTGGAAGGAACCAGGTAGCACCTGTTTTGGCTTTTTAATGGAACAAGATTCTGCATACCGAGTTCTCTGACATTGTTCTCTTCATGATAACAACATTAATGAGAATAAAGAAACCGATAGTAAGCTCTGTTTCTGTGGATGATCCTTTAATTGCTATGTAAATTGTGGCAAGTTTATTTGAGCTTTCAAAACAAATTGTTGAATTTTGCATGGTATTGGAGTTCCAAGTGCAGTTAACTATTGAGCTCTTTGTCCTTACGTTACTATAAGCATGTAACTGTTATCGTATGATGTACATTCGTTTGCTAATATTCCATCTTGTTCTGAGATCATATTGAATGCCTTCCTCACCCACTTGTTTCTATTCAATGGAAACAGGGCCCTGAGAGTGGGGAGCTTGCCGCTGCTTCAAGACTGGAAGATGATGTCAACTTCTACCAAACTGTTAGTCCTGATGTGGCAAAGCTTTTCCACTTAGATGCTGAAGTAAAAAAACCTGCTTTGGTTCTGATTAAGAAGGAAGCTGAGAAAATCAATCATTTTGGTACCTTGTTATGGAGCTTGTCAATATCTGTATGAAATTTGTAAACACAACTCTTTTTATACTGATTTTCTCATCTTGTAGATGGAAACTTCTCCAAGTCTGAGATATCAGAGTTTGTTTTTGCCAACAAGCTTCCTTTGGTGACAATTTTCACTAGGGAAAGTGCACCTTTGATTTTTGAGAGTTCAATCAAAAAGCAGGTTAGAGTTATCGCCCTGTATTTTTGGCTTGTAGTTACAAATAATTTGATTGTTTAACATGTCTCATTGAATATCTTGTTTTCCTTTACTCAGCTGTTGCTGTTTGCAACTTCAAACGATTCAGAGAAAGTTTTCCCAGTATTTGAGGAATCGGCTAAACTTTTTAAGGGGAAGGTAACTAATAAAGAATTATTAAACTTACTATTCCATTGTCAATATTGTCGAATGATTCCAACAGTTGAAAAGAGTGTACTGGACCTTTTTAGCCTCTTATTTTTCTTCTTAAATGAATAAATATCAATACTGACATTATTCAGGTGATATTCTTTGAAAAATGAAAAATTGCTTTACTGAAGTCTTTTGTTTCTATTGCAGCTTATCTTTGTCTATGTGGAGATGGACAATGAGGATGTTGGGAAGCCTGTTTCAGATTATTTTGGTGTCTCTGGAAATGCTCCAAAAGTGCTGCAATTCCTTCCACAGAAAATGTGTTGTTTTTTTTATCTCATATAATTTACATATTCATTATGATTGAAATTGTTTTATGCATTGCATGCAGGTACTTGGCTACACGGGAAATGATGATGCCAAGAAATTTGTACTCAATGGGGAAGTTACTGTAGATAAAATTAAGGTTGAAACTGTACCTCTATTATTCTTCACATATTTATCTTGCACCAATGCTATTTACGACTTCATTTATATTTAGTTTCAAAATTTGCTGCCTTGAGGTTTTACATCGTTGTGCATTTTTGGCTTTTTGTTGGACCCGAGGAAAGTGGTGCTGAGAGTACTGGCATGTAAATAACAGCAGCCTAATGGCATTTCAATTTTTGGTTCTCTTTTTCGTCTCTCAGGCTTTTGGTGAGGATTTCCTTGAGGACAAGCTAAAACCTTTCTTCAAGTCGGATCCAATTCCTGAAACTGTAAGCTAATGGTTGATGTTTTTGTCCAATTGCATGTTAATTTCCATCTTTTGATCTAGCCACAATTCTGTATTTGGATGTTGTAGAACGATGGGGATGTCAAAATAGTGGTTGGTGATAATTTTGATGAGATTGTTTTGGATGAGTCAAAAGATGTTCTCCTTGAGGTATGGCCCACTGAGAAATGTTTTTTTGTGTCTTCATTCTTTGCCTGCCCTCTCCATCTTTTGTTTTTTGGTCCTCATTCTAATTAATGCTTTATGTATAGATCTATGCACCTTGGTGTGGACATTGTCAAGCTTTGGAACCAACATACAACAAGCTTGCCAAACACTTGCGGGGCATTGAGTCTATTGTTATATCAAAGATGGATGGAACAACAAATGAGCATCCCAGGGCAAAGGTACCTTTCTGGGTTGATCGTAGGAGGGGCTTTGGAATTTTGCTGAAAGTTGGTGTATCTTATTTTCATGTAACTGCTTGGGTTTTTTGGATGTGATCAATATTCCTTTTATCTGCTTGGCTCTACTTATATAATGCATCTCTTCCTACCTTGCATCACACAATTGATTCATCATTTCAAGTGCTATGGATTGTCTTACCAGCATTGCTTTTGAAAACATTCAAAACTCTAATAGAGACGGGATTTCTTAGGGCACATCACTTTCGATTTCAATCCCCTTTTCCCCTTGCAGGCGGATGGGTTTCCAACACTTCTTTTCTTCCCAGCTGGAAACAAGAGTTTTGATCCAGTAAGTGACCTTCAAGAATTGAGTTTGAAACTGTAGCTACTGCAAAGTTTTATGGTCTTTTGGCATGTTTTATCAGTAGAGGACATTCATGTCTAAAATGCTGTTTCAATGGTGTTAACAGATCACAGTAGATACTGATCGTACTGTGGTGGCATTTTATAAGTTCATCAAGAAACATGCTTCAATCCCATTCAAGCTCCAGAAACCTGCGTCAACACCAAAGCCAGAAAGCTTGGATGAGAAAGTGAGCCCTGAGAGTAGCTCTAAAGAGGCTCAGGAGGGTACCACGAAAGATCTCAAGGATGAATTATAAGGATTTCGTGTACGGTAATTTATGCATTGTGCCCTTTTCCACCAGTTAGGCTAAAATGAATAGCATCAGTATTCGAGGTGCGGTAGATTGAGTAGAGGTGGAGAAACAGAAAGGCCTTAAAAACCTGAAACTTTCCTTCCCTGGAAAAAGAAAGAAAATCAAGAAACGACATAGTTAATATGTACTAGCAATGGAGTTTTGTTTTCCTTTTTCTCTAAATCTTTAGTTTGAAGATTCCAACTTAGTTCAATAAAAGGCTTCTTTTGGTTGTCTTTAATGTGTTACGATGAGTGTCCATCCGAAGGCAACCAGTTGGAAGAGACGTTTGTATTTATCTCTAAGATATGATGCATCTCGTGTTCATCTGTTAGACACGACAGAGCTGAACAACGTGGGATTGCATTCAATGAACATTTTAAATGTGTTGGGAGAGGAGGATGACTCTTTAAACATATGCTTTTGTCTTCAATTTAAGAGGGATAAAAGGAATCATAAATTCATAACGGCTGAACACAAAAAGGATGAATTTCCCTGTTCATAATAATGGTCACTTACAATCCAAGGTTAATTTGACATTCTAATATGAAAACAAGAAGCAAGAAGAAGACGAATCCTAATTTTCTCGAGATCTGATTAGTCCATGTGCGTTGCTTTTAGAGACTGAAGTATCAAATAGTAGAAAAGCTAAGCAAAGTAAGCAACACTCAAAAGAGGAAAATCTCGGCCAAACAGGATATTGTTATTTTTAATTTTTATTACAAATCCCAGCAATTTTGCTTTCAATTTTTTTATTACAACTCTTAATCAAATATGCTTTTATTAAAAAATAAAATTTTAAAACATAACAAATTATAAAAAGTGGCTTAAAATTGGGGATCAGATCTTCTGTTTGTTCCTATCATTTTTATTAAATCTCATCAACTTATTTATATTAATCTTATATAAATATATGAATAAAATTTAATAAAATAGAGTTAAAACAGATTAACTCATATAAATATATAGATAAGATTTAATAAATTAAAGTGTCAGTATACATATATATATGTATATATATATAATAAATTTGCGACAGATTAATAAAAAAAGGTTTGATGAGTCAAAAATTCCGTTCATTTAGTATCTCTAGAAGAATGTAAATAACCCCTTTCGGAAGAGGCATCATTTTCGTGGAAAATGAAATAGTACCTCATTGGTATTGTGAGTGTATTATAGGAACATCGTTGTTTTTCAAAAAATCAGATCTTCTCCTACCTTGTTTTATAAGTACCTTCTTGACTGAAGATAAAGCCATGAGTTTCGGAGAGGAGATGAGATCATGAGATAAGATGAGACCGTAAGTCTCTCTGAAATTCAAAATCAAATATATTCAGTTATCGTGAATCTAGCAACCAAACAGCTTTATCTAATAACCGTCTCTCCCCCCACTTCCTATCTCTTTATCTTTTGCTCTCTGTCGCGTCGCTACTCTGTTTGTTTCAACTCACTCAAATCCCATGGCGGCCAGTTTTTGGTTGTGCGCATTCATAGCTTTCGCGTCACTACATTCCGCTTTTTCTCAGGACCCGCCGGAGCAGCCTCCATCTCCGGCTCCCGCCGCCAACGTTTCAGCTCCATTCCCTCCTCCGGAGAGTGGATCTCCGTCGCTCCCGCCTTCCGAGTCTCCACTTTCGCCGCCGCCGTCAGGTCTGGCTCCTGTATATACTCTTCCTCCTCCGTCCATTGCGCCGGTGAGTCCTGAAGTTCCTGCTCCAGCACCGGGGAGTCCTGAAGTTCCTACTCCAGCGCCGGGTAGTCCTGAAGTTCCTACTCCTGCACCGGCGGAAGAAAGTGACGTGAATCACATCGACAATGTGGGAAACGATGAGGCCAGCAAGCCAAAGGGAATGAATGGCGGAAAGAAGGTGGGGATCGCGATTGGATTAATAATGACGGCGGCCGTGGTTGGATTTGGAGCAGTTGTGTACAAGAGGAGGCAGCAGAATATCAGGCGATCTCAGTATGCTTACAGTGCGAGGAGAGATCTTCTGTGAATTTAATGGCGACTCTGAATCTTATTAACATTTCGAGGTTATTATTTTCTAGATTTGAATCGATTCTTTTTCATATTTTGATTTTATATGTCTATGTTTCTTCGGTCGTTTTTTTGTTCTTTCCGAGTTCTTAGTGGGTACACGGTTTAAAATTTGATTACTTTCAATTAATTATTCATTATTAGCACCTTGAATGTTATGTTACCCGTAGCGGATGAGAGATCCGAGTAGTGGATTGGCGTTGAACTTCTTATTTGTTTTTATATAATTCTTAATAAATATAAGAAAGATAAACAAGGGGAGTGATCTATAATTTGTCATAATTAGAGCACCAAGAGATGAATGTAAGCTATCATCGTATCTTCTCTGTACTCGTTCCCTCGTTACAGTTGAAGTAAAAGATAAAAGTCATTTCACTAGAAATCTGAGAGCCGAGCAATTCATGAAATCCTCAGGAGAAAAGTAAAAAAGAAGAATGGAGAATAGATTCAATTCGATACTAATCGAACTTTATATAAATGCATCAAGCAAAAGTTATGTATGAAATGACACGAGAAAAAATTTGCCACGTTCTGGAGACTTGTATATGGTAGTTTGCTAGAGACCTTAGAAGCTTTACATGTACAAATGATCTTCGCCGCCTCTTTATTTTTATCAGCCGAATTCCTACTTCTCCTTACTCATCCGCAGGAGGATCCACCCAGCGTCCATGATCCTTAATTAGCTGGATCAAGGCATCAGTTGCCTGCTCCATGTCTATTCCACGCTTCACCACAGTCTGAAATGCAATCCAACCTCCCATCAGTTTCATACACAATCTAACTCTTTAGATGCAAAACAATTTCCCAAACTGGATTATGATTATTAGTGTGCAAGTCTGCCTCTGACTTGAATACTAAAAACAAACCAAGAATTGTCCCAGCATGTGCGTTAAACATGGATATGGGCACTTCCTATTATTTTTGCATATCGAAACTAACTAGAAACAGGAAACATAAAACATAAAACGGAAATGTGTACGTAAAACGCAGGAAATAATGCATTACCTTTCCGACGTAAAGGTCAATCTTTCCGGGAGCACCACCAACGTAACCAAAATCGGCATCAGCCATCTCACCGGGACCATTGACAATGCAACCCATGATTGCAATCTAAGGAAAATGGAAGATGTAACCATTATTCTACCAGGTTATCTGAAGTCTGAACAATATAAAATTATAAAGCACTGAATGCCATCTATCAAGTAGTTAAAGGAAATCAATACTTACCGAAACACCAGGTAAGTGGTCGGTCTTTTCTCGTATTTGTGCACTTATTTCTTGAAGGTCAAACAAAGTTCTACCGCAGGATGGGCATGATACATACTCCTGAAATGAGATTATGATAATTAAATAAATCAGCAAATGATATCACATCTCAATGATTAATTACATCCAGTTTGCTGCAAATGAAAGCCAAAGGCTCATACTGTTTTTGTATTCCTCATTCTGCACCCTTGCAATAAGTTGAAAGATGTATCTCTGAGAAAATCGAAATCCTGATCTGGGGCTTCCACAAAGATACCATCTCCCAGACCATCTACTAGAAGAGCCCCGGCATTTGTACCAGCACTAATGACCAAGTCATCCCTGCAAATACAAACACATGTTGCAAGTCAAAACCACAGATTTCTTGCGTGCTAAAAGGTGTTAAAGAAGTTTAGCAATTACCTGTGAGTCCCACTTGGAAACTGGAGATGATGAATTACAGGGAAATCCAGACCATTGTCACCCATGTACTCAAATAACCTGTAGTGACCATTACAATGAAACTGTCAAGATACAACTTGATGTGAATAAGGCAGTACACTGAAAAACTTGCAATGGATTGTTCAAGACCATGAGAAAAGTTTCTTAAGGTCCAGTTTTCGGAAAAATGTCAACAGGCACATCTGAGGACCTAATCAATGGGTTGTTTGCAATCTAGTTGACACTCCTGACAAATATGGCCAACAGGAAGAAGCTATGGGCAAAAGGGAGGTTAAAACAATTCAAAGCTCTCTCGTCTTTTATAACAGAGAAGATGTATGCGTACTCACATGAAACTATGCTGTGTATTTGTGCCATAGGTTTCTTGTAGGAAAATTAAATATAAGGGAATCTAATGTAAACTGAATGCATAAGAAAAAAGTTTTTAAATTCTGAGGTGGTACCTCCTTCCCGCTTGCACTCTACCATTCTTATCCTCTGTAACAGGCAGGTTATGAAGAAGCATTGTGGCATCAGTGTCCTTGAGGATCTCCAATTCTTCGTAAGACTCATCCCCACGTACAGACACAACCAAGCGCGTACCTGATAGGTAATTTCACATGATATAGTCAGAATTTGAAACTAACGCCAAAGAAACAAATGACTGAAAATATTTTAGTGGAAAAAATGACCCTTCAGTTATAATCAAATAATCTGAGAATGGTGTAAAGTTTCACCTTCAGGTAAAAGTTTGTGAGCACCACTTGACAACTCCTTCAGATTTACAAGAACCATGGCATTGGGTAAGGGCTTTGTTAGTTGCTCTGACAAAGGAACGATTACCCCCATACTAATATCTATCAGCCTCTTGAGAGCTAGGCGCTGGCATGACACAAAATGCAGCACCAAAAATCATTCTTAGTCTTTGTTAGAGAAAACCATAAGATGAATTTGATTGATCATAGGTTGCTAATTAAAGAAACACATAAAAGATGACGAAAATGAAAAAGAAAGTTGAGATTTTACAGCATCACTGTCGTCCACTGGTGGAAGCTCTCTCACCAAGATGGAGTCTACTGTTGCCAGATCCTAAATAAAGACACTTCTGTGAGTTGAAATGGAAAGAATGAAGTATATATTTTATGACCATTCAGTGCATTAAAACAAGGTTATGGACCTTGAAGGGCATCCCAACAACAAGCTTTGCTGCAAGAGACCTGTAGAGGAGCTCTGGTGCCTGAAAGGGAAAGAACAAAATATTATTGAAATGATTAAGGTCAATATACTTCCCTTTGAGATATTCAAAAGAGCTGAGAAGTTAAAGAGCTCAGTGGTTACCTTTAGTTGATCCAGCGATACTGACATGAGAACAGAACCATCCCGGTGCAGGACACCTCTATAATCCACCTCCTCACCCTGTAAATCAAGGAATATAAGTTTCCAATTTGCATTTTTGCAAACCCTAAATAGAGCACTTGATGAAAAAAAGGTATAAAGAAATTCGAGGCTGACCTCTTTTTGCACAGGAAGTTGGCCAGTTCTGCGTTGGAAATCAAAATAGCGTCTGTGTTTTTCTTCAAATGGTGCCTAGCAATAAAAATTTCATCGAGTTACTCAACAGATCTAGCAGACATCCTGCAGTAACTAAGCACTCTAGTACGGTAAACACAAATAGAAGCATACCACTCCTTTCTGCAGTTGCGATGCTTTCATGCCAAGGTTGGCCAACCTTTTGCAAGGATCTATCTCCAGCTCTGGTGCTTCTGTAAGCGAGACTCTGATTGTATCACCCAAACCATCCTGCACACACAAGAGCATTCCTGATTCTACAATGAAGAGGTACATGCAATGCCCTCTAAGATTTTATGTCCAGGAATAAAGAATATGCATAGCTTCAACAGCAGACATCTATGAACACAGTAAAAACATTTTCACCAAAAGAAAACTGTCATCTCAGCCTCAGCAAAATCTGACGATATCTTTTCTTGGAAACGCTACGACCTAAAGACAGGTTTAAGCAAAAATCATGCCCATTGCGCCAATGCAAAAAGAACTTATAAAACTAAGCTGCCACTACTTAATACAAAATTATGCTTCCAAAAGGAAGTAGGTTCAACTCTGATTATGTGATCAATGTATATCAAAGGGCATAGTTCTCTCTTTCAAGATCCCACTTTGGTATGATTATAACTGTTGATTGCCACCGTGACATGTAAGATTTCTAAATGGTCATTACTTATGCTCAATATACAATTGGCATTATGATGATACCTGAAGAAGAGTTCCAATGCCAATTGCAGATTTCATACGGCCATCTTCACCTTCTCCAGCTTCAGTGACGCCAAGGTGCAATGGATAATCCCAACCCTGAACATACATTTCTGCTACAAGAAGACGGTATGCCTGGACCATCACAACTGGGTTGCTTGCTTTCATTGAAAAGACAAAATTATGGAAATCCAATTTGCGGCAGATCCTTGCAAATTCAAATGCAGATTCAACCTGTTTTATAGAAGCAAATAACATTAATGTGTCTAAGCCTCAAAGTATAAAATCAATTTTTAAGTTTTCAGCAGCATGAAAGAAAATAGATCTTCACCATTCCCCTAGGAGAATCTCCATAATAGCTCATTATACGATCTGAAAGGCTCCCGTGGTTTGTCCCTATACGCATTGCCCTTCCATATTTCTTACATTTCTCAACCAGTGGTGTAAAAACCTGGTGATGTAAAAACAGGGGGACTGTCAACATCCAATGTGAGAACATCAATGAAAAAAGAGTTGAGTGTTGACAAACGTTGTATACTGTTCTACCAATTTTATGATGCTGAATTTATGATTATAAACAAAAGTGTTGTTTTGCATTTTTTGTTCAATCCCTAGGCCTAGAAAGCAATATGCATATTAAAATTCAACTAGCTTGTAAACTGATATTTGCTGATTTACCATCAAAGAACTAGATTACTGGAGTATCAATTGGTTTTGGAACAGAAATTTCTTAGGCAAGAAAGATCTTGTAAGATTTCAGGGTGGTACTAAAGCCTGTAACTTCTAAGACGTACAAAAGCGCTAATCCAGGATAATTTCCATGAACTCCAGTCACAAGCTTATCTGACTCTGAATGGATAAAATTGCAGTAATTATGGCATACCATGGCCACTATGCCAACTCAAGAAGTGTATAATAAGGTTTAAATGCAAGAAGCTAGATCAAATTGAGGCAAAAACACTCTATAAAGGGTCATTGAGATAGAAAAGTAGTTTTACCTGCTCAATATGCTCAAGTTCTTTCTGATAGTCATCTTCTGTGTACTCTAGCTTCTCAAACTGTGCCCGCCTATCAGCTGCAATGAACACCATGGTGAATCCAATACTGTTGTTTAATCATTCAAAAATTGTAAGTGAGCAGGGCAACACTGTACCAAAATTTCCTGGGTTGACACGAATCTTGTCAAAGCACTCAGCCACTCTCAAAGCAACAGTAGGAGCGAAGTGGATATCAGCAACCAAAGGTATATTATAACTGCACAAACAGGATAGAGCAAGATAGTTGATCAGGATGTGAATCATGCAACCGAAGTTTAGCACAGTAAATCAGGCTTACTTTTTCTGAACAAGAGAGTTCTTTATTTCAAAGCACGCATCAGCTTCTCTCTTTCCTTGAACTGTTATCCGAACTATGTCTGCTCCCTTGTCTGCTATTCTCATTACCTATCAAAAGTAGGGCAGTTAGTTTCACCAGAAAAATGCAAACAAAACATAGACCATTAACTCAAACTTGAAATTCTTCTACGAATACCATAAATTTGACTCTTTAGTTTTATGATAATATCCATAACACTTCACAGTTGACTTTGGACTTTGGAGTCTTTTCGAATCATGCATATCAACTCAGGCAGTCAGATTTTATGCCCTTAACTCTTGTTTATCGTAAATTTGTTAACATCAGCCACATAATCAATCAAAATTCAACTCCATGGAAAAATAAAGCAGTAAGATATGATGATGCTGACAGAACATGAAGAACAATGGCTTTTTTTATCGTATATTCCTTCGTGTAGGCTTGCGTATGAGGAGTTGGAAAGGCAAAAACTATAAATACCTCTTCAACTGTTCCAGCTACATCCTTAGTATGAGATGTCGTCATAGTCTGAATTCTTATGGGATGCTCACTACCAAGAGGCACATTTCCCACCATCACTGTTCGTGTCTTCCGCCTGACTGTCTTGTGAATGGATTCACAGTACTTTTGTCTGGGAACTACATGGAGAGAAACATTGGTTAGACATCAAGACAATCAAACAGAAAAAAGGTTGAGAAATTACTGGCCACGACCTTCAACCAATGCATCTTTTATGTTTAGTTAAAGAAACAGATTCAAACACCAACTATTTATCTCAAGCAACCATCTTTTCTTTTCAGCTTCTCAATTTTGATACTGCTAGAAACAAAGAGCACTCAAAGAAGAGAAAGTAACTTCAAATCAAGTTTTACCTAACAAAGGGCTTCCCTCTGAGGCGGGCTGTAGCTCAACAGTAGAGTTGCGAATCATAGAAACTCTTCTGCGACCAGACTTGATCCTCTTCAAGTCGCAAATTCTCACAAAATCCAAGTTTTTAGCAAATCCCAAGCTGGAGTCCCTGCTCTTGAGACCCGTAAATGATGTGGGCACAGCTCCAGTCGCCATTTCGACCAAAGATCACCCTCACGAATCTATTTCCACAATCACGTAACAAAAATTAAGCAACCCAATACACAAGACATACCAGAACACATAAAAGCGGACGAAAGTCTGCATCTTTTAAATTATCTTCCAATTCGACATATGATTACAAACAGAAGCAACCAACAAGAATTATGTGAGAGGGAAACATAATATATCAGAACTCTTCAAAAAGCAACCTTCTTACCCAATTCCCCACACCAAAAACCCCTTGGGAAAGAGAGAAGAAAAAAGTGTTTTCAGGCACAACCAACAAGAAGAGAAAGAAAGATAGCTGAAGGCAAGACAGTTCAACGTGAATTCACAAACAGAACCTTAATTATTCTTACCGGAAGAGAAGCAAAAAGACAGAAGCTTGAAGATTTTCAGACAGTGAAAGTATTGAAAGTGAAGGGAAGGATCTGGAGAGAGCAAACTAGTGGTGAGAGAGTGCTCGTCCTGGTTCAAGTGTTGGGCGAGGAATTTGAAGGCAAACGAATGGATTTCTATTTATTGAGTTCGAAAAGAACGGGAAGTGCCAGTACGCAGTAGACGCCAAAATGCTCTTGTGAGCATCTTTTCCTACCAATCCAAGTGGCTGGCTACTGCAAATTTAGAGTTTTAAGGCTTTTGTGGATATTTGTGAACATCTCCCTCATCGTTTGGTTATTCCCTTCTTTGTCCCCGATCCAAATAACACCACCAATCAAAGGCAAAGCTCATATTTTATGCATGGGAAAGTGTTGAACTTGTAGGTAGGAGGAGTCGATACAAGGGCTTAAGTGCAAAAATAGAGAACCTACAAAATATAGGAATCTTTGGAGTCCCATTTTGTGAATATTCCATAACAAAGGGAGCGTGCCGGCCTCAGACTCTGATTCCTGACTGCCAAACCTCTTTCATTTGAAGTCTCCTTTGGCTGCTCTATATTGTATCACTAGTCACGTTTTTTTATAACACCATTAGTTTATTTTCCCTCATTTTCTTTGTTTTTAATATTTTTGTTAAACCGTCGCCGTTTATTTTACGTATTACAATAAAAGAAGTTGAATAATAATTTCATAAAACAAATGTCCACCGCGTAAATGAAAGTTCAAAACTGAGGTTAAACATGTTCAAAAGGACCGATTTGACGGCTGATGGCAAAATCACATGTATCATTTCAGTATGTACTATGTACAGTCCGACATTTTACGTTAGAAACGCCGTCAGCCGCTCTTGTCTCTGTCCAATCCAAGGACAGAAAATTTTGATATGTGTATAAATAAAATTCTAATTTCGACCGGATTTAAAGTTAGGGCATAAGTGGATTGAAGCAACATGTAATAATATTCTTTTCTGACCAAAAATCATGAGTTTGAGATATAAACATATTTTTTTATAAAGTATAAAAAAAGTTGCATATAAAAAGCCTTATATACTAAAATTTGCCCTTTATTTTAAAAGTTATTTACATAAGGAGTCAACCATAATTTAAGTCCCTTTTTATGTTTTAGAATTATAAAAAGAGGTTTAATATTCACCAATGTTGCTTACAAGTTTGGTTACTTTTGTTGAACATTTACTGATAGTTCATAACTTGTAGAGTAATGTTATAGATATTTAATAAAAATGAGTTAGTGAATTGCATAAGCATTAGTTTACTTGCACTAGTCAATGGTCAATATTGCCTCTCACCATCTGCTTGGTTGGCGTGTCTAAATCTCCCATCCATCATCTTCAAAATATATATTTTAAGGCCCATCTACCTTGACTATAACATTAAACAAAAAACAATTATTGCGACATGACAAAGTAAGAAGACTAGGGAAATAAATAAAACCCAAAAAGAATATTAGTATAGACCAACCAAGGAGCTGCTTGTCAAACTGAAATGATTCTTTACAATAGATTATGGAATTAAGAAATTGTTCAACAAAGCACCAAGCAGCCTTCTGAAGAATTTGAAGGATCAAAACCAGACTCATCTTGTCAAGAGGACAGCTGCTGCATATTGACTAACTCGGGATGATCTAAGATGGCTAGTTATATAAGTTATGACCACAACTATTTGGAGAGGAGTATAGGACGTTAGTCCGCAATGGATCATCAGGAAATCAATATCAAATACTTCATGCACTTGGACCGCCAATTCAAGCTACGTCATCACTGTAATTAGTCAAAAAGGAACAACTAAAATCTAAATGACATGACCATGTCTAAAGTCTACTATACAACGTTATTGAAGTTTTTGTAGCACTGGTTAATGATTTCAAAATCATAAACACATGCAAATTCTACTTTTTATTATTCAGAAACGTAAGATAGAATACAGAAGTAGTTTTGGATGCTGATTCACATTGTAAATTGGCAAACGCAATTTACTAAAGAAATAACACAAAGAGGAAACCTTTTCATACGGCAATGAAATTTGACAGTATATGTTTCGAAGTTTCAACCTACAGCTGGGAATTTGCTCATGAATTAAGTTACATGTAAATTTTAACTTATCTTCACTCCATCAACTTCAGAAGTGATGCTATACATGTCTGTAGAGATCAAACCACCAGGCATCTAGTTAAAATCTTCACAAGCGATCTAAGGCAGAAGGAACGTAACATTGACAATGCAACAAGCTGACAAGAACATGCGAGTCCCAAAGAAAATGGAGCATATATACAATCTAACTAGGGTCCCTTGGCTTTGTAGCTCAATGTATTGCAAGGGAAAAAACCAAGAAAACTGAAAAATGGCATTCATGTATGGGCAATCAGCTTTCACTAAAGATCAATTTCCAACTCAAAGAAGCATTCATACTAAACTATGCAAGACCAAATATATGGTTATCCTGACGCATACAATTGTTCAATCTCACATTTAGGAAATCCAAAAGTGTAATTCAATCAGATGCAAATTTCCACCACCGCGAATACTTGACATCAATATCATTATCGCCCTGAAGCTCTTTCGCTCAATCAATGATTTGTCATCAAGTCAAAAGCAAAAACAGGATGGAGGAAAGACCTTTATGAAGCTGAGAGGCTTTAATTATCTGCTTACCGTCACAAGCTGCAGTTTAGTCTTCTTTAGGTAACTTTAATACATATGACAAACAGGAACCATACAAGAGAAGCAGTAGTGTTAAACAGAAGGCAGTCATACTAATGGTGAAAGTGGTTTTTGGAAATTGCATGTATGGCCTCAGCCTAAAATATCCAACGTATACATCAATACAATCACAAATCCATGATAGATCAAGTTGATGGTTTTGAATTTCCTATTAAAATGAGAAAAAATGTAGCTTGAGAGATCATCTAAACCATTAATAGCAACTTAACTTCACATTAAAATTATAGCTCTGCAAAGTTTCCAGTAACTTCAAAACACAAATAATTAAATAAGGTTAAGTTTGTGCAGATCATTTATTGAATTTTTTGAAGAGACGTTACTGGGGACAACAATGGGCTTGACAGGACTTTCCCCATGCATACTTCTGATTGCACCACTGTTGGAAATACAACTTGTTCCCCAGTAATGTGCTCTCCACAATAATCTATCTAGAATGTACAACTAACAAAAAATTCAACTCTGAAGTAAATGTTGAGAAACAAAGGCTATACTGAAGCCAAACAAAGTATAAATGGTGTACAGAGTAGTTTTTCCCACGCAAATGTATAATCCATATACAAAACCTCATTTCAGAAGATCCTTTTTCAAATTGATCAGCTTTCCTCGACTAGAGAATGTTTTTGAAGAATGATTGTAGTCTCTTCCATCGCACTGAAAAAGAAGTCAAACCAAGCACAAATAACACAATTAGTTGTTTAGAATGAGAACAAAACTAAAATTGGCATGTACACTGAGAGTTGACGCTTCTTACAGGGGAAGCAAAAATTAGATATCAGAGAAATAACCAAGTAGATATAGCTTACACCACAAACAACAATTTACATGGCAAAACTAGGACAAAGTCAATTGTTCAAATGGACATCAGATATAATATTATATTTCACAAAAGAGAAATCCAGTTCAAGTCAAAACATGAAGTTTACAGCAATATAAGAACTGAGTAACTGCTTTGAAAATTTACCTTCCCGGTCTAAGAATCTTGTACTTTCCAAGCCTAGTGAGGTCTACGACTGTTGATCCCGCACGACTGGATGGAAGCACTCCTCCATCATAGACATAAGCACAGTGTTCCCATAGGTTCTCAAAATCCTTGACACAGACACTACTTGGCTGGCCACTAAGATTTGCACTTGTGAGGGCCACTGCTCTTCCCAAACCACGAGCAACTGCCCTAATAAAGTTACAATCAGGGACTCGAACACCTATACTATCCAATCCTGGGTTTAAGGACTTCTCAAGCTCACTTGACTTGCCTGCAAAAAAATTCAATCACTAGCTTAAACTACAAAAACATTTCAAACAAGTCTATTGCTCATACGTGTAGCAGCACTCGAATTATGTTTTCTTTTATAGCGTTATTTTCCACCACAGGGGGAAAAAAACCAGAATTACAAACCTCGCCTTAAAACAACCGTTACAGGCCCTGGAAGTAGAGAATCAAGTAAGCCATGAGGCAGATAGTCGGTGACAGCAAACCGTTTTACGTCTATCACATCCCCAACGCAAATTGCAAGAGGACTTGTATGCTTACGTCCTTTGATCTCATAAATTCTATTAACTGCTTCCCAAGTACTGCCATACATAAAATATTGACGACATGTATTAAAAAATCAAAAATAGTACAATTGTCTCATGTAACTATACCTACTTCATAAAGTGAAGAAAGGCATAATTTTTCTCCAAGTATTTTCTTATTTCTCCCAAATGTATAATGGGAAAGGGAAAAGGATTCATAATCCAGATTTTTCTACTGACATGAATTCCAAAAGATTGTTGACTTCAATGAGTTTCCAAGCTCTAAGCCGAGGGGTGCTTTCTTCTCATAACCATAAATGGACCAGGCAGGATTTATTAATTTTTATTAATAGTATTATTGAAGCACAACGGAATTACATCTGATTAATAAATAACCGCCTCACCATAACTTGAATAAAATCAGAGCAGTCCTCAATACTCTACTCAATAGCAGCATAAACTTAGTCTGGAGCTACAAGCCTACTCTCATCAATCACATTTCAAATATAGTATCTACTTGACCAGAACATTCAAAGCAAGCAAGTCAAAATGGAAGGAAATAGTGCTGACAACTTTTGACAGGCATCGTAAGCAAAAGAATTAAAATGGTATACCAAGCATCACAAGCAAATCCATAAAGCGTATCTGTGGGAACTGCAATGACCTTCCCGGCTCTGAGAGCTTCAACTGCCTTGTCAGCGTAGCTTTCTGTTGCTGGCCGAACCACACGTAAGCCACTGTTCTCCACGACAACATCATATTTCTCTGAACTCCAATCCATTTTCTTTGTACACCTCGCTGCAAATGTCCAGCTCAATCTTAAATGTGGGACAACCCCAGTACTGGGCGCAACTGAAACAATCAATTCAGAGTACTATCAATAACATTCATTCTCAAAAGCACTGCAAAATGTGTAGTATAAACATGACTAGAAAGTAAATACGGAATGGCAAAGGGACTGCTTCTCTATTGGCGCTGGACATCATTTATCCAAAAAACACATGAAACTAGACATTGAACCAAAACAGAACAAAAGCAAAACAGAAAGATCCAAACAAAGAACCGAATGGCATCACAGACAAGTCATTCTCTGAACAGAACTGAGACGTTTTCGCTTGAACTTTAGTTTTTTGAGTAGCTAAAAAAGATCCAGACTTGGTTATAAATTTGGCTATGACCTGGGAGAGAAAGAGAGGGACTAACGATTATAGTTAGAGAGGACCTCGAGCAGAGGGGCGAAGAAGGTTCATACTGTTTGCTAACTTGTGGGCAAGTCGTCGTGTTGTTGTGCCTGTCCTCACACACTATCTAACGCGCTGCTTCTTCAGTTCACACACTATAAAATGTACGAAGTCCAGCTGCTCTCATCTGGGCCTCAAGACACTTATCATCGTCCACCCTAGAGTCTAGACGTCTTAGCCCAAGTGTTCATCACGAGCCAAGTCACACATGTTCGTTCCTCTGTTTTCTTTGTCAGTAGTTCTGGGGCTAAATAATCATACGCACTTAGGAGCAATACGCCTTGAAGCCAGTGGTTTAAATATAATCCATTGAAGTCACCATTCATTTTGGTGTAAATTACTTGCTTTTTCGACTCCGCCGTAGACTCTATTTATATGTGGTCTCTTAGGTTCTATTTGAACGAGGGTTAGGAAATGGAACGTAGCGCATTTTTATTATTTGGTTGAAGATTTATAATAGAATAGAATGGAATAGGATAGAAGCGAAGAGTTTTATATTACGTTCCATTCCATCCTAAATAGTGAAAATAAGAAACTTCCAATTTTTAGAAATTAGGATAGAACGTAAGCTAATAAATGAATATTATCTAATATACCCTCAATAATTTTTTTTAATACTAATTATTTCTTCTAACCCTAACCTTTTTCTATATAATTAATCATATTTTTATATTATTTTTCCTTACTCTAATAATAATATTTTATATAATTAAAAATAAATTGTATATAATTAATAATAAAATAAAAAATTAATAAAATTTTTATTAATGAAAATAGAAAATGTATAAAAATTATTCTTTAATTTTGTTAATATATTTCTATATAAATAAAAATAGAAATAAATAATTTTTAAATATGAATCACATAAAATAGAATAAAATTTATTGAATGATTAATTATAATATTTTTATATATTTAAAAATAAATTGTATATAATTAATAATAAAATAATAAAATTTTTATTATTGAAAATAGAAAATATATAAAAATTATTCTTTAATTGTATTTATATTATAGAAATAAAAATAGAAATAAATAATTTTTAAATATAAATCACATAAAATAGAATAAAATTTATTAAATAATTAATAATAAAATTTTTATATAATTAATGATAAATTGTATGTAATTAATAATAAAATAAATTTTTAGTTATTATTAATTATTTAATAAAATTTGTTCTATTATATGTGATATATATTTTAAAATATTTATTTATATAGAAATATAAAAATACAATTAATGAATAATTTTTATATATTTTCTATTTTCATTAATAAAAATTTATTAAAATTGTTATTTTATTATTAATTATATAAAATATTATTAACAAAATAAAAAATATATAAAATTATTATGTAATTTATATATATTTCTATATAAATAAAAATATAAATAAATAATTTTTAAACATAAATCACATACAGTAGTAATAAATTTTATTAAATAATTAATAATATTATTTTTATATTATTAATAATAACTTGTATATAATCAACAATAAAACTTTTATTATTTTAAAATAGAAAATATATAAAAAATTATTTGTCGCGGTTGTGTATGACTTTTTAATTGGATATGATTTCCATTTTAAAATCATAACGTTAAACTTCTTGCATCAATCATTTTAATATTAGGGGTATAATAGCTATTTATTATACATTCCACTCTATTCCATCCATTTTCTAAATAATATTTCACTACATTGTATTGTGAACCCTTCCATCCATCCCAAACAACTTTTCACTATATTACATTCCATTTCATTATAAACTGTTCTCTTCCGTTCCATTTCATTCCGTTCCGTTCCATTAATTAACATCCATCTTAGACAATTCGGTTACATTTCAACTATCAAAATATTGTTTAGAAATGAACATATTTAAAAAAGCTGTTTCCAATTCTCCGCCGTGTTTTGCCAAGACCAACTATCAAAATATTGTTTAGAAATGAACATATTTTAAAAAGTTGTTTCCAATTCTCTGCCGTGTTTTGCCAAGAGAACAGAACTTGACACTAGGAGTTGACATCGAGAAGAGAGTAGTCTTGCAGTCTAACAGTTCCATACATTCAACGTCTGATTCTTTCAAATTCTGGATTCTATATTAGAATTTGAGTTGTTCTCCAATTGCAGAAACCTTAGGACGTTATTATTTTGCACGAAATCCTAAATCTTAAGGCAACCATAAAGAAATACAATAGTGAATGACATGGTTCAGTAAAACTATCCAATACCTTATTATCCTTTCAAATACGTAAAAAGAGATGCAAATTCAATTATGAGAACAGGAATCATAATTCTAAATTCAACTCTATGAGAATGAGACAGATGATAAATAATGAACAATCATTTGTAATTGGAAGTGTCGAACAAGAATAGCAGACAGAGCTAGCTACCAAATTTTCGTTTTGTGGATCAAAGCTAATCTTTGCCACTTCTGATTTGGATTTTGCTAGGCAAGAATCTACTGTTAAGCGCATGCTCTACCTCTCCAGTAGCATCACCATTTCACAGTGCGTGGTGTGTGGGAAAAGATCAACAGCCATGGCTTTTACAGGTCGGAAAGGCTCTGAAAGAGGCATGGACTTAACTCTATGCCGTGCCAAGCCAGCACTGCTCATGTTCCTCCATCCCCTGTTTTTTTTATTCCCTTTCTCAACATTTTCAGCAGATGGCGTGCAGAGCTCAATAGCATTTGCCACCAAGGTCTCTGGATTGCAGGAAATGTAACTACATAAACACCCAAAAACATAATGTTAAAATCCTGTAAAATACGAATTTATTCAGATCCTATTAAATGAGGAGAACGGTACTAACACTAGCCGCCGAAGATGTGCATTAGTTCGTAGAGCTTTGATTACCTGCAATTTTGCAAAATTCTTAAGCTTTGCTAGCAGATAGAATGAATATCCTTCACACATTCTACAGCCACTACAGAAGAATGTGTGTGAAAAAGTCCAAGAAAATGTTAAATATAGCATTCCAATTTTGAGAACGACTAGAAGATCATGAATAACATGGGCATGTAACTCACTATGGGATGAAGCCCACCACGAGGAGGGTCAACAATAGCAACTACATTTTTAAACTCCCGCACTGGAGAACCATTTTGATATTCTTGTCCGTCGTCGACAAACCCAGAATCACCTTCACCGCTTGTAGGCTCATGACTTGAGCTCCCATCAGCCTCTAAAACATTGACACTGGAGACATCTATCTCTTCAGTGGTGTCAATATCATTGTTACTAGAACCAGATCCATTTCCTAACTTGTCTTGCTGCCGAGTGACTGTTAGGTACTCCTTTAGCAAAGATGCCATCACATCCTCTGCCTGTTTGGTCATGATTGGCAGACAGCCACCAAAAGAATCAAAGATAAGTAAGATTTCATGAGTAATCATTTGGACTACATATGGAGGATGTCTTAGAAAGTACAACTATTTAAATCGAGATTTCATGATCAATCATTCAAAAACTACATTCAATTCTGCACTTTACTAGCCCGGCCCAAAGTCAACAAATCAAGCTCAACCAAGCTTTGGGTCAGACTTGGACCTGGGCTCGCTTGACGGCCTGAACCCCTACCCAAAATGACGTTGTTTTAGTCCATGAGTTTGGGGTGCCTCAAGCGTGTGTGAGCCTGATCGGGCTTCGGGTGGCCTGTACGGAGGGCCAATGCCAGCTCGACCGACCCAACCCATTACCATCCATACATTTGAAGACATCCAAATAACTCCTTGAACCCCTAACATATCTTAATTTTATTGTGCTACATTATGTTGCTTTGCTAATCAACATAGTCTAGGAAAAGAAATCAACAGACCTTTGCACAAACAAATCTACAGTTCTTTATGTCATTAATTTCAGCATTCCGATTAGCATCTGAAACTGCAGAAGCATTCATTTCAATGCCAACAACCTGGAGATATTACAGTAACCATGATAAGAAAATGAGAAAGAAAGTAGTGTACAAGAGAGAATATCATCCTTTTACAATCCATTGGAAACTTGATATGAGATTTTATAGACCCTGAAACATGCTAAAAGAATTAACATACGCCCAAATATTGTATTGAGGGTTATGTATCAGTAAGCACTCCAGGTCATATCTATTGGAGCATAGAAAACAATAAAATGATTGAGAGAGCAGATGAGTACTACCAATCCAACACGATGAGCTAGAGTCAGCCCAATTGTTCCAGTCCCACAGCATATGTCAAAAAGCAATGTATCAGGACCCAACCCAGCCCAATCCCCAGCAAGTGAATACAATTTCTCTGCAGCAAGTGTATTGACCTACAGAACAGTTGTAAAGACAACCAGTGTGGTGGAAAAAAGAAAAGAAAACAAGAAAAAGATCTGAGCGCCTACCTGAAAAAAGGCAGTTGGTGATATGGAGAATCGAAGATTGTTTATATGATCATGAATTCGAGCTTCCACTACTTTCCTAGTCTGCTCGACTTCAGAACCTCCTTTTGCATTAGGAAGTGGGAGCATGTGCAATGGAGCATCATGCGGTGCAACATTTGATATTCCTTGGTGATCCTAGAAGGGAATAATGGACCAGTCAAGGGGATTTAGATTCAAGAAGGAAGGTTTGAACCAGTATGAAGCTGCCGTGGGCATAAGTCAATGGTTCATATTAGTTTAGATATCAACCAAATTAATTGATCATTCAAAAGTATCAACTCTTCAACACAACATATTAATTTCTGTAACTGAAATATCCCCTAATCCCAAAACAAAACAGGAAAAACAAATAAAAGCAGGAACCCAAATGTACAAATAATAGCACCACCTACAAAAATCCACCGTTTCATTAACAAGAAGCAATATACCTTTAAACTTCGGAACCATAAAGAGATAACCAGTACCTGCAGAACCAAAGCTGTTAAAGGCAAAGGTGGAGAATTTGCAGCAGCTCCACTGACAAATGCATTAGCTAACTTCTCGTACTCGGTGGTTATCAGTACATCATCAAAGCCCACAGTGCAGACCTAGGTAATCTCAATAAAAAACTTTGTCAATAAATTTAGACTTTTAAATAATCATATTAAACCACTTTCTCCCAAATTAAAGGACAGGATAAATGCAACCATCCAAGTGATGATACAATACCAACTTGTCCTGGAATTGGTTTCTCTAGCTATTCTGTCTTGAAATCCAATTAGCAAAGGAACTACAAAGCTCATTGAATACCAACCTGAACGATAAGCATAACCTCAGATATATTGACCACAGGACTTTCAGTAGTTGTCACATTCCCAGGTAATCTTCCTTCTCTAACCTTATAATACAGAACAGAACGCAAAATCAGGGAATAGGAATTATATTTCAGGAACTATGAAGTGATTAATAGTTGAGAGAATTCAAAAAAAAAAGGCAGGAATGAAGGAATAAAGCTTCTACAAAATCTTTCGCCACTACTAGGATTTTTTCCTTGACATACAGTTAATAGGCGCCAGAATCCTGTATTCTTAAATCTGTTCCACATTGGCAGGTTTGAATGTTGCAAGAATTCCTGGAAGATCAACGCATACTTGCAAGCAATACTTGAAACATTTGGGCAGTCCACAGGTGCTTCTACTGCTGTCACCCCCGCCCTGAAAATACTTTTTAGTACTTTCATTGTAAACCTCCAGTGCTAAGTAACTCGATCTTAAATTGAACAAAGACTACCTAAAGTTTCCAAGCATAAAACCAACAGTAGGTTTTCCCTGAAGAGAATATCCAACTGAAAATTCACACTTATTGCGGTATCCATTTATCAGAGGGGATTGAAGTATCCCTTCCAGTTGACATGGAAGACCACCTGCATAATGTAAAATAAGGAAAGAAGAATCATAAGAGTTGATAAGAGTCCCAAGCATGTCAAAGAATGAGAGATGAAAACAAAAGTCGCATATGGGAAGCTATGAGTCTTACAAGTTCACATGCAACATTGCTGAAACTATCAATGCAATAAGTAGAACTTTAGCAGAAAAAAATCACCTATTTCCCTAGATTTAAGAATCCATTCTGGAAGAGAAACACCATTCGGACAAGCTTTTCGCGCACTTCTAGTCTGTCCAAAAATTTCAGCATCAATTCAGTCCTATGTTTGGGGAGAGTAAGGGGAAAAAAAATTATTTTAGGCAAGTGATCTAACAAGTTTTTTTAGCATTTGCGCAATAGAGTTCTTTTTTTGTTGCAACTGTTCATCATAAGACTTGTGAGCCAAGGGTGTCACCGCATCTCGGGCACTTTTTGGCTTGGACATCGAGGCTTCATCATTTCCATCACCATGTTGAACACAATCAGAAGATTGAGAGAACCCTGTATTTTCTTCATCCAGGATAGATTCCATCACTTGAGAACCATCATGGGGACGATCCATTGCTAATTTTATCTTCTTGTCATATGATCGAGGAATGACATCTGCAACCTTTATTTTGTTGCTATTAATTTGTTTTCCTTCTAGCTCCTAAAGCACCCAAAATCTCCATTATTATTAATTCTGCAGAAAACGATGTATGCATTCTTAGCATAAACATGACATGGGGATACCTCCATTGCACATTCCAATCGATCAGTACTCTCAAAACTTACAAAACCTACAGTCATTCCTTTCTTTTTCTTTGCAGATTTAAAATGGATTCCCTGACAACATCAAAGAACAAGCTCGTTTAGTTACACAGTCAAAAGGCTAATATAAAAGATTTCAATTACTAACAGAAATCTAGCGTGCACATCGGCTTAAAACTAATCTCAAAGCAGTTATAGAACATGTACACAAGACCTTAAACCTTAACCACTCCAAAGACGCAAAATTAGCACTAAGCAAGTAAATTAAGCACGAAAGTCGAAAAAGCCACGTACTTGGTCTGTAAGGAAGTTCCTCAAATTGTCCGAAGTCCAGCGACGGGGCAAATGCACCAAGCACTTACTAAGCTCAGGATTCAAGCATCCACCTGGACCGTCACCGTCAACATCATCGACAAAAGCATCAGTCATCATAATCTCATCCTCTCTGCTATCCTCGCTTTTGGCGTCACCGTTATCCGACTTGATCGCTTTCCCAGCACGCTCCGAGGTGGGGTCCCACGTGTTGTCGGGACGAAGCCGGAGCTCTTCTTCACCGTGGGCATACCTGCACTGGCTGCCGTGGGAGCAGGAACCAGAGTCCCGTCTAAAGTAGGAACAAAGCGAGGTTTTATACAGTGCGTGGAGAGATAGGTCCCTAGTTGATTGTTCGGGTGCGGACATGTCGTCTCGTTTTCGCTTCTCTCCATGGGGGTCCTCGTCTGCGGTGGAAGCTTGATGGGAAGAGTCAAGGATGTTCATTGAAAGGGGTGGGGGTTGAGGAGTGGGGTTTAGGGTTTCAGTTGGAGTTGGAGGGAATTGGAGTTGGTCACTTGGAGATGACATGATCACTTTTCGCTTTGTTTCGTTTTGCACTTGTTATGTTCACTTGTTCACATCTTATAGGATAATGTTCGCAATAGTGACAAAACGGTGTTGTTAAATTTTATTATTGTTTATCCAAATTGATTCGGATCGGAACCACTTTCTTAAGGCTGAATTCGAGTTGTGACCAATCAACTCCGGCAATCAACCCCGGCGAGTAACGAGTAAATCCAGCTTTCTCAATTATCATCCTCTTTAAAACAAACCACCACTGGTCTCTACTTGAATGAGTTTGCCTGCCCGCTTTCACGTCTCCACACAATGAAATTGTCAACCATAATTACAATAGCAGTCCAAAATCGAAAGACTTGACGGAAAACCATTATAATATATTTATTTTTTAAAAAATTCTATGCATATATATTACATGCTTTAACGCTCTGCGAGAAATTGGACAGCGACTTGAGTGAGGCTATACATTTCCTTGGTAGAAGCTAATTGGCTTTACAACAACCAATACCATCCAATGCCAGTTGATCGCATTCACTTATCAGTTCCATCAGTCACCTTAATTTCAAGGAGGCGTTCAACTGGTTGCCGACAAATAGGGCATCGGTCTGTTCGAAATTGCAGAACCTTGGCACACCCGCTGCACATGCACTGCACAACATAACATGTATCAAATGAGAAATTGGCACTAGGCAAGAATGACCAAGACCGTTAGCATAGTCTGATCCCAAAACAGAAAAGTAAAATTGGTTCAACGAGGAATAAACATCTACATGCAACTCCTTGGGCAATGACGCTAATAATATCGCAAACCCAACTCAACTATCATATATAGAGTTGCATAAAGAAGACAGCTGAGATGTATAGGCTATCCATCCATCCAAGCTTATGTGCCAACTGCAACCCACCATCAAGTCAAATCTCTTACCTTGGAATCAAGATGACACAGAGCATATCAGCAGTCAGATCCCCATAATCCATTATGGCAAATAATCAATCACTTTCAGTATCATGATCCAGTCTCATTTTTTATGCATCCATGTTATCAGAAAAAATAGACGATACGGATATCACAGAGAATATCAGCAGTATGATCCCCATAATACATTATGGCAAATAATCACTCACTTTCAGTATCAGAATCCATTATCATTTTTTATGCATCCAAATTATCAGAAGAAAAGAAATAGATGTTCCATACTTTAAACCCGAAATTTAATGCCCAACAGATGAGCATAAAAGTCCAGGAACATTTGTCCTATTGGACAAAAGCTCTAAGACACAATCACACAAGTGAATTAATCATAGCCACGTTTTTTAGCTCAAGAAACTTGAAAGGTTCCTAAGTCTTTAGATGTCATAGACAAAAGGACTTGAACTCTTCTCAATTTATGATCATTTGTTAAGGAAATAAGATCAAAGCAGAAGTATAGTCTATAGTTACCATGTGTCGGCAGGGCAGGACAGTAGTGTCTCTTGGTTCTGACAAGCAGATGACACATTCTTTCCCAGGGTCATTCCCATCAGACTCAGCATCCACAGAGTTCCCAATTCCATAGATCTCTTGCAACTCATACCTCATATTATTGGCCCATAGTATCTGTTTCACCACATGTACCACATATTCATCTTTCTCCTTCCTATCAAAAACTGCAAAGGTCATCTGAGAGTTCCCAGGTGGAACTGTTGGACCTGTTTCAGATTCGTCAATGTTAGGGTGAAATGCCTCAGCTTTCACCACAAGAGGATAAACACCATCATCGTGCTCCTTGGTTAACATAGCCTCCTCAAAAGCTGTGAAACCAATTCCTGTTCCAGAAGGCTGTCTAAACTTCTGACCAAGACCTAGCTCAAAAGACACGGTGACTGGTTTAAGTATACTTTCCTTCGTTGCTATCAGGTTACAACCACCACCTTCTTTAGCGAAATACACAACTGTTATGCTGTTGCAGGAAAACAAAATAAAAAGAAAAGAAAAAAAGACAATAAAGATCAAAAAGATAGGGGATGCAGCTATTGAAACAGAGTGTCTTGATCTAATCTCAAATTTACACAAAATAACTAGACAACTAAACAGTTAAACATGCTAAAGGAAACAAACCTAGCATCAAGAAGAAGCTCATGGATTCACTTCCTGGATAGTATGTTTTTAATTCCCAACCGAGCTTATTAACTGGACTCCAAACAGGTAACCTCAAAAGTTGGCATTGTAAAATTAACAAGAAACATGTTACAAGCACTCGTAGAAATTCAATTCCCAGTCATAAATCATACTTGACAGAATCAAAATTTTATCCCAAATTCCAACAATCATAAGTAACCATTCAGATCACCAAATACACAGAATTGCAAATTACCTTCCAGGGGAAACGGCATCGAAAGTGAAGGCAACAAGAAAATTCCCAGGATTCTGATCGTCTTCCTCGACCCTAATAGTCTCTTTCCTTATATTAACGTTGTTCCTAATAGTAACAGCCTTCTGGTGTTCCACAAACGGCGTGAGCGCAGACGGAGAAGCGCCACCAGTGCCAGCAGGATAACGATGGTAACTTTGTGGGAACGGAAGAGGGAGCGGTGGCAAGTAGCCGTGAGGGTGATGCCGGTGCCCTGGTGACGGATTAGCGTTTGGATACTGTGACGGCGCGGCGAATACGTACTGATTTGTGGTCATATGCGGCTGCGATTGCGGAGCTGGCTCCGTATGCTGGTGGTGGTGGTGCTGATGACTCCTACGGCTATGGCTTCCAGCGTTTCCCATTCTGCGATTGAAAACACAAGAAAAATAACAAGACAGACAGGTTACCACAAAATAAAAGCAGAAAAAGTAGTGACGAACAAAAATGAAAAGAAACCCAGAAGATGAAAAGTTGGAAGAGGCAGCCAACCCTCAAGATATCTGTGACACAGAGAGATAATCTAATTGAGAGAACTGCTCATGTACTGCACGTATGTACTTACTCTGTGTGTTTTGTCATGTTATGTAGCTAGTTTTTGGCTTTGGTTTGCAAAAATCTGCCAACCCACAACCAACAGGAATGGACGTCGGGAAGCTACAGGTGACGTACGATGCAAAACGACGACGTCTCCGACTGTCATGTTTGGGGTTTCCTTTCCAATTCCACGTTGAAAGTAATGTCACGCTCACATATATGGTTATACTTAAATTGGAAAGGACATTTCTCTTTGTTTTTATTGAAGTTTTAGAAACAAGGAAAATTATCATTAAAAAGGAGATTATTATTAAATTAAAATATAATTAAAAAATTATCAAATAAAATTTATTTATTTATGTTTATTTATAAAATTAATCAATTAATTATTAAATTGAATAACAAAAATTATTAAAATAAATGAAATCGAAAAGTTAAAAACCAAATCAAAAAATTAGACGTTCAAAATTTTTACAATTAACGGGCTAAGTCAGTTGTGTTTTTTAATCATTGATTTTTATTTAAAATATAAAAAGAATTTAAAATTTTTAATTCTAACATTAACTATAAAGTTTATTTATAACTATATTTCCATAAAAGTAAAGAAAAAATTTTCTAATGGATGCATTTGAATTTCTACTAAAATTTTCAATCTCTTTTTTTTTAGGGAAAAAATTCATTCTTAGTAGAAGAGAAGGATTCTTTTAATATATATTTTTTATGCATTTGAAGTTTCTTATATGAACAATTTTTATTTTATCAAATAATGGGAAATTATGAAGAACAAAAAGAAGCAAAGGATTGGCTTGTAGCCAAATTGAAAGACTAGGCTACATGACGCAAGACGAAGCAAGACGTTTGAATGTGGCTAAAGTTAAAAGAACAGGCTGCTGGAGATGCAAGCACAAAAAAATCAAGATCATATTGTTAAACAATCAGGATTTTCCAATTTATTTCTTGGGACAAAGACAAATTGAACAGGACATAACTGAAAAGGGGGAGAAGAAAATATTAGAGTAACCCTATTTGGTACTCTTGAAAGCAAACAATGTAGAACCAGGAGGTTGGACACACAAAATACAAGAAAGCAGAACCAAACCCTCAGCTGGTGATGAACAGTTAATACCATATAAGCATGGAGGTACCCTGAAATGCCCGGTCAGATAGCAGATACCTATATCCTCTCCCTAGTCAATCTAAAGAATCCTCAACAACCCATAACAGCACAGTTGTACACAAACACCCCGACATGCTCCTTCACACCAAGAACCTTCCAGTCCAAGGTTCCATTCTTGATTGGTGTCTTTGGGCACCACGAGTTAAGCACAATACCTTCTTCATCAGGGCCCCTTTGTCCACCCACAACTAGAAGTTGATCTCCACATGCCTTGAAAGCTAGGCCCCAACCATTAGAAGAATCAGTTCTCACAGGAAGCCTACCCAAAACATGCCAGGTGTTCTTCAGTTTATCATACTTCTTCACCATGTTAGTCAAATACTCAACCGCATATAGCTCATTATCTACCACTGCAACGAGAGGAGGAGCTTCTGTGGCTCTATTAACATTTGGGTACATACCTTCTATAGTCCTCCACTTTCTTGTCTGAAGATCATACTCTTCCCCACACGTCAATGAAACAGTGGGACTTGACATTCCACCAATTACGTAGAATTTGCCATCCATAAAAAAACCAGAGCACATTCTACGCGGTGAATGCATATTTGGCAGCACTTCCCATTTACCTGTCGTGGAGTCGTATAGCTCAGCTGAATTCAAAACACTTCCGTTCCTATCAGTTCCCCCTGCAACAATGGCAACAGAACCATAGCTACCTGAAGCGAACAAACATCGGGGACGGTTCATCCCTTCACACTTGATCCAAGCATGACGTATCAAACTATACTTCCAAATAGCAAAATCAGATAGCTCACGCCCAAAAACCAACAATTCACTCCCAACAGCCAGTGACTCCTTATCTGCATGATTGAAACACTCATCACAAGGTATTATTGGCAATCCCATCCATTTCTTTCTTATTGGATCGAATGCCTCCCATCCCCTCCTTGGATCACAAACTAAATACACCCAATGCTCCACTATCTCCAATTGCTTTCTCAACTCATATAAACACCCGTTTTCTATTAATCTGTGGAACCTTTTGTTTATGCATGCCAATGAAGCATAGTCTGACCTACATGCCCAAGCAAGACAATTCAAAGCAACATCATCAATAAGACCAGGGAGAAGCGAATCACTTGATCTAAATCGCAAACGACCATCATTTACTCCCCCCCTAATACTTATTCTTGAATAATTCGTTACTTCCTCCTCGTCCTTCATCAAATACATATTCCAAAACAATCTCTTCTTATGTAATGTCGATAAATGTCCACTATCTTCCCAAGTGAAGTAAAGAAATATCCACAAAAGGCCAAAAGAAAACCAATCCCAATCAAATTCCAAGAGAATCAATGTAATCCCAAAGTTCCTTTCTGTCCTCCCAGTACCCAGAAAACAAGTACCTATCTTTACACAAAACCAATCTCCTTCTGTTTATTAGTTCCATGAATTCAACGAATCAATTATGCAATCTCCAACTTCATCGTCGGGACTCAACCTCTGAGGCAACAAATACAAATCAAGAGCCATTCCCCAAGAAAATTCGAAAAAAAAAAGTTGTAAAATGGTCGAATTTATAGTTATCAACTTCAACCTAACACATAACACAAATCTTCAAGCAAGCTGCAACAAAATTTCAGCTTTGTCATCAAGTCACCGAATTATGTCCCACAATCCAAACAGATACTATCACCTGCACAATGAAGCAGACAAATCCAAATAGAAATTAAAAACAAAATCAAAGCAACGAGACAAAAAGTCACTATAACTAAACAGAAACAAAAAAATGCATAAACTAATTAAACAAAAAATTTATAACCACTAAGGGTCCGATCCAAATGGAAGGAACGCACAGACTGACTCGAATCCTAACCGGTTCGTTCGTCGGATCTCTCCGGCTTTGTTAAAAGTTGCACTAGGAGAATTAAAGGAAAATGAAAATCAGATGAAGTACCTCAAAAAAGTAGAGATGGAGCGGATCTCGGGTTCGGGTCACCTGAAAATTAGGCGAAATAATTTTGGAGCCGACATGTCACCGGAGTTCGGCAAGCGTAAAAGAGCAACGGATGGGGGCATCAGAGATAGTTTGGAACAGAAGAAAAACTGAATACTGAATAGAGAGAGAGAGAGAGAGAGAGTAAAAAAGCGTTGCAAAACTGGAAAATCGATTGATTCCGTTTTGCAACATGATACCTCAAGCTTTCAATATTTCCTTTTAGGACCCGCCTTCTTTCATTTTGCCATTTCTTCCATTTCTCAATTTCCAGTCATTTTCGTGTTTGCCAGAAATAGAGAGGTGCGAGTCAGAATGCAATTTCCTAATTTTTAAATGATTGGTTGTTGATAATAAATAAAATAGAAAATAACAAAATTTGAATGAATCCTAAAAAACGCTTGACTTTTATTCTTAGGAAGATAATATATCGGAAATAAGAGAAAATTTATTAAAATATTATCAAAATCTTGATTCTTATTAGAATATTATAATCAAAATTATCTTTTACATTAATTTCTTTAATATTATTTTATTTATTTTATTCGTGCTTTTATTTTTATCATAAAAATCATTCATAATTATTTAGAAATTAATAATTTTATAAACTTATTGAAATATTTTGGATTAATTATATACAAAATAAATTATGTAATAACTAAATGTGAGTAAAAATTCCTTATTACTTTAATATTAATATAAACATTAATTTTATTTAATACTATACCAAATACGCATTTAGAACAAAGCTAACATAATTATAAATGATCCATAAATCCAACTTAAATTGATGAAAAGCGTAAGAAATAAATAGAAAAAAAGGGTATCAAATCAATCCAGAAAAGTAATTTATGAAATTAAAAGTCCTATTGCCAAAATTTATTGAACCTCGTGATTTACTTATCATTGGATATGATATGATCACGTCCATAATGCTTCAAAGAGTACAGAAAACATATGATTAGGTGACATGGCAGATTAAAGTTACTTAATATCAGGGGAGGAAGAAAAGATTCTTAAGAAACTGATGTTGGAGGCAGAAAAGGAAATAAACAAAATAAAGGGGCTTTTTTGGAGTAAAGTGAAGCGGCAAGTGGGCGGCTCCACTCACGACAATAACAAACTATGTTTTAACCGTTTCTGCGCCTCCATTTCTGTGCTGTACCAGTTTAGGAAAATTGCATCTCTGACACGCTGGTTTTTCTATCTGCGTCCTTTTCCTTTTGTAATAATACCAAATCGTACCCCTTTCTTGTACACTCACACTTTCGGTACCTTACATTGTGGATAAAATCAATCAACCCACCATTAGGATTTATACAACATTAGTTACATATGTTATTTTCCAAACAGCGAAAAACCATCTTTTGAAGCAAATCAAAATTATTAAAAAAAAAACACGGAACATATCAAAATGAAAGAGAAATCCCAAGATTTCATCGTAAACAACTCCTAGTGTAGTTAAAACAGTCAGTTAGTCGGAGTTAGGGGACTCGTCACTTTTACTCACGTCAGATTCTAAGAAATGTGAATGCCAATTTTACTCCAATCAGATTCTGCAGGAGTGGCGTCTATATTACTTTCAGTCGCATTGGATTCTTTACTTGGCAGACGACTGCGTTTACACCAACATAGATACTGAGGTATTGGCCCATCTTCTCCTATAACCCACGTATGGTTAGCCACAATGTCCAGTGTCATCCTCCGCAAAGGATCTGCACAGAAAATACAATAACAGATCGTTTAAAACATGTATCAAGGAAAAGGGCAAGTGAATATTGCTGCAAAAGGATATAAAACTAATGTGGAAATTCACAAATCCTACCAGCTCAGTTGGTTAAGATATGTCTAAAATGAAAAAAGTAGATCCAACAACCTTTGCAAAGAAGTCCTTCCAGTAAGTCCTTCAGCTGCGGATTCATATCATGCGGGAGTACTAATGGGTTGTTAACAATCTGCAGCAGGGAGTACAAGGATTTTGTTAGACAATTCAACAAAAGCAGTCCAAAACCAGTTTTAACTTCAGACCGACATTCAAAGATAGTCATTTTGGATGCAAAGGAAAACTTGGAAAAGGATTTCCTTGCCTTGTCGTATGTATCCTGTAGTGTTTCTCCAAGGAAAGGATATTGTCCCAATACCATACAGTACAATGTCACTCCAACTGCCCATGTGTCCGCTACTTTGCCATGATAGTTTAGACCTGTTATATCAGAAATCAAACACAGTTGTCAAACACATCCTAGCCATTCTCTTAGACATTTTCAAACTTTAGAGAATTATTTCTAAGCTTAGCATAGAGCATAACCGAGGCAGCACTCTGGTGCAGTAAAAACAGGTGTTCCAGGAGATCGACGGAGCTCATCATTATCATCCTGAGGGGAAAAAAGGCAGGGAGTATAAAAACCATTAGTTGATGAGTCTAGACAAAAACAGCAGTAGTACCAAAAAGTGACCAAATAAAATAATAAGCATACAACCAGACCCGTAGGAAACAAAAGGACAGAGGAAAAAACATTATATGGTGACAAAGATGTGTAATTAGTTGAAGTTGACTATCAAACAAAACCATATCGGCACCAAAAATTGACCAAAAAAGCTAATAAGCATACAACCAGACCTGTAGGAAACAAAGGACAGGAAAAAAGCATTATATGGTGACAAGATGTGTAATTAGTTGAAGCTGACTATCAACCAAAACCATATCGGTTAAGAGAGTAGTTATCACTGCCTAATTCTCGGCCTGTCAGCCAAACACAGCCTGATTCAGCACTATCAAACCAAACATAAACCAGCAAAAATTGTATCCCACACCAAAATAACATAAGGTTAAATGTGGGATCACAAAAACATCAAGTATGTGAAAATAACAAAAACATAGACCAAAAAACATATTTTTCACATAGACTGGTTGAACTACAGCGCGGAGAAGATAAAGAAGAATACTTTTCACATAGACTGGTTGAACTACAGCATGGAGAAGATAAAGAAGAGCTTCGAAAATCATAAACTCTAAGGTATGAGCCAGTAATAAGCAACCAAAACTTTATCAAGCCAGAAACCAACTGAAATGACAACAAAATTTCTCTCCTAACTAGTCACTTGTGAAAATTAATTTTCCCCCCCCTAAAGCATAGTTGATACCATCAATAAACAGTAACTGTAGAAATTCAATGCTGCATCAAGTATGAGATACCAACCTAATGTGCTATACCCTATCAAACACCAGTTGACCCCATAAAAGAAAGAAAACACAAAAAAGATGTACCAAAGAAGAAGTTCCTTCTACATGGACAGAAATGCGTCATAAATGATCTACCTTTGTCCATACTATATTCAAATAGGAAAACCTCATAAAAGTCTCATCACCTCTTTCATGAAAACGTGAATCAATGTGAATGAAATGAAGTATGAAGCAACCTCCTTACCTCAAATACCTGACTCACACTGAAATCTCCAATCTTCACCGTGCCAGTCCGCGTAACCAACAAATTGTCAGGCTTAATATCTCCATGCACAACATTCTTTAAAAAGGAAGAAACCTCAGTATTTTTATGAATCCAAAGTTCCCAGTATCACAGAAGGAAAGATATTTACTTTTCAAATGGAAATGCAAGAACAGCTTTCACTGAATATCCTGGAGGAAATTTAGGGATTGAACAACTTAACCCTTTTTTTTTTTTTTTTTTGTGAGCTCTTGCAGATACCAAGAGCATAACACTTCATATTAATAAAAGTGAAGGACCTGATAGAAGCTCCATTCTGATTCTTATCCAAATAGCAGTGGGATTTCTACTGACTTGCAGGTTAACTAGTACAATAATGTATTGAAGCAAGTTGGTCACTCAACAACTATAAAGGTACGTGAGTTTACAATGCCACTGACTATATTGCAACTGCTAAGACCAAAAGAGGGGCAAGAATGGAACTCATAAATCTTATAGTAACATTTTCACCGTCAACACAAGCAAACATAATGCCCTCATTGTCAGCCATCTATTACGAATGTAGCTTATGAAGCAGACACAAATACTATTCACTATGGAACAAGATCCATGCTCTAAGAATGCAGGTGATAAGATGAATAGGAAAGTAGAACATGCAATCCTGTTATGGAGAAAAGAAGCAAATTTGTGACAATGAAGTATTCAGTCAAAGTATGATGCACAAATCAGTTATTAAGGTCATACATGGGCATGGAGATACATCAGCCCAGATACTATATCCCTTAAATACTTTCTAGCAGTAATTTCTCCAATTCCACCAGGCGGACCAGAGCCTTCCCAAACCCATTTTCCATCAACGTATTCGAGAACTGGAAAGAAAAAGAAAAGATAATGTATCTTCAATCAATTATAAAGTTATCCTAGTAATTCTAAATCCATAACTACAAAATTTAGCACAAACTGGAAAAGAGATCAGAGAAGACTTTGGCAAAAACGAAAAGAAAAGATGTGGTTATACATACCCATGTAGAAGTGATCTGTGTTTGGGTCATCAATCACCTCAACGAGATTGACAATGTTAGGATGATGCAACATTTTCATTATAAGAACCTGAAAAGAAAAACAGTAACAAAAAATATTACTCAATAAATCTACATTAAACATGCAAAGGGAATATTTGTATGGTAAACATTATAGCTCTTCTAAGGGAAAATGATCCAACAGGACATTAGAGCACAGCACCATCTATTTGAACAAAACCCACAAGCTAAAAATATAAGGCTAATTATGTATCTTGTGAAAACAACTAGAAACTTAGAAGTTCAACAAATTACAGATTCTGACTCGGGGTAAATGAGGTTAATGCCATCTCCCCTCCTACATCAGAAGATAAAATCCAAATTAAGGTGCATTTCTCTGCATGTTTGCACCCAATAATAATAAAATAGAACAGCAGAAGAATAGATTTCATCAAAAGACAACATCTAAATGACACAAATAGAAACTATAACAAACAAGAGTAAGCAGCTACCTCACGAAGAACATCACTCATTGCAGTCTCTGATGGTGCAACACGTAGCTTCAATAGATGTGACTTGTGGAAAGCCTGCAATTTTGAAACAGAAATTCATTAGATGTCAGCATAAAGCCTTTTTATAGTAAAAATTGCCGCATAAATATAAACCATCTTTCCACTAAATTTTGCAATTAAAACTAAATCATTCCAAAATAAGCTCAGTGATTTGTAGACAAATGTGACTGGCTAAGCAGCATCCTAATTGGAGAAAACAATGCAACAAAATTTCCTGTAACGCATCAACCTTGTTCTCCCATAAACATTGAACTTCTAATATGAATCAAAGAGATTACCTTAATGGCATAATGGTTTCCATCTACACTACTTCGATATAAGACCTGTTCCACATGAAAATAAAAATTATAACAAACTTATTTCTTCCCATTACTTATGTAAAACAACATCTTCCAGAACTATGCTTACCACTTTTCCATAGCTTCCAGCACCAATCTTACACTCACGGACATATTCATTTATCATTTTATTACCATTTTCATCCTGAAAAGGCATCCGTTGGAAATATAAATTAGTGGTATAGGCAAATAAATCATGCACAAGCATATACCTCACAAAATATAAAAAAGAGATCTAATAATGAAAATGAACAATATTCTAATGTTCAAAAATAAATCTTATGAACTCAAACAGTATACAGCATCAGCTGGAAAACCAAAGGAATAACTGATCTTGCATTTTGCAATTACAAACATTTGGAATATAAGGAAAACAGCCTCTAAATAAATAAATAGGTGGATTCTGGATATAACCTCTGTGCGAATAAGTTTGTGCGTTTCCTTGACAGGAAACTGTCTGCAGATCATTCCATTCAGCTCTCTAAACCTTAAAATCTCCTCAGAATGATTGACATAATTTGACAGCTTGCCATCGTCCCCATAAGCAGAGTCAGTAACGTCCCCATTATATGAGCCATCATCCTCGTCATCAATTTCTTCATCTAACAAATATTCTTGAGAGAGATTATGATTCCTTAAAGAAATGGTCTTCGATCTTCCTTTGGGTTTCCTCGAGAAACCAAAACAGCTACAGCAGCCCATTGATCGGGCAAAAGTATAGCCTTTACTTAACATTAAAACTGTCAAACCTTGAAGTACTTACTACAAGAGCTCAGCAACTAAAATTGAACGATCACCAGATCCTGAAAGTAAGGCAACCCCCTTAAGTTTGCCTATCAAAAACCCCACAACTTACCCAGAAAAAAAACACATTTATAAAAAGAACGACTTCATATTCACATTAGTCACCTAAACAACAGCCAAATTATATTAATCGCGGAAAACATACAAGATGGCATAAATCAGAATTGAGCCAACATCAAACAACAAAACAAGTAACCTTGAACCTGAATGAAGAGAGGGAGTGACGAGCGGGCTTAAGCCCCAAAAAGTCTGCTATTCCAAAGGATGCCATTCAGCCAGATGGAAGAAACAATTCACGATACTGAATTCATTGCACTTGCTATAACACATGCTGATATCTCCAGCTTTACTATGTCCACCAATCAAAACCTCAATCTCCACTCAGCACCACCATCAACAAATCGTTGACCTTTCTCCAATAAATTAACCCGCCATAATTTGAGCAATAATCGAAATAACAAAATTATAACAATCTAATCAAAACATCAAACAAAAAGATACCTTGTTCCCTTTGAATCCCTTCGTGTTATCGAACAAAGAAACGGAGAAAGAGAAAACCCCACTCCTAATAGGATGAGAATCAGAAGTCTGAGAAAATAGGGAGACAATCAACACAAAGACCGAGGAGATTTAAACCAAAATTTAAATAAAATCCCAGGGTTGGATTTGGAGGAAATCCAGGGAATTAAAAGTAACGGCAAGTGAAGAAAAGTCGAGATTTTTTTCCGACAGAAGGCGAATTCTAGTTTCTTAAAAATGGGAAATGGTAATTGCGTGGATAGTCGGAGGCGGCGAAGAGGTGTACGAACGGAGAAAGAAAGAGACGGAGGTTGAAAAGACGCCGATTATAAGCAAAAGAGACGACGAAGAAGAAGAAAAGAGTTGCTGGGTTAGGGGTTTTCTGTTTCTCCACCCGCGTGTTCCTTCACGCGCCCCCGTTCTCTCTCTCTCCCTCGTTTCTTTCAGTTCTCTCTTTCAATTTTTTTATTGTTCTTTTTCACTATTATTACTATTTACTAATAAGAAATTTAAAAAAATAACAGTAAATATTTGTCACTATTCCTACCCACTACTATTAGAACCCATTTTTAGTAAATAATATTAATATTTACTACTATTAGAACTCAAATAAATTTATTTTAATCAAAGTATTAATTTTAAAAATAGTACTACATTAATAATAATACTTAATAAAAATTTTATTGAAAAGTAAAATCTAGAAAGATCCAGAAATATACAACCTTATTTGTAATTAATAAAAAATTATTTTTAAATAACTGATAAAGTAAACGCTAATTTTAAAAAAATGTAAAATATAAACGACGCAAGTGATTAGAGTCTGTTCTCTAAATTAAATTTGAGAATTAACTTAAATTAGAATTTAGGAAGTTTATAAAAAAATAGAATAATAATTATTTTTCCTGTTTGCGTTGTCAAATTCCATTTGATCAGAAAGTGCCTTGCTTCTATGGATTGGTAATTTAGGCTCGTTGCTTTATCAAACGGGCCATAATCTGGTGGGTCCAATTCAAACTTTATGATGGAGTTGCATCACTTATTCTCTCCTACGTTATCGTCTTAGTATAATACAAAGTTACATACCCACCCAGCTTATTCTTTGTCGGGGACGTATTGGGACAAGACACTGGTGCGAGAATACGCAATCACAACTCCAAAACTTGGGGTACGATAAATATGGAGAAGATAACTAGCTGAATTTGGGTTGGCCAAGTCGATGCTTGACGAAGAAGACGAACGAGACGCGCGTTTCATTTGAGCGGCACGTACCAGTACATGTCAACTGAGCTGGTCCTATAAAAGAAATATAGACATGCTATAGAATGTAGGATAGATGTGTGGGCCCTTGGTTGTCCAATGTTAACCGGCCAATCGGCTTGGGGTTGTCAGTACGATGAAATGGAATGTCTGACATCTCCCGCCCAAGGATTTCTATTTTTTTATATTTTAATATTTTTTTCAGAGCACAAATTCTGATTTCGATATTTTTCATAGCTATTCACATAATTAAATACACAGTTCAACAAAATAAAATATGTGAGAATCTATAAAAATTTTACAAAAATTCCAAATTCTCAACTTTTGTCTGAATGGGCTGAATTATACATATTTGTCATCTTTAGAGATGTACTAAATAAACTTTCGAATTGATGTAATAATATATAAATCACGTCAATTGATACTTTACATTAAACAAATCCTATACGATAAGTTCAATCGACCAAAAATATAAATAAAAGGATTTAAATACAATACTTTTTGGTCCTATACCCCTCACACTCCATCAACTCAACCAACCCTTAGGCCCCAAATTCTCTAACATATTTTAATAAACTCCATACTTCACATCCTTAAAATGAATAAAATCTTTTTTATATATTTATAATAAATTAGTGATCAAATAATTTACACCTTTTACTAAATCCACTTAATTAGTGGAGAGCTATTACTAATTCCACTAAAATTATAGAGCGCAAAAGATACTACAATTTGATGTCACTTCATTGACTCACTTTTTAATTCCATCATTACATGTTCTTATTATTTGATATGCCACTAAATAATAATTTTTTAAATTATCAATGAATCTTGATAGAACAGATAAAATTATTCTTTTGTCATAAAAAAGTTATAAATTTGAGTCACAGAAACAGTCTTTTTATAAAATATAAAAAAAATAACATATAATTGATGTCTCTTTCTTAATACGGGAGCTTTAGCCACATTATTTTTGGCTCAAGTTCATCGATAGATTGAACCATAGGTAGCCCCGAATTTACTATGTCAAGACTAATCATGTTAGCATTAGGTCAGCTCACTAAGGAGTAATGTGCTTCCAACAAGTAGTAACTCCATTTATAAGGATTGAACTTGCAACCTTTTACTTAAGGAATGAGAATGTTGAATTACTCACATCAAACACTTGTTGATTAGCCGCATTATTTGATGAGAAGAAACATATATTACTTGATATTTATTTACATTTCTAACTAAAATCTAATAAGGAATTTTAAAATATTTACGTGTAAGAAGGAAGAAAATCGTTGGCCGTCGAAGGACAGTACTCATAGCCCTATATAAATGAATCATGAGATTACAAATGCCCAATCCTTATATCACCAAACCCATTCCTCTAATCCTGTCCTAGCATGGATCCCCTCGCCAAAGCGTTATTGTTGTTCTCATTAGTCCTCTACTCTCTACCCGTTCAATCCCGCCAGCTACAGACGGTCGTGACGGTGGCGGACCCTCCCATATCACCTAGGCTGAAGGCCTTACTATCCACGGCGTGCAAGAAAGCCGACGAGTTTAACATCTGCATTCAAACCTTGAAATCCATTCCTGAGATATCGAAAGCCAACAATCTTAAAGACGTCAAAAACATCGCCCTGGACGCTGCGATAGATCAAACCAGAAGGATTCACGATTTCTTCGCCGTTTCGTTCAGGAATGAGACGGTACCAGATTACCAGGTTGCCTTGGCGACCTGCGTCGAAGCTTTTAAGGAGGCAGAGGGTTGTTTCCACATCGACAGCGTTAAGGGTTTGGCGGCGCTGACAAAAGTTTTCGGAGCTCGGAGTGAGGAACTGAAGTGTGAAGAAGGCTTGGTGAATCACCATTTTGACATTGGTCGTGTTAAATCAAAATTGAACAAGTGGATAAATTACTATGGAGTTGCGTACAACGGTGTGGATGCTGTTGAAAGCCATGGCATACATAAAGCATACTATGGTGTGGATGCTTTTGATAGCCCATATACGTCGGCAGGGCTTACGTAAACAGCGAGCGAGTTTTTGATATGTAGTCAGTTGTTTCAATGCGTGTTCTTTTACAGTCTCCATATATCAGAATCGTACAAGACTTCTCTGTTTCTTTTGGTTGGTAGAAAAAGAGCTTTCTCTGTTCCCGATATGGCGTTTAGCAAATCATTGAATTAGGTCAACAGAAACGACAACTGCAGCTACTAAAAGTTAAAACCATACCAGTTGGCTTATTAATCAGAAACAGGATTCCGACTGTTTTGGAAAGCAATCTTCAAATAAAGTGGAAATCAAAAAATGAGCATAGAATTTCATGTCGATAAAACTTTTCCCGCGACAATTATATGTCTTTTGTTCAGAAAGTATTTTAAAATATTCCAGTTATAAAAAAATTGTTAAATAGGAATAGATAAATAATTTCCTTCCCTTAAAGTGACTGTTTGGGACAATAATTTAAATAAAGGGAAAATAAAAATAGAGGAAAAATGACTAAACAAAGAGAAAAAAAGATGAGGTAGAAGAAGAGAAGAGGGTAAAGAAGTAGACAATTTAGGAAATTTTAAGATATGATAACTGAAAAAATAGGAAATGTAAAAGTTTAAGGAAAATTTTAAATTTAATTCCTAAAAGGATATTTTGTAAGAATAAAAAAAGAGGATAAAATATGACTTTTAATAGTTGAAGGTATTTTAGTAATTATGGTGGTAAGGTAAAGTGAGGATGTTTTAATAATTAAGAATAAAGTTTAAAAATAATAATTTTAGATTGTTAGATATAACTGAGTTCAATTTTTTCTTAAATAAATCTAATAAAATTGTTTAATGTCTCTTAATGACGGATAAAAAAGTAGATTGGACTTATTAAAAAGTTAAGTCAAAAAATCAGATAAAGGTAATTTTAAACCGTACTCTTAATTAGAGTAGTGGACGGTTCATGAGATGACAATGGATCAAGTTGGGCAATAGCAAGGTAGCAGGTTCGAGCCTAGTCCAACATCGTTTTGTCATTACCTAATGGGCCGTTGGACCTTATAAAAGCCCAGATAACCAGAGCTTAAACTTGATTCAAGGCCCAAACAGTCTTAGAAAATCAAGTCCAAGGCCCGTTCTACCCAAGCCTAACATGTTGAGCTCGAACCTAGTTACCATCCCTAATCATATATTGAACTAGTTGTTAATTTAATTAATAATTAATAATTACATATATGGATTTCTAAAATATAGGAAATGTGTTTATTTATTACATAAATAATTAACAAATTATAAAATATTTCTTATTTATATTTCATTACATATTATGAGATGTATTGCTTGGTAATTTGACGAAAATTTTGATTATTAAAAATTTTCAATTAGGCGTGAGTATAATTAAGAATATTAGGGTAAATTAATCACATTCATAAAATTGAATGGATACTAGTTTATAATAAGTTGAGAATAATTTGTATAAATTGTGAACTTGTGACTTACCTAAGTTAGGCTATATTCCATGATCATAGATTGAAGGATTGTTTAAATATGAATGAGCGATGACTAGGTACATGCTTATGAAGCAGGTATCAGACTCTCTTAAGTCTCGTTGATGTTCTATGTTGATGATTAAGTATTGAAGTAGTATTAGAATATTTTAAATTTTTGAGATATCCTATGTCGATAACTAGATACTAGAATAGTACCGAAGTATTATATTAGATTTGGGGAATTGAGGTAGTTTGTGTTGATATTTATACATCCAATTACACTTTTACTTAGTAAGTGATTTTGATAATTAGAGATGAGTCGACAGACCATCAAATGGAAGCTAACAAGTTAAACAAGGCTTAGACAATTCATTTAATAATGAGGTTGAACGTAAATGCTAGCAATAAAATAATATTATTATTAATCATTACTAATGATAAGATTTTGGACATTTGTTTAGTGTTTGGATAGTTTATATCTTGTTTTTGTATTTTAGTATCATAAGTGTGTTTTAATTATTTGACTAATTTTTATCTATATTGAATTATTTGATTTTAATATTATATTCAGTTATCCTTATTAAGTAAGCAACTCATTCTTTGCAGCTATGTTTTTTTTAGTAAACTCCACTTTGTTGATAACTCTAGTGTATGTGATTAATATAGTGGAGCCTAAATGGGGCCATCATATTAAATTAAGTAAAGTTTTTAATTGTATAGATAATTTTTGTAACCGAAGAACATCATTGTTAAAGCTAATAAAAATTTTGGTAATTAATGATATATTTAGGGGACAATTTGCATAAATTGTGGTTTATTTTATAAATAATTAATCAAATTGTTATAATAAAAATATCAAATTTAAATAATTATAAATAACTTTTTTATAATAATTAAATTAAAGAATTACAAAAATCTTGCTTTACTTGACACAATATCAATTAAAAAAAATATGATTTTGAAAATTACATTTTGATTTATTATAATATCTTGATAATATTTGTTGTCAATATATCTTTATAGTATTTTAATATTATCTCATTCGCTACTTATTTTTTATTTCTTATATTTGATTCCAATAGTTATTAGCTGATAAAATTGACATAATGATATTATATATCGAATATCTAAAAGTTAACAAATTATTGTTATTTTATTATTTTCTTTAGTTTAAACAAGGGAATAAGAGAGAGAGAGAGCGAGAGAGAGAGAGAAGGGGGTGAGATGGGACTTGACTTGAGCGCCATACGAAATGAAAGGCCTTAGAGTTCCAAGCCTCCACGTCTCTCTCTCTTTTTCTCCTGCAATTCGAAATAATAAAGCAGCCAGCCAGCCGGCCGGCCGCCAACCATCGTGACCATAATATTAGTAGTAGGAATACGAGAGCGAGAGAGAGAGAGAGATAGAGAGAGAGAATGAATATGGCAGTGGGCGTGCTGGCTTTGCAGGGTTCTTTCAACGAACACGTTGCAGGCACTCGCTCTTCTCTTGTTTATTCCCATTACTATTGCTTCCTTATTGCATTTTCACATCTGGGCATCCTTACTTTTCGCATTCATTTGCTTTGAATTGCTTGACACTTTCCTTCCTGTGATTTATCGGCAGCGTTAAGACGATTGGGAGTGAAGGGGGTGGAGATAAGGAAGCCAGAGGAGCTAGACAACGTCAGCTCCCTCATTATTCCTGGTGGCGAAAGCACTACCATGGCTAAGCTCGCCGAATTGCATAACCTGGTCTCCCTTTTTTGCATGTTGCTTTTGCTTTTCTAAAGAGCCTGTTGGAATCATAAATGACCCTTTTAAGTTTCTGTTTTATTTCACGTTAAACAACCATTGATCATATTGTTTTGTGTTCCTCGATTGCAGTTTCCAGCTTTGCGTGAATTTGTGAAACTGGGAAAGCCCGTGTGGGGAACCTGCGCTGGTCTTATCTTTTTAGCTAACAAAGCCTATGGTGGGTTTTCATTCCAACCCTTCATTTATTGAATTTTGACTTCTGATTTGTTTACTAGGCTTTGCTTAATGTGAACTACTAGTTTATTGAGCTTTTAATATTATGCTATTGCTATTGATCTTTGACATAAAGAGACTGGTATTGCTGTTTCAGGACAGAAAACCGGTGGGCAGGAACTAATTGGAGGTCTTGATTGCACCGTCCATAGGAATTACTTCGGCAGTCAGGTTACTTGCATGCACTTTATACCTTTAAGTTAGTGGTACTTGTCAAGACTTTTATAGATGGAATTAGCACATTGTTATAATAAAACATAGAAACTGGAAAGACTGAAAGTTGTTTCTATGATCATGGTGCTGTTGCTACTTGAGGCAAGTTCAAGTTTGTTACGAGAGTTGTGTGTAATCAAGGAGAGGTTAAAAATGAAATTCTAATTAAGACCTAGCTGACCTCTTATTTCTTTTTGGAGAGGTGAAATCCCAGAGAGGGAACAGTTCACTGACTCTCTGGGTTCATTCAGTCATTGATGAATAGTTCCATTCTCCTAGATGACTGATTATTACACGTGATTTCTTGTACATATTTGGATTTTTTATATTTTTCTGGTTGATTCTGCAATTTCTGTTCCCTTAATCACAATCATGGTTTTACCTATACAAGTTTACTAGACTACCTAAGATATAATTTATTAGCTCAATGAGTGATTTAAATTGGACAATTCAGAAACAACATTAGTAACGATGCTACTTTCATAATCTCTTAACCTTAAATGTACGATGGAAGATGGTCTCTATGTATACAAGTATAGGAATTCAAAGTTTTGAGGATTCATTGAGTGTACTCTTATTAAAAAAAAACATGTGTACTCAGCTTCAAAGCTTTGAGGCAGAGCTTTCAGTTCCAGTGCTTGTATCAAAGGAGGGTGGCCCTGAAACCTTCCGTGGGATTTTCATCCGTGCTCCTGCAGTGCTTGACGTTGGGCCTGGAGTTGAAGTGTTGGCAGAGTGTCCTGTTCCATCTACTAATGTGCTGTATTCAAGTTCTGGAGTTCAAATCCAAGAGGTTTGTAAATGTTACTCCTATTTAAATCTTATATGCTTTTAATCTAGTGAGCTGAAAGATGACTTAATGTGTGGTACATCAGAAAATTTAGGAAGAGGGGTAATTTTGTTGTAAGTCATAATTTCTAAATTTTTGCGAAGTTATTTTTTGTTCATAATTTCTTCAAAACATTGCAGTTATAATTAGTATAGGCTAAAGATATATTTTAGCTCCTAGCATTTGCACAAAAATTTAATTTAGACTCTTGACATTCTAGAGTGTTTTAAAAGAAACTTGACGTTTCAAAATTATTTGAATTAAACCTCCAAATAACGAAATGCTTAACCCCATCAAAAATCTGTCAGTTAAATGTCATGTTAACATTGACGTAACTTTTTAGTCAGTTTTTTCCTCTTATGTGTAACCCACTAGTGCTACGTGGAGCTCACGTGGCACTGGTTGGCCTCACTTCCAAAATAAACCCCTTTTCATCCTTTATTTATCTTCTTCTCCACAAGAACATCGATATGTCTTTCTTTTTGTGCCTTTACCAAGGAATGCTAACAGTGTCAGTGGGCTTAATAGAGAGGAAATGTCAGTGATTGTTGATGCTAACCTAAGGGAATTCGATGGTGAGCAAATCAATGTGATTCTTGATGAAGTGTTCCATATTTATGGCTGGTTCATCGACAATGAGAAAGGTCTCATCAATGAGGGTTTACTGCATACTTACAACAATGGTGCTGCGTGCTGGTCACAGCTAGAAATGGGAGTTTTTGGGAAAAGTCGGGGACATGAATATGCGATTTTTGTCAAGGAAATTGTTAGTTTTGAGGAGCAGAGTCGATGGGACTACATCAAGAAATGAAGCTTTTGATGGGCATATGCCAATTGGGAGGCTGTTGTATGAGCAACAGTTGTTAAGGAAGCGTTACTGAGTTTTAAGAGAGCTTCTGACTTGCAGCCTGTTGATGTGAAGACATGTTTTCAAGCTGAGAATTGCTTGTATGTTCTTGGGAGGTGTAAAGAAGCTAAAGAGGAATTCTTGTTGGCTTTGGAGGCAGCTGAGGTAGCAGGGAATCAATGGGTTTATTTGCTTCCTCAAATATGTGTGAATCTTGGGATTGCATTCGAAGGTGAAGGGTTCTAAGTACTTGTGAGTACTATAGAGAAGCTGATATTTTTGTCCAACTCATTATAAAACTTCGAAATTACTGGTTAGTGCACTTCTATGCGCTTTGTGATTTGGCCTCTGCTTTGCATGCCATGGCCGAAGATGAGGAGGCGATAGAGATTTTCCAAAAGGCTATTGATTTGAAACTTGGTCATGTTGATGCTTTGTACAATTTAGGTGAGCTATTTATGGATTTTGGCGGGTTCCAAAGATGTATCCCAAGGCATTTTCTGCGCAATCGAACTTAAGACTGTGGGTGAGAGAGCAACACTGAGAAAAGACTTGGTAAATGCTCTTGAAATCACGGTTTTCCGAAGGATTACCAAGTTGAGCTGTCATGATGTCAAGCTTTTAAGGACGGAAATTAGTGAAAATGATGTACTGATTTCTTATTCTGGTGGCGGTGTCTCAGAAAAGTCCATAATCAAACCAAACTTTTGGAGAAATGATGAACAAAGAAAAAAAGGAGGTTTATTTTGGAAGTAGGAGCCACTTATGCCACGTGATTAAAAAGTGCACTTAACTGATAGAACATTAGTGTAATACTTAGCTGACATAACCCTTATGGGGTTAAGGGTTCAGTTAGTTGAGGGTTAATTCAGGTGATTTTGAAATGTTAAGGTTTTTTTTTTGAATGCTCTTAAATTTTAAGGTCTAAATTAAAATTTTGTGCGAATATTAAGAACTAAAATGTACCTTCAACCTTAGAATATATATCAGTCTTAACATTTTTTGATTTTAAATTTGGGTTGTTTTAATTTTCATACTGAGGATCTTTTCTATATTTAGAAGTGGGAAATTTTCAGAGTTCGGACTACAGGATTAAGCTTGGCTTTACAATTTTCATTAGTGTGGTTAGAACTTGGTCATGGATTTGGTGCCATGTGACAGCCGGGTAAGATGCAAAAAATATGTGGTTGGAATTTAGTTAAAATCTGAGTTGCCAATCTGCTACATCCAAGTATTTGGGTATTATGTCGTATCATTTTGTTGCTCACAATCGGTTGATTAAAGTTTTGGAGTTAAAACATGGAGTCTAATCTCAGGTTTTGAGGTCTTTTATTTTAGTTTTACTGCACACTGCTCCTATGGGTGATGAAATATTATGAGGACCCCACTCTGCTATACTCCATAGTTATACACTACATAGTAATGAATGTTTGGGAAGTTAGGAATGTAGTAGTGTTTCCTCGTGTGATCTTGTATCGTGAATTTCAATAATGTTTCCTCATGTTGGGCTGCAGAGGATTGTGATCATGAGTTTGACTTAATTCTTTAAGTCAGATACATGGGTCATAACATTATTGTTATTTGTGGGGCCATTTCTCCTTCCTCTGGTTAGTCTGGTTTTGTACGATTGGAGTCACAACTGCTGGTTAATCATGATCTCCATCAATCTTTTACATTTAAAGAGCAGTGTGTTGGCCCACATTTCTGAATTTCCAGTCTGCATTTGGTTGATGGTCTTTGCTATAGACATGTCCTTACAGAAATTGCCAATGATAAATAGATAGCTGCAAACTTGTAAATTGTAGGCTTTTGATATAATCTGGGCTTCCGTGTATCAACGGTGAAGATATCCGATATGAGGATGTCTAAGATATCTAGATTGAGCTGGTAACCGTTATAAGCTGGTTCTAGGGTATCATTTTTCTTGCCAATCCCTTTTATAGGTAGCTTAAGTGTTTTCTTTCCATGGGGTGAAAAAGAAATAAATCTGGACTATGTAGTGTGTACTCAATGTTAAAATGAGCACATGATACGACAGTAAAAAGATTTTATGTTCTGCCAAGGCTTGTCTGACTTCTAATTTCTGCATATTCAGGAAAATGGTGTGCCCGAAAACAAGGTGATTGTAGCTCTAAAACAAGGGAATTTGTTAGGGACGGCCTTCCATCCTGAGCTGACGGCAGATACTCGATGGTATTGGTGTATTTGATTTGCAGTGTTCGTGTTATGTAGGGAATGAATATTGAGGTTATCTAAGTAGTTCCTTCTGCAGGCATAGTTACTTTTTGAAGATGGCAAGTGAGGCTGGAGAAGGAACGTCAAGCAGCATCGTCCCAGTTTCAGGAAATCTTAGCTACGAAGAAAAACAGAGGATTGATCTTCCTATCTATCAATAGAGGCAACTGCTTTCACCATTGTTCAAGTAGTTTTGTGTGGATGTACGCCATAACTTGGTACAACAAAACGTGAAGAGGGTGTTGTTATTTTTAGCATTCCTGTTCAGATTGTAGCCCAAGCAACTTACAGGTTGGCTTTATTTATATCAGAAAGCTCCCAAAATCCCATCGGATATAGGTATTATAGGTTCACCTTCTGGAGTTTTTGGGCTAAACCTAGCCTCTGATATTTGAGTGTATGGTTGTATCCGTTTCCTATTCCTTGGTTCTATCCGCATTGGGAAACTTTCATCAAAATCCCTGCCTTGTCTCTATCAATTATTCTCGTATTCAAAAAGGCTGTTGATTTGTCCCACATACATAAAAAGTTTATATTTTCATCATGTTGGATTTCTTAAAACTAAATTTTTGAATGCAAATCCTTCCAACTTTGGGATCTCCAAGCCATATGACACTCAATTTGTCGTAAACAAAGTCTCTTGATTCTTTCATTACCTTACAAATATACGTTGAATTGCTGCTAATCAAGTTGTACATATCTACAATCTACACCCTTGTATGGTGTCCACTTAACCTAAGTCACATATTTTTCCTTTAATGCTTATTATGATGCTAATTGGGTCAGTTATCTAATGATTTTTTTTTTTGTGTACACTGGAAATGCTCAAACAAGCATCAGAAATAAGCTAAGCTATAGCTCGGCTGTAGATGACGCCGAGACGGTCTCGCTCCATCAGGTCCCGCATTGGCTCTAGAGGGCGTCGAAGGATATGGAATCTGGGATTGACATAGCTGGCTTGTGCAGCCAAAGTGTGGGCGCACTAGTTGCCTTCGCGTGGCACGTGCTGGAGGTGAATTTCCCAATCACGGTGAATAGAGCTGCGGATACCTGCCAACAAAAAATGAGTGCCGTCAATCTCAGTAGAAGGGGATGTGATCATGGTGATCGCTTCCAGGGAGTCTGTTTCAAGTACTAGTCGGCAATACCCTAGGGACCAAACCAGAGAAAGGCCCGAGTGGACCCCCCAAAGTTCAGACATTAATGGGGAGCATCTGCCTAGCTTATGAAGGAAGCCTCCACACCACTGGCCTTGACTGTCCCGAATGATACCATCGGCGGCCGCGACTGACGACCAAGGCTTGACCGCTCCATCAGTATTCACTTTGACCCAGTCTCGCGGGGGTTTGTTCCACTGTATTGGGCTGCCGACTGGGAGGCTCTGGGTCGGGAAAACTCGACTTTCCACTTCTCTCGCCCTGATTATCCATGCCACATAATCTTTAACCACCAGCGAACTGTTCTCTGGCCAAACAAAGTCGGCTTCAAAGAGAGTTTTATTACGCTAGTTCCAAAGCATCCAACAGGCTACCCCATAGAGCAGGGACCATTCCCCATACAGGGTCTGACGGTGGATGGTGAGATTAGTATTTACCCAGTGTTCCATCTCCATGTGAAAAAAGGATTCATTGACCAACTCCGTTGGAAAGTGTCGCCAGAATATTTGAACTCGTGGGCAATCGCGTATGACATGGAGTGTGGTCTCCTCCTGGCCACATATGTAACAACTGCGATCCATAGTGAGGTGGCGCGTTGCTCGCTGATGATTAGTCAGGAGTTTATTTTGGATCATCAGCCAAAGAAAGGAGCGGACCCTTTGTAGGCCCTCCCATTTCCAAATTATCGCCCATATGTTACTAAAGCTGTCCCCTGAGTGGCTAGTAATGAAATTGTAAGCGGTTGCCACTGAAAACTTGCCATTTGCAGAGTGGGCTCAGCATATGGAATCGGGCTCCGTAGCCGTTGGATTTATCGGAATGGCTGCAATAGCCAAGCAAACCATGGTAGGGAGGTAGTGCTAGAACGAATCCCACTGCCAGCTGCCATCTACATTGAGAAAGTCTGCAACTTTTTTGTAGAGGATATTTGCTGGAATCTGAGAAGTAGTAACTGCGAAAAGGGGTCCCCACTAGGAATCCAATTGTCCAGCCAAAAGTAGGCGTGTTGTCCATTGCCCAGTTGCCAGCGGATACCGTGGCAGACAATTGGCCAGATTGTCACGATAACCCTCCAAAAGCTGGAAACCCCCTGAGTATTGAGCGAGGAAGGGACGTGGGACGGGGTCAGACGATATTTACTTCTTAAAATGCGGACCCAAAGGGTGTTCGGGTTGGTAATGATTGACCAGCCCATTTTAGTCAGTAAGGCATCATTGGTTGGACGAATTCTTCTGAGTCCTAAGCCCCCGTTCTTCTTGGATTGGCAGACTGATTCCCAGTTTACGAGTGAGATGCGCCTATGCACGCTTGTTGACCCCCAGATGAAGTTACGCATGAGGCACTCAAATCGTCACACAACTGTCTGGGCAGGCGAACGGTGAGCATGGTAAAAATGGGTAGCGCCGATAACACTGATTGGGTTAATGTCACTCTCCCTGCTAGCGACAAGTTTTTGCCTCGCCATCCAGCCAGTTTTTGTTGCGCAGTATCAAGAATATGCTGATAAGTTTGGCGTGTGGAGCGTGCATGAAGCAGTGGGACCCCTAAATATTTTCCCAGGTTAGACGTTCGGGAGATGTGTAAGGCTTTGCTAAGGCGCCGGGCCGTAGGCGCGGGAACGTTATGGGAGAAGTAAATCTTTGTCTTAGTCGGGTTAATTTTCTGACCCGAGGCTTGACAGAAAGTCTCTAATGTCTGGGCAATGACTTGAGTCTGGGAGTCCGAAGCTTCTGCAAACAAAATCAAGTCGTCAGCAAAGAATAGGTGAGAGATGGGAGGCCCTGTAGCGCTCAATTTTAAGGGATGCCATCTTCCCTGACCTACTGCTTGCGAGATAAGATAACCTAAACGTTCCATACCTAGAACGAAGAGATATGGAGATAATGGGTCGCCTTGCCGGATTCCTCTGGAGGGGTGGAAGGGTTCCAGTAAGGTTCCTTGCTAAGCCACCTGCATGGACACGGTGGTTACACATCTTATAATCAACCGGATGAGTTGGTCCGGAAGCCCGACATCGGTTAAAGTGTTTTGGATAAAGTCCCACCTGAGATGGTCATACGCTTTCTCTAGGTCCACTTTGATCGCTAAGTAACCCTTTCGACCCATTTTCTTCCGCATGGAGTGGATGGTTTCTTGGGCTATGATAATGTTGTTAGTGATATGTCGGCCCGGAATGAAGCTGCATTGCTTTTCATCGATGATTTCGGAAAGGATGGGCTTCAGTCTATCAACGATGACTTTGGAGAGGATTTTGTACGACACGTTGCATAGGCTAATCGGTCGGAATTGAGATAGATGAACCGGAGATGGGTTTTTGGGGATGAGAACCAGGATGGTCTGATTGAGCTCGAGTTCCCAGTGGTCCCCGCGGAATGCAGCCTGTATAGTCTCTGTCACGCTGTGTTCGACGTGCCCCCAATGTTTTTGAAAGAACATAGCATTGAAACCATCAACACCTGGGGCTTTGTTCAGGTTCATACCAAAAATGGCTGACTGAACCTCGTGTGGTTGGACCGGAAGATCTAAACCACTTTGAAGAGCCGGATTAAGAGTTGGGAAAGCTCCGGACAACGGGAAGATGGGAGTAGAACTGTGCTCGTGATTGTAGAGAGCCTTAAAGTAGTCGCGGACGAGATGCCGTAACGACTCCACTCCCATTACTATAGTGCCTTGATCATCCCTGAGTTGTGCAATCCGCAGACGTCGTCTTTTGGTATTGGTAAGGGTGTGGTAGTATTTTGTATTCCTGTCTCCTTGCGAAAGCCAGTCACAGCGTGCTTTCTGGTGCCAGAAAATTTCCTCCTCACTGAACACTTGTACCAAATCCCCTGTTAACTGGTCCTCCAACGCTAGCAGGTCTCCCATGTTTTGGGCATTCATGGCTCTTTGGATGCCCCGTAATCGGGCTAACAGACGTTTCTTTTGATGGAAGATGTTACCAAAGGTAGTCTGATTCCATTGGGTAAGCTGATGAGCCAGATCAGTAAGAGTTTGGCCTAGCGATGCCCCGTTGGGAGTCCAATGGGCGGTGACGACTCGGGTAAAGTCAGGGTGAGTAAGCCACACATTTTGGAAACGAAATGGGGGGATGCCGGTGTCCTGTCTCCGTTGTGGGTGGAGTTGAACCCACATAGTTCGATGATCAGATCCCAGGAAAGGGAGATGGACATTCGTCGTCTGCGGGAACTACTGTATCCACTCCGTAGAACCGAAGCCCCGATCAAGGTGAGCCTGGACTAATCCCCGTTTTCACGTAAATTTGGACCCAACATACCCCAGGTCGTGAAGCTGACTAGCCTGAACCCAATTCCGAAATTGAGGATTCACGATTCTCGAGCCCCTGGACCCCCCCATTGTTCCGTACTATCCAATTTGGCATTGAAGTCTCTCCCAATGAGCCAAGGCCCGTGAACTGCTCGTCCGACCCTCTCTAGGGCTGGCCAAAGCATCTGTTGGGTAGTACGTTGCGGACTAGCGTATACGGCCGTGAACTCGAATGAGGATTCCTTATGAGTGATGGTGGTATGGATGAATTGGCGATGAGTCAGCAGGATAGTTAACTGAGACTCGGCCCTCCAAAGGATCCAAATCCCGCCCGAGAAACCTAAAGCCTCGGTGCGGGAAGAATAGTCAAATCCCAACTGACGGATAACGTCGTTGGCTCTGGGACCACTAATTCGGGTTTCCAGTAGGACGAGTATGCTCGGTTTATATATACACAAATAATTACAGAGGATCATTAAGAATCTGCAGCCGCCTGCTCCTTGACAATTCCAAATAAAAAGCGACATAAAAGTTTAAGAAGAAGGGTTACCTCCCATAGGAGCGTCTGTCGAGTCCTCATCTACCAGTTGTTGTGACTGGGCCTCCGGGTGATCGTCCGGAATATGTGTGGCCATGGGTGTGGGTTCGCTCGGTAAATCGGGGGGTTCCTGATAGGATCCCGTTAATTAGGGATATGGATCCAGTTAATTAGGATTGTAATTTATAGCTTTCCTAGTCTGTATAGTATTCTATATGTGTATAATTACTTCCCATTTGTATTGAGTTTAAAATATATAAATACAGACCTCTCTACACGAATATTGTGTATGAGATTTTTACCAACCATCTTACTATTGTACATGGTATCAGAGCCATATAAGGCACCACTGCCGCTGTTTTTCTGCCTCCCCTTTTCCGATCACCTTCATTGACTATTCTAATTTCTCCGATCTCCTTTTTCCACCCAATATGTCGACTGTTGCAGCCTCCATAGTCTCTTCTTCCTCGGCCAGTACTTCTTCAATTGAATCAGCCAATATGTCTGCACCTTCTCTTACGCAGCAACTTTCTTTGAAATTGGATTCAACCAATTTTATTCTCTGAAAAACACTTGTAGTTCCGATTTTAGCGGGGTGTGATCTCGCTAAGTTTATTGATGGCACAACTGCAGTCCCAGCCGAGGTGCTGGAACCTAACATTCCGAATCCAGCTTATCAATTATGGAAGTGCCAGGATCAGCAGGTCCTGTCTTGGTTATTGAATTCTGTTTCTCCCTCCTTGTTACCTCAAGTAGTTGGTGTGAAATCGGCACGTGAAGCCTGGGTAAAGTTGGAAACTACGTATGCATCTGGATCCCGAGCTCAAGTTCGTGATCTCAAACAGCAATTGCATTCACTACAAAAAGGTACTGAATCCATCTCTGAATACATGCAACGTGCAAAGGTTATTTCGGATCGATTGATTTCATTACAATACAATGTGTCGAATGATGATTTAGTTGATGCTATTTTGGATGGATTGAATGGGGTAAATAGCCCCTATCGTGATTTTTGTCGTTCTTTGGAAGCACGAATGACTGTGATTTCTTTTGATGATTTGTTTGGCCTATTGTTGACCGAGGAGCGCTAATTAAACAAAGAAAAGAGTCCTGCAGTGGAACTCAATCAGGTTACGGCTCACTACACAAACTCTTATGGTACTAGCAGCCGTGGCAGGGGCCGTGGTAGAGGCCGAGACAACACTCAAATTGGCCGTTTCGGGCACCGATGGGGTCGCGACCAACAACAAAATTATGGCAGTCTTGGGCAGCATTGGGGCCGTGGCCAGCAACAATTCTCTCACCAAAACTTTGGCACGGGCATTTTACCCACTCCACCGGTTTACCATTCGTTTTCGCAGCAAGCTCCATTGGAAACCTCTACCTTGATATGTCACAACTGTAAGGGAATGGGTCATTTTTCTCGCCAATGTCCATCACCACGCATTCAAAACAACCGAACCAACCCAAACCCGTCCACTCACTTCACTTCCATACAATCACCAGACAATTCATGGATCATGGATAGCGGAGCAACACATCACCTCACCAATGATTTGGGAAATCTTAATCTACACTCTGAATATTCCGGTCCAGAAGAAGTTCAACTAGGTAACGGGTCAAAACTTCCTATTTGTCATGTTGGGTCATTGTCTATTCCAAATACTCGTCTGCATTTGCGTAATGTTTTACATGTACCTAAATCAAACTCTAATCTATTATCTGTGGGTGCTCTTATGAAATCTAATGCTGTATCTGTTGAATTTTTTAACAAATTTTTTGTTGTGAAGGACCTGATTTCCAAGCAGGTAATTCTTCAAGGCCAGAATAAGGATGGCCTGTATACACTTTCCTCTCCTCGGTCAGTTCCAGTTCAGTCCCATGCTACTTCTATTTCGCTATGGCACGAAAGGCTTGGGCATCCGTCTTTTCCAGTTGTCTCTCGAGTTCTCCGTCAAAATAATATTCAGTGTTCTGATCGTCTTTCTAGTCCCAATTTATGTCATGATTGTTCGGTTAGTAAGAGTCATCGTTTGCCTTTCTCTATTTCAGAGTCTGTCGTTTCAGGACCTTTAGATTTGATTTGTTCAGATTTATGGGGCCCTGCTCCTATTCAATCACATGATGGATTTTCTTATTATATTTTATTTTATGATCATTACAGCAAATATAGTTGGGTTTACTTCTTGGAACATAAATCTGATGCACTCTCCACTTTTATTCGTTTTCGTGCCGTTGTTGAAATTTTTTTTGGTAGACCTATTAAATGTTTTCAAACAGATGGGGGTGGTGAGTACAAACCTATACAACAATATCTTAGCACTCATGGAATTCAGTTTCGAATGTCGTGTCCATATACCCCGGAACAAAATGGAAATGCTGAACGAAAGCATCGTCATGTGGTCGAAACTGGTCTGGCTTTATTACATCGGGCTAAGTTACCAATGCAATTCTGGTCTTTTGCTTTCGATACAGCTACCTTTCTTATTAATCGAATGCCTTCTAGTGTTATTTGTTTTGATACTCCATATTATCGTTTGTTTCGTGAAAACCCTGACTATTCTGTCTTACGTGTGTTTGGTTGTCTTTGCTATCCTTGGTTGCGACCTTACGCATCCAATAAACTTGATTTCCGGTCTCGTCGTTGTATTTTTGTAGGGTATAGCCGAGTTCATAAAAGTTATAGGTGCTTTGATCATTTATCGAATAAATTTTTCGTCTCACGTCATGTTGTGTTTGATGAACAGGATTTTCCTTATCGTGAGCTTGTGCAACCCGCTATTCATGATCCACTACCTTCAACAAGCCTTCCATCGGTTACTTTTTACCCACAAACAGCCCGCTATACCGCCACTTCTCCCATAACCCACTCACACCCTCCGCCTTCCATACCAACACAAGATTCCAACCCCGCAATCAATACAAACCCATATACTAACCAGTCCCCTACTTCACCTACTTGTTCCCCTACTCGTGACAATCAACGGTATGGTTCCTTGCGGAATTTGTATGCTACAACTGAAGAAGTGAGACCGAGAACACAGGCTGCTAATCGCAAGTCTGGTCCAAGGGCTTTACTAGCTCATTCAGCTACTGTTGACCCAACTTGTCATACGCAGGCTATGAAATACACCCATTGGAGAGCTGCTATGGGAGATGAATATTCTGCTCTTGTTCGAAATGGTACATGGGAACTTGTTCCTCCTCATAGTGCCACTAATGTTATTGGTTGTAAATGGGTTTTTAAAACCAAACTTAATCCGGATGGATCCATTGATCGTCATAAGGCTCGGCTTGTTGCCAAGGGATTTCATCAGAGACCTGGTATGGATTTCACAGACACTTTCAGCCCAGTAGTCAAACCTGTTACTATACGCTTGCTTATGTCTCTTGCGGCTACTTATTCTTGGTCTATAACGCATTTGGATGTTTCCAATGCTTTTTTACATGGTAATTTAGACACACCAGTGTTCATGACACAACCACCCGGTTTTGTCGATACGACTTGTCCAGATTTTGTGTGTCGTTTGCGTAAATCATTGTATGGGCTGAAGCAATCCCCTCGAATGTGGCATCAAAAGCTAACAGAAACTCTCTTGGCCTATGGATTTTAATGTTCTCGAGCGGATATATCTCTATACTACCTCCGGAAGGGTACGTGTACGTTGTTTTGCTTAATCTATGTGGATGATATTCTAGTGATTGGTAACGATGATACTCAGTCCTCTCATCTTATTTCTTATTTGCAATCTCATTTTGCTATTAAAGATCTTGGTCCGGTCAAGTATTTTTTGGGCGTCGAATTCCAACGGGAGGATGGTTGTTTGTTCTTATCACAACACAAATATATACATGACATGTTGAAACGTGCTCAGATGGACTTGGCAAAGGATGTTTCCACACCGGTAGCAACTACTAAGCTGGATGACTCGAATTCCGAGACATACTCGGATATTACTCACTACTGGAGTTTAGTAGGAGGGCTTCAATATCTTTCTATCACAAGACCGGACATTGCCTACTCAGTCACTAAGGTTGCTCAACACATGAACTCTCCTAAATTGGTACATTGGCAAGCATTGAAACGCATCTTCCGATATCTTCATGGAACAATCTCATATGGGCTTCGGTATTACAAGCAGAATGGAGTTCATCTCCATGGATTTTCAGATTCGGATTGGGGTGGGGATGCTATTGATCGGCGCTCCACTACAGGCTATAGTATTTTTCATGGATCGAACTTGATTTCGTGGAGTTCGAAGAAGCAACGTACTGTATCTAGATCTTCTACTGAAGCCGAGTATAGGGCTGTTGCTAACACAACCTCCGAATTGGCATGGATTGAATCTCTTCTTCGAGAAATCGGCTTTTCTTTGGCAGCTGCCCCTACTCTTTGGTGTGACAACCTAAGCACCACCTATCTTACGACCAATCCGATTTTTCATTCCCGCACGAAGCATTTGGAACTTGATTTTCACTTTGTTCGCGAGAGAGTCGCGGCCAAGTCTCTCATTGTCCGGTATATCTCCACACAAGACCAAGTTGCAGATGTTTTTCCAAAGCCACTGTCTCGTCATCAGTTTCAAGTCTTACGGGACAAGTTGGCTGTGTTTCCTACACCCACCCAACTTGCGGGGGGGTGATAGGATCCCGTTAATTAGGGATATGGATCCAGTTAATTAGGATTGTAATTTGTAGCTTTCCTAGTCTGTATAGTATTCTATATGTGTATAATTACTTCCCATTTGTATTGAGTTTAAAATATATAAATA
>JAOSBN010000008.1:4794219-4829347 GCA_027563595.1 Erythroxylum suave | reverse complement strand
CAGACCTCTCTACACGAATATTGTGTATGAGATTTTTACCAACCATCTTACTATTGTACAGTTCCTTCGGTACGAGGTCTGGCCTAGAATTCCCAAATGGATCTGTGCCCTCTATCCCGTCCATGGTGAGGGTAGGCTCCTGCCGGCCCAATTCGCTATTGTCGAGGATTTGGCTATCGCAAACCATTTCCGTATGTGAGGAGAGGACGACGGCCACATGATTTTCTGAATTGGTCGGCTGGATTTGAATTGGTGGTACAGGTACCGATAGCGGGCTCGGGCCAGTACTTCCCCGAGAAGTTTCACCCTAGGTCGCCTGGGGAACCCGCGAGTGTAGATTACGATTTCCCTTCTTCAGCTTAGTTTGTGGGCTTGTCGTAGAGAAAGTGAGTCCTGCACTAGTGGGACTCAGAAACTGGGCCACAGGAATCTTAGTGCCCTTACCAGCTGGTTGGGCAAAGATTTGGTTTCCAACCAGATGAGTAGTTGTGGTTTGGGACAGTTCCTGTCCAGTTAGAACTGAGAAGCGTGAGCCAGCAGACTGATTGGACGGTTGGGTGCTGTTGGACTGGACAGATCGCAACGTTGATTGGGAAGGCTGCGGAGTGCGACGTTGAGGAGCTGTGCGCGTCTTGCGCTGTACCTGCACCCAAGGCCTATAGCCGTTGGGCGTTTGATCCTTGGTCCTCGGAGATGCGTTCCCCACCGTAGCTCCCGTGGAGATTGTTTCAGTCTCAGCTCCCGCAGGTCCCTCCATCGTTCCTTGGTTGGCGGCCGATAGCTCTGTGGTGTGCGTGATTGGGTGGTGACGGAGGTTGCAGGCGGTAGCGTCATGTCCAACGATGCCGCAACGGTAGCAGAGTTGTGGGAGTCCTTCATATATGACATGCAGCACCTCGCCATCGAGAAGGAGCGTGGTCGTGAGCGGTTTACGTAGGTCGATCTCCACTGCGATACGTGCATAACGATCGCGTTGGGTGAGCATGGTTGGGGCGTCGATCTTAACTGTTTTTCCGACTAGGTTTCGGAGCGCTCGTAGAACGTCTGGGTGGTATCTCGCTCTGCCCCGACGCCGGATGAAAGGACGCCTCCCATCGTTGGACGGATAAGGTTTGACCGAGGATCATCCATGGCCCGTCTACAAGTGCGTGAAGATAATCCTCCTCTTGATGGAATCGGACCAGGTAGAAATCATGATCAAGATCTATGATTTTAATCGGACATTTCGGCTGCTATAAGGTGCGCAGGCGGGAGCTCAGAAGCTGGAAACCGATGCGGCGTCCCAGGAGTTTCACGACGACAGTAAGCTGCCACTGTTGGTCTAGTTTTTCTTGAAAGGTCGAGGAGAGGCGCAGGCTCCCTCCCAAGTCCGATTGTAGGGTGATGATGTCACCCTCGGCCGGTTCGATATGGCTCTCAGTGGGCCAGGGTTCAACGTTCTGATGCTTGACGTCGGGGTTAACACCGGCTACTGCGGCACTATAGGACACAGGGGTGTTGGTCGGGACTGCCTCTTTCCGCTTCCTCGTGCGTCCTGGTTTCGTCACGGTTCCCTCTTGCTCGAGGGATGCCATGGGCGCTTCAATCAAGCGCGAGCTGATGAAACAGATATAGGGCGTGGTAGTCGGGTGATGCTGTCGGTTGTCGTTGGCGCTTGCTATTGGATGGACGTAAGATGATCTGCATGCAACGTTCACGTAGAGAGAGGCGAGAGAATTTTCCTTTTCAAGTGTTCTCTCTTTGCTTTTGCTTTCTGTGTTATTTTTCTCTCTAAATATTCATTGTTGGAGACTTATCTTTTAGAGTGTTAAGAAATAGGCTAATATTGCTCATTCCAGTACCGAGAGTGAATATTGAAACATTATGCTAGATCACACCCTTACTGGTATTTCTAGCCTGCAACCTACTATATGTCGTGATAATCTTGATATTACCTTTTATTGATGCTGATTGTATCTCTCATGCACGCAGCAAATATATTGAGATTAACGTCACTTTATTCTGACTTATTTACTAATAGGACTCTACATTGAACATATTTCTTCTTCACATCAATGTCATCTTCATCTGCCTTTGATCGACTTAGGAGCAAATTCGCCGTCGCAATACTCTGTGAACTTGAAGGGGATGACAACACTTACTGTTAGTCAAATGTTAGTCGTTATCCTTATCTTGTAGATTAGATTAAATCTATCTTACATATTTGATAAGTTCTTTTGCATTTATATTTAACTACTTTTTGATTTGTGTATTTTGTAAATTACACAGTGAATACAACTTTTTTCATACAAAAGCTCTTTCACAACCCCTACTTCTCCTAGCTGTAGAGTTTGTTGTTGAAGGATTGTTTTTCTGAATTTTTATTGTCTTTTAGCCTAGATGGTGTATAGTAGTGGAAGTCAGATTTTAATAATGGAATTCAGTATAAGGCTCTGTGACTTGAGGGGCTTGCAAGCGCCAAATAACCTCAATTGTCGGTGCCTTGTTCTCTAATTTTGTGTATTCTTCTGCACAAGCAACAAGTTTGACTTTCTTCATATGACGATTACCTGCCTTCTGCCTTCGAAAGTTATCAAGTCCTTGGATAGATTCTCTGGGGAAGAAAGAGTAAAAGTAAACAGAACAAATGGACACTAATAAAAGTGCTGGAGTTAAGGTTCTGAATAATTAAAGTTGAATTAATGGTCAATTTGGCACAACAAACGAAGTTACTTCAGTGTGAACATTGCCAAATTGCTAAGGTGCGAACTAAGATACCAGTCAACACATTATTTTGATTAAGATGCGCTCAAAGTCCATGTGATGCAATGTCTGGAGAAGGGATTTCAATTCTGGAAGCAAGCTAGCCGTCCATACTTCATACTTCCATTGCAAATTTAGCATGTCAATGGGGGACCTTTTTGTTTTACAAGTTTCCATCTCCTTTCCAATAAACTGAAGCAAACATAACATCAAGATTTGTGTTAGATTAGAGCTTAATGCAGAGCTTTCTTCAGTCAGCAATTCAACTAAGGAGGAGAACGCTTATAAATGCGTCTTGTCAACTCCTATGTCGAATAATAACCTCCATCAACAAAGTACTTAATATTTGAAATTTAAAGGAGGAAATCTCAGTTGCGTTCGTTATAGTGCAAGAAAGATGGCCAGGTTGAAGTCATATATCTTGGCGGCTCTAGTTATTGTACTGATAAGCACAGAAGCTGTTCTTGCTGCAGGCAAAGGGGACAACAATGGCAATGACAATGGGAATGGCAACAAAGGTGGCAATGATAATAAAGGAAACGGCAGCAATGGAAATGGAAAAGGAAAGTACGAGGAATCAACAGACTATGATGAGATGGAACCTTTGGCTTCGGGGCAAGAACGACATTACTGCAAGGCAAAGACAAGTAGTTGTTACAAGAAGACCCTTGTTTGTCCACCTCAATGTCCTGGGAAAAAGCCCAAGAAGAATAAGAAGCAGAAGGGTTGCTTTGTTGACTGCAGTAGCAAGTGTGAGGTCATCTGCAAGGGTAAGTCTCTCCACTTTAACAACTGCTTGGTTGTCTTCTTGTTTGAGCATGTAACACTAGTAGCTACCTACCTCATTCACTTCAAACCATTCTTACTAGACTTGTATTCGTGTTAATTGGCAGTAAGGAAACCAAATTGTGAAGGATACGGTTCTCTGTGCTACGATCCTCGGTTTGTGGGTGGTGATGGTGTCATGTTCTATTTCCACGGAGAAAAAGGAGGTAACTTTGCCGTTGTCTCGGACGATAATCTCCAAATAAACGCCCATTTCATTGGAACTCGACCTCAGGGAAGGACTCGTGACTTCACATGGGTTCAAGCACTTGCTGTCATGTTCGATAACCACAACCTTGTGATTACTGCTGAGAGACTGAGACACTGGGACAACAACGTTGAGTCACTAACAGTAAGATGGGACGGTGACATGGTTGAGATCCCCACAAATGGGGAAGCTGAATGGAGGGCTAATAGTGTGGGTAGGTCAGTGATCGTAGAAAGAACTGACAATACAAACGCAGTGAGCGTGAAAGTTGCCGGCTTAGTTGAGATAAACATAAAGGTCAGGCCTATTGGGAAAGACGAGAACAGAGTTCACAACTATCAGCTGCCTGATAATGATGCGTTTGCTCACTTGGAGACACGGTTCAAGTTCAGGAACTTGTCTGATCTGGTGGAAGGTGTTTTGGGGAAGACTTACAGGCCTGATTATGTTAGTCCTGTTAAGATTGGAGTCCCTATGCCAATGATGGGTGGAGAGGACAAGTACCAAACCCCATCTCTGCTGTCACCTCTATGCAAAGTTTGTAGGTTTCAGCCTATGAATCAAAATGTGGTTGTTGCCTCCATTTGATTCGTATGGTTGTCACGAGAAATCTTCTCCGCTAAAAGAAATAAACATTATTTCAGTCGACAGGATAAAAAGTAAGCTACATCTTGTCAAAACAGACAATTCCGGAGTTTCATTTTACAATTAGCACAAGAAAATAAGGGCAAAAAATATGCTGCCCATTATGTATTTTACAATTTCTTATGATTCATAATCTTTTTGTTTCTTAAACAATTTATTATCAATATGATTTCTGGAGGCTCCCAATTTGATTCTTCTGGTGGCGCCATTTCTCTTGGCTCCTTACGGGGCAGTTTCTTGATTGGAATAAGGTATAAGAAAGTACATTAGTCATGATTGAAAAGATACTACACCGCTAAGGACAAGGGGATTTAAGACATTTTCTTTTCCAGGAAAGTTATCTTATTCTTGGATAACTTGTGGAAGATTATTCATAAGCGCTCTAACTTTATAGACAATGAGTTGGCCATGTTCCTCGCAAGGTGGATGTTATGGGCAACATTTCACGTACAGGAAGCTTCAACTGCTAAACTTTTTGTTATCCCTCCGCATGGATTTCCAAAGAAATTGGTTGATACTTCGATATTACAGCTTTTTGATCCGATGCAAGCCTGCAAGAACACATACCTGTTCAGAATAAACAGGAATAGAAGTGTTATATAGAGAGATGCAAGAATGAAAAGGGTTACACCTTCTGGACAATGGATAAAGCTTTACTGCTGCTGCACTTCCCATGGGTAAAATCCCCACAAGTTCCACCTGGTGTTCCAAAGCTTGCAAACTTAATCGAAGAAATGACCTGATTAGGAAGTGGACACTCAAGCGATAATACAGAATTTGGTTTCCTTTCTGATTTTGAATGTGAAGGCCACATATCTGCCGGTAATGGGTGGGACTCTGAAATGTGTGAGCACAAAGTTGCAGTCTGATGAGTGGCAAAAGCGATCTGCGTTGGATCTCCACCGATTTCCTCGAACAATACAAGAGTGTTGCCGGTCGATTGTACCCACGAACGGGGTAAATGGTACCTGAAAAGTTTTTACATCAATCAGAACTTCTGAAAAGCCTCACAACTTACATTCCTTGTAACTCTTGAGGGCTCACAATGACTGAGAAGGCTTTCCACAATTCTTGAGACATTTTTTAGCATTGTAAGTTCCTCTATAATTGCAAGAGCTGGTACAAACACTACTGGAAGCCACATTGGCCGGCCAATAACGCCCAATGCTTTGTCCATTCACCCATGCTTCACCCTTTCCCATCCCCGTGAAGTCAATAGCGATTGGATTATCCGCAGCAGGAATGTCAAAACTTGTCTGTATCACGAGTATTGAAAATTATCAGTTTTAAGAAATTGATTCCATGGGATATATTTGTCAGCTTAAAGATCAATACAAGCTCCTAGAAAATGTAAGGCTCTAGAATCAGAGAACCTGACTTAAGAACTTGGCTTGACTACGTGATTGAAAAGACAAATGCTAGATGAAGATCTGTTCATAACCTCGCATTTGAGGTCCATAGCAGACCAGATGCTTCCAATTTTGAAACAAAAAATGTCTAATCGTTTTAAGCAGTCAGAAAATCCTAGCTGGAAATTCTAAACCAGAATTTCCCATGCTGGTTTGTCATCTCAAATTAATTCTGCAACATGTTATGCTTAGACGACCTTATCTATAACTTGTCATAACAACCAAATGGGTCAATGGTAAATGAATCGGATATTGTCCTTTGCAATGCAAGGCCAGATCGTGATGCAGACCTATAAACACTAGATCTAGAAGCCTTAAGGCCTACTACAGAAGAAATTGATCTCACGGCTGGATATCGAAGGTTTGAATAATTAGAAAGTTCTAGACAGTTGCAATGTTATGTTCATTTTGGCCAAGCTGTCAAGCGTCACTGCCCCAAAACAGGTAACAAACGATGAACTTGATTGCTTCATATTTCAGGACCGCATCAATGAACTTGATTGCTTCATATTTCACAGTTAATACTGAACTCAGATAAACTGCTATTGCATTCAGCAATGGAACTTTAGAATCACCTTGTACCATATCATAGGTTGCTTCTTGGGCAAAGTAGGCTGTGAAACCCACTGAGAAGATTTTCCATTAGACAATCCTGATTCTTCACCTTTAAGTCCAATCTGAACTCACAATGTCAACAGTCAAGAGAGAGATAAAGAAAGATTGTTGTTTATCTTTCTGGAGTTCAAATTTATTGTTGGATGATTTAGTTATGGTACATAGTCAAGATTCTTTTGTTCATTGTATGGTTAAAACAGAAAAAGGCAAGAGTATTGACCTGATATGTCCACTGCCGGAAAGATAGATCAATGGTACTTCCATTTCTCAGTCCTTTTAGCTTTACTGGACCAGTGATACCAGCACCAGTTAAATCGAAAAAGGCTCCATAATTCTGACGCCAAATAAACTTCCAATCAAATTGATATAACAATGCTCGGATGCTATAATTTGAGCCTCCAACAGACACCATATTGGTAAACACGTTATGTTCAGAAGAGCATGAACAGAAAATAGCTTATTCTAACAAATAATTAATCAGGTGACTGAACCTGAAGTCCCACAGTCAAGCTCAGAAGATCAATTCTATTATTTCCAGCTATGAGGGTGACGGGAATCTCCACCGCAACCTTAGGATTGCCACTGCTGCCTGTTCCGCTTCCTATGTAGATCCAATTTATATGCATAATCAGGAGACGTGTTGACGAAAATGCATCGAGTAAAACAGGTATCACATACTTAAAAATAGCAACAAACACAATATAAAATTTTATCTGAATGAAGTTGCATTGCATATCTTATACGTGCACAGGTGCATCATTGATGTGAGAGTCTATAGATTATTATGAAAATCAGCTTGCAGTTAAGAAAGACCTAAGCTTTGCCTCCAAAAGAATAAAGGGATCAAGATCAAGCCTTATCAAATCCCGAAGAAATACAAATTAAGCAAATAAAAGTCTAGAAAAGGAAGAGACTAATGTAATCAGAATACTTTTGTCAGCCAAAAGATAGAAAAACTTGGATTTTTGTTTGACTATGTTACCTGCTAGCTTCCCGTTAATGAAAACATGGAGGGCATGACCAAGGGATTCAATATGAAGAGCAGCTTGAGATCCATCTTGAAGGGAAAAGTCACCATCTTTGACATCAACCCTGCAGACATAACCAAAAATATTTTAGATATTGAGATACGCGTTCCAGGTGCAAATAGGCTGATCAAGATGAACTTCCATAATTCGTAATTGCTTGAACACTCCTCAATACCCGCCAATCGTCAAAGTTTCGAAACTACTTCAGTAAACTGTGTATAAATGGTAATAGACAGAAGCAGGAGCAGTCAAGTAGGGCTTGCGCTAATAGCTGTGGAAGCTGATTTTTTATACCTTAATGAATACCAGAGGTAGTCGCTTTGATCAGCTGTGGTATTTATCTGCTCCAGTAATCCAGATTTTACAAACGCATTATCCTTTGAGATGCCTACTGGTTCATTTATCCAACTCCAGTCAGCGCCGAGAGTCTTAGAGGAATCCGAATCACCTTTTAGAGATTTACGACTGAAGCCGGGGCTCACAGTCATAGAGTTGATCTGTCATGTCAAAGGTACTGTTTGGTGAAGATATTGGAGGATTGCCAAAAAAAGATCGGTGGTCATGTAAGGCACAAAACTTGCCCTGTCTCGTGGGTTTCATATGTTTAACACGTTTAAAGTAAAAACAAGAGGTACCAAGAAAGGAGCTATAGCTTGTGATAATCTGTATATCGAATTTGATTTGCAAATACATGTATCTCAATGCCCATTACTGTTTAAAATTTTATAGAGGAATGTGAAAATAATCATATCTATATACAACTTTATAATACCTATTATTCTTCATTGAACATCAAAAAGCATAAATGTCTACAAAAATCTAACACTCTTAGCTATGGACCGACCAAAAATTTGTAGTTTAGTTAATGGCAGCCACTCGTACTGTCCTACCTCCACAGCACACCTAGGTTCTCTTTTTTTGGCGAACTTTTACCAATTCCAAAAGACACTATACACATTTTCAGATACCAGAAAGACACTAATTTTATAACACCTAACTGTGTTTATTTGGGTTACTATAGTATAAACACAAGCTCGAGTTAATGTATAAATTGGATTATACAGATCTGTAAGGACAACTGCATCGCAAGATATAGAGGCGAACCTTTGCAGTATTAAGAACCACGTTGTTGCAGTCTGGCAAAATGCTCACAGACCAGGCAGGCAAGTCATATGTTTTACCTCTGAAATTTACAGTCTTGTCTGTAACGGCAGTATTGGCAAGAAAAGCTGAACACAGTCCTGATCCTGCTTTATAAACAGTTACCTGAAAGAAACCAGCCAGCGTCAAGTATTGAAATCGGGCTTTCGCAAGTAATTAGAATCTTATGATTAGAGACAACAAGAGATATGAGGCATTTTTCAAATAAAACAAGAAAAGGAAAAAAGTGAATGGTTTATTGAGTACGATATGAACTTGGTCATTGTACTGATTTATCAATATATATCTAGAGTTTTACGTCGAATGGAATAACAAAGAAGAAGTTTTTTACAAATTTTCCATAAAGTTAAAATGTATGGCCTTTACATCAAACACACCCATTCATGCACCTCTTGACAATGGGGATTAAGTTAGATGCTAAGGTTGAAGCTCATGTTTGAAACTTCTGGGGTTTATGTATAAATCAGTTAGTGGGATGTTGTAATAGAATTAAAAAAGATTTTGGTCTCTGAAAATCATTAACTTTTTTGTTTCAGGACGTGGGTAGACGAAATAATTGACAAAACAACGAGATTAAAAAAAAGGAATAGATAAGTGTGGTTATTTGAAGTTTTACGAAAAATATAAAGAAGTCCAATCGCTTTCATTTTTCATGGTTAGACTCGATCACCTTTCCAAGAAATTTTTAGCACACGTAATTTCATTGTTCTTTTTTCTTTTTCTTGCCAAACTAGCAGAAAAAAACACCAGAAACCTTCCAGAGTGCGCAAATTAAACTAAAGAAGCATGATGAGTGATTTCGTTTATTTCATTGATATCATCGTCATCATTATCATCCCTCAGTTCAAAATTTCGTAATAAAGTAAGATTTAGAGAGATCTGATAGTGCTAATCTTATTCCTACATAATAGAAAGACTATTTCTGATAAACTCACATATTTATGAGACAATATATAAATGATGAAAGTTCCAGAAATAAAAACATGGTGCCTATCAAAATTTTCCTTTTTCTTTGAAGAATATGATCAAAGGCTTCTATTCCAAGTGCATGAAAGCTAAATAAATAGGTGAACTACTGATAAAAGGTCTATACCTCCAAGTTTTGACCGGGAGAAGTGGTTGTTGGTTCAGTGGTTACCATTGCTTCTTCGCAAAGCTTTATGGCCTTATGAAGATCTTTCAAGTGTCCCCATTTGGGTTGTCTAATAAGTCCTGCAATACATGAGTATGACAAAATATCATTACCAAAAGAAACACATGTCGAGAATTCCATCATAATGAAACCCGTAACGTGTAACCCTACTTTTTTCTAACATTTTAAATTGACAGGGTGAGTTTCTACTACGGAACTCGAATGGGGGCTTATTGGCTTTCAATTAACCTGTAGGATCATTTGGACTCATATCCATAGAGCAATTGGAGTTAAAAGGGTTGATAAATAGACATTACCATACTCGTCAAGGGGCGCATCGTAATCGTAACTAGTAGAAATGAAAGGTCCACCGGTAGAATGCCCAAAGTTAGTGCCTCCATGGTACTGTACTCAAATATTCGAAAATCAAATTATATTAGGTTTTTCAATATGAAAAGAATGTAAAGTCTATTAACAGTAATTAGATTTGGGTTAATCATCATCAAAATGATTAAGAACTAGTCGATTAGATAGTTGACTCTTATTATTTATAAATCTTTTAATATTTTTTACTTTTAGTAAACAGGAGATACTCTAATACTTCTCTCAAGTGCAACTAAAACTGGACATCCAGTTCTCATTTGAAATTAATAAATATAGTAGTAACTGAACTAGGCCGCTAAGACTAAATATCCAAATAGACAACAGAAAAATAATAATCCAAATCAAATTGCTCTAGTACTATATTAGATTTTTTAATATAGCAAAGTATAAAGCTCATTAATAATAATTGAGTTTGAGTCAACCATTTTTAAAATAATTAGAACTAATTATTTAGATAGTTAACTCTTACTACTTATAAATCTTTTAATATTTTCATATTTAGTTAATATAAAAAACTACAACAAATTGTTACGAAAAGAAAGCTGAGTTCAAATTGGATTCAGGCTCAAAATATAGACTCTCAGGCGCATTATGATACCATATAGTAGTTTTGGAAGGTTCCACCCAGCTGATAAAAGCGTGCCACCGCAAACGCAATGTCTTCCACGGGCCTATAGGGAGCAGCCCCACCAAAGGAACGAAACCTTGCATTCAGTTAAAACAACAATAATTATGAACAAATACATTTACGGTTAAGGAGAACAATTAGTGAAGAAAAACGTTGAGCTAGCATTTTGGGCCATTCGATGCATCATAATTGCAAAATTTTGAACGGTCCAGCTCCTTACCATCCAGTCCAATTCTCAGTCCACATTTTGGGTTTGTTTATTGAATTTGGGGTGAATTGATCACAATAGAACCCATTGCAGGTGTTTATCTGTTCATTTACGCAATAAAGAAAACAAAGAGAATATTACACAAACCATGGGGGCTAGTTCACAATATACAAAAATGACTTTTACGAAGATGAGATTCAACTATTGACTTTAGAAAGATGAAATTCAATTATTTTGATCTCTATACCAACCTATGCAATGATTCACAATGTGGACGTTAATATGAATATTAATATCTCTATATATGGGTTGATAACGACCGATTTAAATTTCTGTTCAATCTATGATAATATATATCTCAATTGAATTTAAGATAAAATGATATTATTTTACCAATCAATTATTTATTTATTTAATAAAATTCAGTCAATGCCTGAGTATGCAACCCTATCTATGTTCACACGTCTCTAGAATACGAGGCTGAAGAAAACTGACAATGGGATCCGGAGCATCTGCCTGCTGGCACATAACCCAGGGCACTCCAGTATTTAGCGATGTTGCCATTCTAGCTGCCCAATTGGTATAAGTCTTGGCTGCTGGCCCATAAGCTGAAGCAACGTTACCATATTCGTTTTCAATCTGCATAAATTAAAAAGATAAAAGAAGAAAGCATAAAGTTAAAAGAGTTACTCAACAAAATTAATCAAGTTACTAAAATGCCATGCTCCTGATCAAGCAACAAAGTCAAATTACGACCAAAATTTTAGTACAGCATTGAAAATTAGGTGCTATTTTTCAAAGAAAAAAACATTGACAATTAGATGCAATCATTAATGCAATGGCCATAATTGAAGACGACGCCCGTGAAACCAACCTGTGATAAAATGATGGGTCCTCCCTGGGATGCATAAAGCTTCTCCTGCTTCATCATGTCTACTATCTTCGCGGTAAACCGCTTCATTTCAACCTGAAAAGTTGTTGCAGAATATAATGAATCATGTACTACCACAAACGCTGTCTGCAAACAGAATTTCCATTTCGAGTTGGACCACAAAAGCGGAAAACCTTGAATGGCTCGTTGTCCGTCCGGAACTTGATCCCAGGTATGAAATGCAACCAAAGAGGAAATCCTCTGCTCATGCCATTGAAAAGAAAATGAAGAGAAGAATAGAATCAATAGATACATTTGTGAAAAAATTTAAAAAATCAAGTTCATTAACTACAAGAAATAAGAATTTGTATACCCATAATTCCATTCCGCGCAGACATATGGCCCGATGCGAAGATGAACGTAAAGTCCGGCTGCTGCCACTAGCTTCACAAATTTCACCAAGTCGAATCTTCCTTCAAAATTATACTAAATACATGTATACGAAGAAGAAGTAATTAGGAAAAAAAGAAAGAGATTTACGTTTCAGAAATACTAAGAAGGAATAGAACCACTAAAAACTTATCTTCTCCACACAAAGCACGTTACAGCACCAAAGAAAAAAAGAGAGAAAAAAAAAAGCAGCAATGACTGGGAGTGAACCTGGTTTCGAACAGGTTCGTGCGCGTTCCAGAAAACGTAAGTCTCTATAATTTCCAAACCTCCGTCCTTGGATTTCTGTATAAGTCCCGGCCACATCTATGGTAACAAAAACAGTTACAGTAGTTTCCAAGTGAAACACTGAAAGAGTAAGTAAAAGAAACGTTGGACAGAACGTAACTACGTACCTCCGGCGTACTGCGGGGGTAGTGAATGGAGCCGGAAACCAAAACTCGCCGTTTACCGTCGATGACAAGGGCTCTGTGATCGTAAGTCACATTGGTTGCAAACGACGACGTGGGGAGCACCAAAAACAGCGCCAGTAATACCAGAATTTGCTTCCCTCTCATCTTCACACTAATAACTGTTTCTCCAAAGTGTGATCGCCTCCCCTTCGCTGCTTTATGTACGTATAAATATATATGCAATGCTTAGAAGATTTATACTTGCTTTTGCTTTCTGCTTTATATCTACATGGACATAAAGTTAAAATTGATCATTAGTGCCTTAATTAGTTGATTCTTGAAGCCGTGACAGAGCTATCTTGCGCCGGGGACGACACACAAAGCGTATTATTAATTAATTTGAATTAATTAAATATATAATACTAAATTAAATTATTCATAATTATTTTTAAAATTAAAATATTATTCATAATTGATTTTAATACGTGCGTTAGCATTTATCATTTTGTTTACGCAGACACGTGAGTGTGGCACGTGCTACAAGACAGTGAAATTCGCAGGAGGTCAGGAATCAGGAATTCAGGATTAAAGGTATAAGTGGAGATCACTTACGCTCCAAAAATCATCGATAAACTCACCAGGTCCCTGCGAAGGCAGAAAACACTGACCAGTGAACAGCGACTGTCGGCTTGCTATGTGCAGTGCAGTTGTTGAAGTGGTTGTGATGACTTGGAGAAGTCTAGTCAACGCTCCTTCCTTGAGGAAATTAAGGCAAGATCGACCATCGGCTGGCCATGGCCCTGGCCCCACTTATATGTAATACATGTATCTGTGGTCATGCTCTTGTCCTGTCATTAGATCATTGAAGATTTTGCTGTCACTTTAAACATATATACAAGCATTGATTTGTACGCAGGCAGCTTTTTTCAAATGCTTAAATCTAGACAGACACTAATGAAATTGCGAAGCAAAAATTGTATGAAAATGTTAGCAATTCCAGGACCAGGACCACCGCGCTGATCAAGCACTGTCGTTGGCATTTGGATTTAAGTTAGGATGTTTATACGGACAATGTCGTGGAAAGAAACAAATTGAAAAATTAAACCATCTATCATAATTGTACGTAGGGGCTTTCAATCAAGTTGGCACATCTATCACGGAAGTGGGGGTTGTCCTGAAGTTTGAATACGTTCACTGTCGTTTGAACAGAGATTGGATTGAGCTAAACAGACGGGGTTCTGGAAAAAAGATGGACATCCACAGTGGTTCTATTCTTTCTATTCAAAGAGGCCACCACTGTAATTGCTAACCAAAACACACGCCAGGCTTTCAATAGTTAGCGAAAATCTACACGCACTTAAGACTGGTCAGTGCGTGTTACTTGCAACCAAACCATTTTCAAGAATGTGACTTTTGCCAATGCCATCCACCGATCCGCGCTTAGAATTAGGAGTCTTCGCCTCATTTGAGGAAGAAAAGCTTGATGTTAGTAAGGATAAGCCCTCATTTTTCAACAATTTTATCCTTAATATTTTAATGCTAATATATCTTACCAGCTATTTATCAAGTAATCTTAGTATATTGAAATTTAAAGGTTTTTAAGTACACATAGGTTATTATTTTCTATTACACGAAAATTTTAATATCATTACTAAATTTTGTCAAAATTATAATTACTTTTATGAATATATGTTAATATTAATAATTAATTTATAATGATTAAAATATTATCATTTTATTTAGATTTAAAAACTCTTAAATAAAAATTGTGATCGAAAAATAGTTCGCAGAGCCTAAAGAAATTGCTATGAGTCCACTTATAACAATAACAACAACAACTTAGTAAAAATCCCGCTAAATAAGAGGTTTCGGAAGATTGGTCAACAAAATTTGCAAGTGTACAGAGTGATTTTTAGTACCTACAAATCAAATATTTCAAGATCGTATCTCACGAGGACTAAAATACTCGCTACGGAATTAATCCTAATTACTTGAACTAAAATAACAAGAAACTTAAAAGTTGATTGGATTTGAGCAAACAATAAATTGTAAAGACTGTAAATAAACAAACAAGGAAATTTTGATGATTGACACTTAGGGCTTCGGAATTCACTAATTGAAGAGATTGATCGATAAAATATGAAATTGATTGAATGATAAGTTATAATAACAATTGCACAAATTCACTTATATTCTCTCTTAAGACATACAATAATACTCAACTAGTTGATTACTATCTCTTAATGTGAAACCTAACTAGTCAAATTTATTAAGAACAAGCATTCATGAGTTATCACACTAGTTTAGAATAACTCTATCTCTAAATCTAATGTGTTTATCTTCCTAATGCACAAATCATACTTCACCTCTCAGCCCATCATATGATCCCTAAGATTACATCTATGGTGATCAAGCATAGAAACAACAATGAAGCTCAAGAAAGATAAATGTAACCTAAGAACTTTTATTCAACACCAATCAATCTATAAAACATCAATCAATTCCCAAAATAGGCTACATCCCTAATCCTAAATGAGGTTTAGTTCCAACATATGATAAAAGATTCAAGATACATAAAGACCATCAACATTTAAGACAGGGTAGAGAGAGAAGACAAAATAAGCTTACTTCCAATCTTGAGTCAATCCTCCTTCTCCTTCTTTGCCTCCTTGCCTCCTTATGTGCTGCCTCGTTTTCAGTGCTACAGCCCTGAATTAGGTCTTTAAAATGAATATATATAGTGTCTTGGGGTTAAAGAAACATAATTTTTACTAACCAGGGGAACAAAGATCATAACAGTGCCGACAAAGTCCGTTAGGCGGATCTTCTCAGGTCTCTAGAGTAGTTTTGGACAGTGAATGTCTAATAAGTGGACCTTCACGGGTCTGTGTGTCTTCCTCTCTGCTTATGTCCGTTTGGAGGGACCTGATGTCCGCTGGGTGGACATACACTAGACATCTTTAGAAATTTGCACTTTTGACCTTTTAGAAAGAAAAATGTCTCCTCAGGTTTACGAAAGTTGTAGAACTCAAAGTCCTCTTCGAAAGCGTACTTGAATGACCTGAATCCGATATTCACAATGAAAGTTATGCCTTTTGCCCCAAAATCTATCCAATTGTACCTATTAAGTAATAAAATTGAATTGTGTGATAATTAACTAAATAAAACTCAAAATTCACATAGAGATAAATCAAATTAGTTCCAATTCATCCCAAAATTATATATAAATAATTTGACTTATCAAATTCCTTAACACTTGAACTATTGCTTGTTTCCAAGCAAAAACAAAAGAAGACTAACTACTAAATCCACAAACAATGTATTGATTCTACTTTTGTAAGTGTACGGTGGTGTTTAGCATATGTCACAAGCCTTTAAATCACTATGTGTCCATAATGGAGGAGTTACAGTCTCCTGAGGGTTTACTTAAAATGAACGACACCCAAAAACATTTTCTTGTCATCATTCCATACCTAATCATCATCATAGTTTAATCCAATAAGTTGAAAGCATTATAGGTAAGAATTGAAATATAGAATAAGGCCACATAATACTTCATATATTAGATCACGAATCAAGCAACAATAAGACATCATAATGCTTCAATTAATCAAATTCATATGTCATGAATGAAGTTTCTCATAAAACATTCACTTTCACACACAAGTGTTTAAGGGTGACTCTCAATCATCTTCTAATGTATGTCTCTTACCATAAGCTTGCATTTTATCTACTTCCCCACTACTCCCATCTATGACATATCCATGAATAAAAAATATCTTTGTTCCTTTACTTGTAATGGGGCAAAGGGGTAAAGTAGGCTAAGAAAGAAAGGATAGAAATCCAAACATCCAATAATTAGTAGAGCAAAACTACAAATATTATAATCATCATTGGCAAATTTTACTGACAATTTGCCCAACAACTATAATACTTTGGAATTCCACCAACTTTATCATCAAAATTTTCATCATTCTTTCAACTTGGAATTTAAAGTGAACATGCCCAACTTTTCAAAAACACCATTTAAATGCCAATTTTTCTTTTATTTTCTTTTTCTTTTTCTCTCTTTTTTCACTTTTTTGTTATTTTATTTTATTTTTTTATTTTTTCAGCAGGTTCCTTCAATTTATGTAGAAAACTCCCGACACTTCTTCCTTTGTATATATATCAATAAGAATATTGAATACACAACATTTATAGCTTTACTAACCATTGAACAAGGGTAAATTTGTTTTGCTTGGCTCAAGATTCTTTGGAATAGGTTTACAAAGAAAAAGGCTTAAATACAATCAATAGGCACAAAGGGATGACTAGGGGATTGATATATATAAAAAGGGTTGGCTATTTGGCTCAAGCTCAATCTTAGTGCCTTTTATCACTTTCATGAACATACCATAGTATGATTATGTAACCTTGAAAAGATGCATTGCAAGTTCTAGAAGTAAACATACATAGAAGAGAAAATTATATCACTCGCAAGAAAAATAGGATTGAGTGCAATCCTTTAGGCTCAAAACAACTCACTCGATGATGTTTTCTCATTCAATAGCGCTCATTCAGTCAATTTAACATTATAGCGTCCAACTGTGACAAGTGTGTAATCAATTTAATCATATTATGCATCTTATTTGAGATCAATCTTACCCATAATACAATTAACTTATTAAATTGCATTACAAAGACAATTATAATGTGAAAGATGTATAGGTATGCAAACATGCGGATGAAAGTATGCAAAATTGATTAATGCAAAACTAAACAAAACAAAGATATATTTTTTATTTTTTTAAAATTATAAGATACTTCAATGCCAAATAATTCAAAATAATGCATGCAAAATCATCAATTTACCCTCCCACACTTAGAATCAAGATTGTCCTTAATGTTGGGTAAGATAAAAAAAGAATAATGTTAAAAACAGAATAAGGAGTAAGGGTAAGGGAACCCCCTGAAATGACTGATTGCATTGTCGAGAAACCTAACTCCACACAAGTTCCTTCATGTTTGGATTGAGTCTCCTTTGGTTTTCCACAATAGGTTTGTGATTTTCCTCCATTAAAATCCTATGAACACAAATAGAAGGGTTAATTCCCTTTATGTCAGCAATATTTCATGCAATAGTTGCTTTATGTTCACGTAACACCCTTAATAACTTTTCTTCTTGAGAGGAATTCAAAGAAGAAGAAATGATAACCGGATAAGTATTTGATTCTCCTAAGAATGCATACCTCAAATGAATTAGAAGCTGTTTCAATTCAGGTTTTGGTGGACTCACTATGGAAGGTAACAATTTCGGTTTAGGAGGGCCTAATTCTTCAATTTGAGGTCTATACCTAAAACCATTGCCTTGCAATCTATATGCATATTCCACTAACTTATCATCCAATTCATTCTCATCTATTCCTAAAGCTAGGCATGTCTCTAAAGCATCATCATACATTAATTTAGGAATAGATTCAAGCGTCACAGAATCAATCACATCTATCCTATAGGTTACTTCATCGAAAGAGGGTCCCTTTAAAACTTTGAAAATATTGAACACCTCTTCCTCATCACCAACTCTCAAGGTCAACTTACCATCCAGGATGTCAATTAATGCTCCACCAGTGGCTAAAAATGGTCTTCCTAAGATTATAGGAACTTGCATATCGAAATCTATCTCAAACATAACAAAGTCAACTGGAATTATAAGCTTACCAACCTTCACTAGTAGGTCCTCAATTATACCAATAGGATATTGAATTGATCTTCAGCAAGTTGCAACAAAATTGTAGTTGGTTTGAGTTCACCAATTCCAAGCCTGTTGTGCAGAGACAAAGGAATAAGATTAATACTTGTACTTAAGTTGCATAAGCATTGAAAAATATTAGAAACACCAAAGTGACAAGGGATAGTGAAACTCCCTGGATCCTTTAACTTAGGGGTAGTTTATTTTGTAAAATAGAACTGCACTCCTTAGTTAAGGCTACCGTAGCAAAATTGTCCAACTTCTTTTTGTTGGAGATGATTTCCTTCAAGAACTTGGTGTAAGTAGGGATCTCAGCAAGTGCTTCGGCGAAAGGGATATTGATATAGATCTTTTTGAAAAGGTTAAGGAATTTTTGAAATTTGGAATCATCATGATTCTTCCTTACCCTTTGGGGGTATGATATGGGTGGCATAAAGGAAAATTCTGAACTTGGTGAAGACTTTTTCTTGTCGGTTTCTTTAGGCTCTTTTTCTTCATCTAAATTCACAAATTCTAGATCCTTGGTTTCATTTATCTTAACTTCCTTCTCCTTAGGAACCACACCTTCTACCACCTTGCCACTCCTCAAATGAATTGCCATACAATCTTGTTTTGAGTTCATTTGAGTATTGCTAGGTAGCTTTCCCTTGCCTCTTTCACTTACCTCTTTTGCCACTTGACTGATTTGCACCTCTAAATGTCTGATGGCAGCTTGGTTGGATTGAATGCTTTGCTCCATTTTGTTCATGGCTTGAGAGCTAGCTTGAGCAATTTGATCCGTCTCGCTCATAAGTTAAGCAAACATATCTTCAAGCCTATCCACTTTTTTCTTTAAAGGGGAAAGAAATTGTTGTTGTTGTGTAGAAGATGAAGGACATGAATATTGTGATTTTTGTGGAGCTTGAAATCCAAATGGTCCCATTGGTTATGCAGCCCCTTGATTTTTTCATGAAAAATTAGGATGAAATTTCCAACCTTCATTGTGGGTGTTTGAGAAAGGATCAAATCTCTGATCTTGGCTACCAACATAGTTCACCTCTTCCTCCAGCATTATTGCTTCAATGTTCATACAACCAGCTGCTGTATACCTAAACTACTATAAAGAGTGCAAGGATCCCTATTAGACTTGTTGTCGTTCATCAACATATTCAACTTTTTATTTATCTCAACAACTTAATAAGCTATGTCAGATCTAGAACCCACTTTGTTAAGAGTAGTTGCCTTGCTCCTAGTCAACTTACAATTTGAATTCTCCACAACTTTCTTGAAACTATTCCATAACTCTTGGGAACTCAAGTAACTAATAATCCCATCAGCATTTAAATCCACCCAAGTTTGATTGTGATCGATGAGACTATAGTAGAAGAACTGAGTCAAGGAGTAAGTGTCAAAACTATGATAAGGACATTGGTTAAGGAGATCATTAAATTGCTCCCATGCTTCATTAAAATTTTCTCCCTCTTTCAACAAAAACCAATAGATCATCTTCCTTAGTTTGAGAGTTTTGTGCGCTGGGATACCATTTCATCATGAAAGTCTCCATCACTTTATCCTAAGTATCAGTGGAGTCTACCTACAAGCTCAATGGCCAACTTTTTGCTAATCCCTTCATGCAATAGGGAAAAGACCATAGCCTAAACTCATCTTCAGACAATCCATACAATGGAAGAGTTTGAATTGTCGCATAAAAATTTCTCATAAAGGCTAAAGCGTCTTCACTCGGCATTCCATTAAATTGTGGCAACATCACTAGATGAATTTGCTTCAGCTCATAATTCCTAGCTGCCGCAATCAATAGAATGCAAGAAGGGTTGCCAGCAATAAACGACATTTGATAATCTTTAATTCTTCTTACCGAAGGATTAACAACCATTGGTTTAGCCTGATTTCCTCTATTAAATTGTTCATTCCCCATCTCTTGCTCTTCATACAAAATTGGATTTTGAATATTATTTGCCATCTCTCTTCTTCTTTGGGCATTGTTCCTTTTACAAGTGCGTTCAACTTCAGGATTCAATTCAAGCAGTTATTCGTTGTTCGGATTTCTTGAATGCCTTAAGTCCATGCAACTCTTGCAATAGAACAAAGAGAAAGAGTTTAAAAGTGATTAATGGACGAAAACTTAAGGTAAAATAAACATAAAATAAAAATAACTAGAATTAATGGTAGCAAATATAAATTAATCCCCAGCAATGGCGCCAAAAACTTGGTCGACAAAATCTGCATAAGTATAGAGTCGTTTCTAGTACCTACAAATCAAGTATTCCAAGGTTGAATCCTATAAGAACTAAAATACTCATTGCGGAATTAATCCTAATTACTTGAACTAAAATGACAAGAAACTTAAAAGTTGATTGGATTTAAGCAAACAATAAATTATAAAGATTGTAAATAAACAAACAAGGGAAATTTGATGATTGAGACTTAGGGTTTCGAGATTTATCAATTGAAGATATTGATCGATAAATTATAAAACTGATTGAATGACAAGTTATAATAACAATTGCACAAATTCACTTAATAGTCTCTCTCAAGACATACAAGAATACCCAACTAGTTGATTACCATCTCTCAATGTGAAATCTAACTAATCAAATTTATTAAGAACAAGCAACCCTAAGTTATCACACTAGTTTAGGATATCTCTATCTCTAAATCTAATCTGTTTATCTTCCTAATGCACAAATCATACTTTACCTCTCAGTCCATTATATGATTCCTAATATTGCTTCTATGGTGATTAAGCATAGAAACAACAATGAAATTCAAGAAAGGCAAATATAATTCAAGAACTTTCATTCAATACCAATCAATCCATAAAACATCAATCAATCCCTAAAATAGGCTACGTCCCTAACCCTAAATAGGGTTTAGTTTCAGCACATGATAAAAGAGTCAAGATACATAAAGACCATCAACATTTAAGACAGGGTAGAGAGAGAAGACAAAACAAGCTTGCTTCCAATCTTGAGTCAATCCTCTTTCTTTCTCTTCTTTGCCTCTTTTGGGTGCTTCCTTGTTTGCTGCCTCGTTTTCAGTGCCAGAGCCTCGAATTAGGTTTTTAAAATGAATATATATAGTATCTTGGAGTCAAAGAAACTTGGTTTTTACTAAACAGGGGAATAAATATCGTAACAGTGTCGTCAAAGTTTGTTACGCAGATTTAATGTCTACTGGACAAACCTTCTTGGGCCTTTGGAAGAGTTTTGGACAGTGAATGTCCGTTAAGCAGACATTCACAGGTCTATGTGTCTTTCTCTCCACTCGTGTCCGTTTGGAGGGACTTGATGTTTGTCGGGACATTGGGCATCTTTAGAAATTTGCACTTTTGACCTTTTAGAAGGAAAAATCTCTTCTCAGGGTCTTGACAAAAGTTGTAAAACTCGGAGTTCTCTTCAAAAGCATACTTGGATGTCCTGAATCCGATATTCACAGTGAAAGTTATGCCTTTTGCCCCAAAATCTATCTAATTGTACCTATTAAGTAATAAAGTTGAATTGTGTGATAATTAACCAAATAAAGCTCAAAATTCACATAGAGATAAGTCAAATTAGTTCCAATTCATCCCAAAATTATCTATAAATAATTTGATTTACCAGAGATCTAATCTTACTCTTAATTACTAAAGAAGTCGTTTATGAATAACCAACAAAAATAGAAATAAATAAATAAATAAAAAACAATGAAAGTAAAAATAATAATAATAAATGAAATTAAAAAACGAAGTACTATGCTGTGATTCTAGTTTAATTGTTTAGTGTTGAGTTTATGCGCAAATCTAGTTCAATCTCATTTAAAAATAAATAGCATCTAAACTAAAACTTAATTCAAAATTAGAAATCATCGTTACCGTGAACAATTAGTTGAAATCTCACTAATGTGTAACATTTTAGAAGATCTGATAGTATGCAGTGATATCCTATTCATTAGATAGGTCCAACCATTTGAAATTAGACACTTCACCACAAACACAAAGCATTTGACGTTATGGACTTCTCTTATTTGTAAGCTTTGGATCAATTGAGTCCAACCCAAGTAGTTCTGGAAAAGTCCATATGCTGAAACTTTCCTTTCACAAATTATTAAGAAATGATCTCCAAACCTTTCAGCTCGTCCTGAACAATGGCCTCCAAATCCAAGGAAGACGAAGCCAGGAAGAAGACGAAGAAAGCGAAAGAGAAGGGCACAAAGGAGATCAAGAGAAAACCAAACTCCAAGAATTCAGCAACAAAGAAAACACCCATCAAACCAAAGCAACACAACAAAAATAACAACGGCAACAGGACTGGCAATGGAAAAATTGTGAGAGAATCCAAGGTGTTGGTTGTTCCGTCCTCGAGCTGCGAGTCGCAGGAAGTTGACGAAATTGGAGAAGAGCATGAAACTAAGAATCCAACGGCTAAGAGCCTCAAAACCCAGAAGAACAAGGAGACCAAGAAGAAAGAGAGAGATGAGAATGAGGAGGAAGAAGAAGGGACCATGTGTAGGTTCCCAATGGCCAGAATTAAGAGGATAATTAAGAGCGAAGATCCAAGTTTGCAAGTTGGACAAGATGTCGCTTTTCTCGTCAACAAAGCCACGGTACATTTTGCATTTTTCCAATTTTGATTACATTGATTGGTTGAGTATTAGTCGACTGCATTGTTAGGGTTCACGCGTGCATGGTCTATCAACAATGTGCAACGAATATATATACTGGGTTTCTGTTATTTTCCAATTCCCTCCCATGTGATTACGACTTTGAGCTTGGTACACGGTATCATAACATTTATTGATTCTACAAGTGGATGAGTTTTGAAGGAAGAAAGTGGAAGACAATGCTCTGCTTCAGGAGAAGTAGCCTTAACTTATAAGATCTTTTAATCAGTAGAGGAATATCTATTTCTGATTGTCAGGAGAAGTAGCCTTAACTTATAAGATTTTTTAATCAGTAGAGGAATATCTATTTCTGATTGTCTTGAACTAGTTCTAAGGCTTTTTGTGTTATTGTAGGAGAAGTTCCTGGAAAAATTTTGTGAGGAAGCATATGAATGTTCAGTTCGGGATAACAAGAAATCTCTTGGTTACAAGCACCTCTGTAAGTTATCCTCTGCTCAAATTTGGTGTATACTGTGCTTGCAAAACATTGTTGTATCATGGGGAAAAGCTTTTGAGCCTGTTCCAGATAACTTTTAACTAGCATATGTTCTGTAAACATTAGCATCCTCAGTCATATTGTAATTGTTCCTGTCTTGTTTTAAATAATGAGGACTGTTATGTGCGGTATTGCCCTCGATGTTTGTTTTTAGTTGGGTTCTGTCTTTTACTTTGAATACTTGAATTTGGATTATAGGTCAGTATACTGTACAAAATCTTTATATGTATATATTCTTCCATAACTCCTTGGCTCATCCTGCATGTTATTTGAGAACAGTTTACCTCAAAAGGGGTAGAGTTGGTCAATTTTGATATAAGAGTCCTTTTGTGACTAATGTAGTGTTTACTGACTGGGTAACTTAACTAAGACAATTCTTCTTCATTGTTTCAGCGGCAGTTGTTAGTAAGGGTAGAAGATTTGACTTTCTTTCAGGTAGGCCTTACAATTATGTTTTGCATCTAGTTTGTTTCTGCCCAGTGGCATTTGTATTACTGAAAAATATGTATGTGCTTACTGCTATTATATTTGTTTGTTGATGTAGATTTTGTTCCTGAGAAATTAAAAGCTGCAGATGCCTTGGCTGATAGGGAAGTGGTTGAGACAGGGAAAGGATAGTATCTTTCAGGGTTTTTTTAACTTACAGATGCTCGGACAATCTGCTTTTTTGTACACTTGCTTGTTGCCTTCAGTTGTATTGTAACACAAGGAATTAAATCCTTGATACTCGAATAGCGCAAATCTTTTACGTGGTAGAGAACACAGCAAGTGGGTCAGTGCAGTTTGTAAGAAATTTTCCAATTCTAATCATTGTTTGATTCTGTTTGAGAGTGGGTTATTTTGTTGTTTGATGTTGCTTTCGATTATCTTACATTTTGGATACACAAACAATCTTACAATACTTTGGACAATATATGGCTGTTTCCTACTGTAGTTCAACATCAACTCTCCGTCAAGTTGAATTTGGGTAGTACTTTGATGCCAGAAATCATGTGGCCAGTCATAGGCTGTCAAGGAAGCAAGTGAATTATCAGTTAGTTTGTGATTTATTCTCCTGCTTGTCATTTTTGTTTGAAATTCTTGTGTTGGGATAATTGAACTGTACCTTATAATTCTTTGCCAGCTAGAGAAGTAGATAGTAGCGGTTTTAAAAGGAAAGAAAGGGCTTTCTGCCTGTAGCTTGTGTACCTTCATGTGGGAAGCAGTTTCTTTTGTTGGAAAGTTGGACTCTGCCTGCATTGTAAAGCAAGAGCCCATAAGATGTGGATAAATTCTTGTGTAGGAACTCTGTTATTTGATTATAAATTTTAGCATGCCTTTTCATTTCCAGACTGAAACTCGTGATGCAGGCTGGTGCCAGAGAGAGATGCAACTTGAGTTAGAGCTCATTGGTATGACAAATGCGATCAGTAATGACTCTTTATCTTCTTTAATATTATGCATTCATAATCTCCTAGAGTAAAATGAATATTGAAAAGGGTTAAGGATGGTTCGTGAGCTTTATGAGAACTTGGGGATTGATTTTATAGGCTTTGGTGGGTAAGCAGGACTATTAACGTGGAGGGGCAATTATCACAGCCAGGACAGCTCTTGGAAATTTATGGGAGGGCAATAGGTGTGCTACTCATTGCAAAAGAGCAAAGAAAGAGATAAGAACAAGGAATTGTGTTATAAAATTTTTCAAATTGTATAACCAGTAATCAGAACCATACCCCTTTGGAAAAATGATGATTGAGTAATCATTTAAATCAAACAGTTTTGTAACGTAAGATAGGGAATCATGTGGTAATTATATCGGTTTTGGTACATTTAAGTACAATTCATTAGGCTTGCTCTTGCCACGATTTGCTAGTATTAGAGTATGCTTTTTAAAGTATTTCATTATACTAAATTGAAAAAAAAGGACAAATTTTAAGATAGAAGTCATGTCGTTTTATGATGAGGTTAAAAGACAGATTGTAGTAGTTAGGCCACAGAAATCATCCAACTAACGATTGGGTCCCCGGCCGACAGTATTGGATGAGGTTGGTCGGTCACGTCTGTCTGAGTCAAGTCATGTTCTGTACTGTTGCCAATAATAATAAGAGAGGCCCGAGTCTTATCTTCACTCATTTCATGCAAAGCCATAGGCAATGTACATCCCTTCGTTTTTTGGTGAGTATAATATGGGATGGCGGATAATTTAATGACTGAAGTGTCCGTCTGTATTCTGATATGGTAAAAACGATCCTTGTAAATTGAAGTTGAAAGCCAGAACTTGAAGGAAACATAGGTCAGAAGAAAGCATAATGGGACTGAGTTGTTGTCTTCTTCCTTAAGACTGTGGCAGACTGGCAGTATCTCACAAGTTTTTACCCAAAACTTAAAACTCATAAGTGAAACCAAAAGAAATCATTCTCCTCCATATTTGGCCATACACCCACTTGATATCTCTTGTTTTTTTTTTCCTTTCTGTTTTTCCAAGCAAACTAGACGCTGCAACAGTGTTAGATGATTGTTTTTTGTATTTTTAATTTCCCCCCATCTCTCTCTTTATTGATTCGATCTGCCATATGAAGAAACATAACATAAGGTCCTAACAGCTATGTTTTTGTAACTAATATTGTACATTCCACCTAACTTCGTTCCCTTCCCACCATAATAAAACCCTCCCCAACCTTTCTTTCACACACACATCGAGTACAAGGATCACTCTTTGCTTCTTACGTTTTCTCAAAACCTTGTTAAGCAATATAGCGCACCACAGTTCAGAACCCACAAATATGGTGACAAGGCTTCTGTTCTCCAACTCGTTACTTCTGTTCTTCCTGCTCCATTGTTCCACAACTAGAGCTCAATCCCCTGCCGCAGCTCCTGCGCCTCCCGGACCGACCAATGTGACGAAAATACTCGAAAAAGCCGGCCAGTTCAGTGTCTTTATCCGGCTTTTGAAAGCCACACAAGAAGACTTGACACTAAATGGTCAGCTTAACGATTCAAACAATGGCATCACTATGTTGGCACCTAGTGATAGTGCCTTTTCGAGCCTCAAGTCAGGATCTCTCAACTCTCTAAACGATCGGGAGAAATCCGAGTTGGTGCAGTTCCACATTATCCCAAATTTTCTATCAACGTCGCAGTTCCAGACCGTGAGTAACCCCTTAACAACACAGGCAGGGACAGGTGATCGTTTAGAGCTTAACGTGACCACGTCAGGAAATTCGGTGAACATAACTACAGGACTCACCAATACAAGTATATCTGGCACCATATACACAGATAACCAACTTGCAATCTATCAGGTTGACAAGGTGCTACAACCTATAGATATTTTCACCCCAAAACCACCCGCACCGGCACCAGCACCAGAAAAGGCAAAGAAGTCTAAAACTGCAGAAAGTCCCCCTGTTAGTAAGGATAGTTCTGGGGCAGTGAGCACTTTTGCGCATTACAATCTGATCTTATTTGGAATTGGCATAGCTACTGCAATGTTTCCTTTGTGACACTGAAGATGGGATTTATGGTTTTGAAGGGTGGATTGAACAGTGGTGATCAGTTTATGGTGAGTGCTTCAAGAAATAATTGTCATTTTCTCAGTCCCAATTGTATCATTCAAGCTTTCTCCCGTGATCTCAAGTTATAAGGTTTTGCTTTTGCTTTTGTATTTTTTTTCCTTTTCTGGTTTCTTATTCTGTTAAATTTCATTCTCATGATCAAGTGCATGTGAAGAATTTTCTAATCTATTGATTAAAATGATGTCTCAAAATGTTCTTGTCCATTTTGTCTTTGGACCTCTTTGTGTTCCATACAAGTTGTTAATCCTCCCTGGTAGATTACTTGCATATGATTGATATACAATAAACTTGTGATAAGTGGTAGCACAACGAATAAAAACTTATCTCTTGCACATACTTAAATCTGCCACGGGACTCGCTCAACTACACATTAACGCAAATCATATTCAGTTTGGCCATAAAACTCCAACTTCATACATATTTTAAGGGTCGTTTCATCAAAAAAATTTTATGTATAGGATGAGTATACTAGTAAGTGGCATAGTTTGGTGGTTATGATCATTGTAACGAGAGCCACATTATTTCTTGTGCTCTAGGTCACTAATACTGAACTTTTTTTTTTAATTTGAAAAGAAAATTTTGTCACCTATTATATAGCATATAATTATTAAATCCAACCAATACAAAAATAACACCATAAAAAAGAGAAAATTCTATGAATAGAGAGATAGTCCCAAAAAATGTAGGTGCAAATATAACAACCTATACTCTTTAATTATTTTTAGATTTGTGGATTATATTCGATCTTTTAAAAATCAGAATAGAAGTTAAACCAGTAAAATAAGAGGTTTAAGGCTAAAAAGGTTCAATTGATGTTAAACCGTCATAAAACGGTTAAAAATTGAATAAATAAAAGAATTTGAAAAATATTTGAAGAAGACTATCTTTACTCTTAAAAAAATTTAAAGTTTAATTAAAAAATACTTTTAAATAAAAGTTAATCATTTTATTTTGGTTTGATTAAATAGTAAACTGATTGGTTTTTACCGACAAAAATTATTAAATTAAGTCGAGTTAAAAAAGTTAAAAATCAAAGAGAAAAATTAGTCGGTTCAAAATTTTCAGTTTTAAAACATTGCTAATTCTTATAGACATGGGACTAAATACAAGTAAACATATCCGGTGCACAAGATTATCCGCTTATCTTACCTTTATATTCTTACAAAAAAAAAATGCTTACGTGACTTGAACCTATAACCTTATACTTATAAAAAAGTAATTTTAACCGTCGTTCTAAAGCTCACCTTCAAAGCAATGAATACACTTGCATAAGAAAATAGAGTCACCAAATTGCAATCACTTAAAAATATATAAAAAAAGCAACGAATTTTCGCTACAATTTGTCAAATCTCAATTAAGGGTAATGGCCTTGAATCGGATCAGTACTTAAAGGAAACATATTTTCTCCAAGTTCTTCCATTGGTATGAAATTGAGCTAAATCGATAAAGCCATGATGAGGTCTATCAATGATTTAAACATTTTCTTTTGATATAGGTATCACGCCCAAGTGCAACCACTGGGGTGATGTTAGTAGATTGTCCCACTATAGAATAATTGAGAAAATCTGAAAATGTCCAAAAGTCCAACCATTATGATAATTAAAATAATTTCCAATTTAATATAAAAATATAGAATTTACAACTTCTGAATATCAACTAGAATATTTTGAAGAAGATATGAAATTTAACAAATTGAGTTAAAATACTAGAAATGAAAGTGTAATGATTTTGTAAATTTATAAAATAAAAAGATTTTAATCAGGTGCCTAAAATAGAAAGTTCAGTTCAGTTGGTCGGACAGTACCTTAACTTCAGTGACACTTGCTCTCCTGGTACAGTTCGCCTCCACGGATTGGTTTTCTGTTCATCTTGTATGCTTCAAAGGCTAGTTTAGTTTCTTTATAAACTAATGAAAACAAAAAGTATATAATGATAAATAATAAAAACACTCCTTTTAGTAGATGCATGTAAGGACTGGAGTAATTCATAAGCATATTTGAGCTAATCATTATGGTAACATTCTTTTGGACCTTGGGCATAGCTTCATCACCTTAAAGGCTATAGGCAGCGGCATATATATATAGAAGAGCTTCTTCGTTTGCCTATTGTATTAGCTGTTCAATGCTTATTCGGAGGCTGTACCAGTGAAGTTTTGTATACCATAAATGAAGTGAATTGTTAACTATCTTCGGCTAAAATGTCAACAAAAGGATGTGCCATTCTTCCCCGAATGACAGAGCACAGCCTCATAGTCAGGCAATTATCCACTAATCTACTTAGAATCTCCTCCCTGTTTTTCCTGCTTTTTCAAGCAAAGTAGTTGTTACAGCCGCATTTCTGTCTCCTTCTCAATCCATAACCTCCAACTCTTTAAGATGGACGTTTAAGGTACTAAGCTATTACAACTTTTAATATATATATGGTCACTAGTCTGTCTTTGTCTAGAATTATCACTTACCACCTATAGAACCGAAGAAAGGTGCTCAGTTGCAAGCCTCGGTGTAACTAATATTGTTACTTTCAGTCTTTATCTATCCTGACACCTTACATAGATACCAGGTAACAATGTTGTGTTTGTAAAACCATCCCCTGATATCTATTGTTCTTGGAGTTTGACTTTTAGTTGCATTTAAAATTTTCTCTCTGTAGCACCTGCCAGATCACCTGTACTATCCGCCACGACCAATGTCACTATCTTCATTCGACTTGTATGAGCCAGCCATGAGGAGAACCACTTATTTAGTACAGTACTCAGCATCTCCAACAACGCCATAACCATGTTTGCCCCGAGCGACGGTACATTTCCAAGCATCAAGTCAGGCACCCTTGACTCGCTTCTAAATCTTCTGTTCAATTTTATGATATTTTATTCTGTCTCTTGAATCTCAGCCATTTATTTACGTGGGTCTCACATAAATAAATATGAGACCCGTATAAATAAATGACTAGGATTCATGGAATAAAATAAGACACTATAAAATTAGATAGAGAATCCTATCTCCCCTTAACCCCTCGAGGGAAAACAAGAAGTTATAAACCGGCGAAGTTTCATGTATTGCTATCTATCAACTGCCCAGTCCAGGCAGTGACTAATCCCGTGGGAACAGAAGCTGGAACAGGCGATAGGCTACAACTTATCGTTACCGCTGATCCAAATTCAGCGAATATTATTATTTCAGGATTAACAAATACTAGCATATCTGGCACCGTGTACAGTGACAATCAACCTGCCATCTACCATGTGGAAAAGGTGCTGCTTCCTATGGACATCTTCGCCGCCAATTCTCCTGCTACGGCCGGAGAAACGCCTAAGAATTTTAAGAGACTAAAATTTGAATTTTGACTACATTTCCAATTTAATTATTTATTATTTGTTTACCACATTTAATTGAAAGCATATACTTCATAAACTAATTTAATGTACTTATTTTTCAAATATTAACATTATACATATAATTTCAAATTTATATTCACAACAAAACTTTCTCTTTATGTTCTCTTTGCTTGTTTTCCAACTCTTAAACTTCCGAAAGGCTCTTTTTTGGATTATTATTTTAATATTTTTAAATATAAATAATTTTGTTCGTATTTAATTTTTTATTTTAGATCTAATTAAGAAGATATTTTTTTCTTCTCATTTTCTACAAGTCAATTGAAATAGTTGATTTGTTAGTTTAATATATTTTATTTATGAGAATTTACGATTATTTGTTATATATATATATACATATGAAAATTTCTCCGTTAATGAAGTTTGTTCCGCACTCCTGTTTTGTTCTTTAGTCTGATGTAAAATAAAGGGTTTTCCTCATGTCTGTAACTGTGTTATAATTGAATTTATGTTGTATTTATATATGGCGTCGAATGCATTTGTTTAAGTAAAGTGATATTATGCATTTCTCATTGATTATGAATTCATTCTCATATTTTTTGTACTACTGTTATAAAATAGACTTTATATTTACCAAAAGATCAAGAGAGAATAATTATTCTTTCATAATCTCTTTAAAGGAGATCTTTTAATCAATAATTAAAAAATACAATCAGTTCGATAATTTTAATTGTAAAAATCTTGAACCATCTAACTTTTCACTTTAATTTTTAATTTTTCAGTTTAATTTATTTCAATAAATCTTGTTGATAAAGACAATCAATTTATTAATTAATTAGTTAATTTTTGTAAATTATTAAAATAAATTAATTAATTTTCATTTAACAATCCTTTTAAAATTGAATTTTAAATTCTTTAATAGATAAGAACAATCTCTCTCGATAATATTTCAAAATTTTCAATTTTATTTAATAGCTAATTTTACGACAATCTAAAATTAATTAAATCATTTAAATTTTAAACCTTTTGTTCTACCGACTTCACTTCTTATCTAATTTTCAAAACATTGCTTTTATTTTATTTATTGCTCAATGAAGTTTTAGGATTAATGGACCGCACCTTGAGTTTCTTTTGGACGGCGACTTTAAACTTTGGAGAGAGCTCTTTTTTGGGAATATGTTTTAAACATATTATTGCCTTTTTTTTTTTTTGGGTTCAGATCACTTATTTTTGTTACTCTATACTTACTATATTTTATGAGTATTTACCTATCTAATTTTTGTGAATATCATTTATTGAACAGATAGATGCTTATAAAATAATAGAAACATACAGAAGTAGAAAAAGGTGATATAAATGTTTCACTTTTTCTCGGACGTCCGGAAGTTATGTTCTCACCAAGGATTACACGAAAGACCTTAATTACGTATTAAGGTCTAAGGTCTTCCTTTTTAACTAGTAATAGAGAGGCGAGAATGATGTTATAACTTTTATTCTTTAAGTTTTTGCTTGGTTACAGATATTAATAAAATAGTAAATAGCAAAATTGAAATATAAATTTTAAATAATTGTAAACTTTATTCTTAAGGGAGGTGTGTGTATAGATTGGAATCAAATATTAGGAAGAATAAATACAGGATATTATCATAATATTATTAAGTTATTGTTAAAATATTATTAAGATATTAATTCTTATTGTAATATTATCATCAAAATCACATATTATGATCTTTATATTATTTTTAAAAATTATTCTATTTTGTTTTATCAATATTTTTAGTCTTATCATAAAAACTATTGATAATTATTTATAATTTATAATTTTATAAATTATTAATACTTTTAAAATGTAAAATATTTTAATTATTTTTACAAAATAAAATATATAATAAATGAATATTAGTAAAATTTTTCTCATTTTCGTTTTTAATATTTGACACTCAATATTAGCATAACTATTAACTTTGTTTAATGCCATATTAAACATGTATAATCAATAATTCTATTCCTATTTCAATTCTCCTTTTCTATTTTAATTTTTAATTTTTATTATGATTCTTTCATTACTTATTAAAAAAACTATTATTTTTAACGTAAAAGTTTTCCCTGAGTGTAATCCGAATTCAGGACTTACTAGCAATGATGTCGAAACAAGTTACCTTTTTTACTTGCACCCATCCATGCAAGCCCTGTCGAGCGAGGTATTGTGTCGAAACTCTCTGAGATATCGAAACATAAACCATCGGTAACCTCAGAAAATCCTATCAGAACTAATTACATTAGACGGTTCATGAATCATGATTCGATCGCGACTGCTGAAACTACACTTCCTCAAGATAAAATGTCAGGGAAAGGTGTACGAGTGACAAAACCATGCTTCTTGTTTAACATGGACAAAATCAACCTCCACATCCACACACATCTACAGTCACAGCACATAACCCACCTGAAATCTCCTCCAGGTTTTCCTTAAGTTAACTTGTTCCAACTAGTTTTGTGTCTTTCCTCCATTTTATTCATGAAACATAAGGGTAGCGAGTAATAACTAATTAAGCTAAGTAGCTAGGATTGAACATTGCACCTGATTTCAATTCCTCTCCAACACATATAAAATCCATCTTCCTCTCCTTGTTTACTCACCAAGCACTTGTAGTGGTGTTACAAGTATAACAATCACGCGTACAAAGCACTACTACGCAAAAGTCATTGCAAAGACGATGGAAGGATCAGTTTTCATATTTTCCCTAATCTTAATCTTCCTTTCCTTTTCCCAAAATTTAGCCCAGACCCCGGCAGCTGCCCCAGCAAAGCCAACCCCTGCAGCTCCTCCGGTTAAGTCGCCGGCCGCAGCACAGATACCAGCAACATCATCAGGCACCCCAGACATTGATAAAATCCTTACAAAAGCTGGCCATAGCTCCACCTTCGTCCGCCTATTGAAAGCCACTGGAGAGGACAGCGAATTGTTCTCGGAGCTCAACACAACAAACAATGGGTTTACCGTCTTTGCTCCCACCGACGGCGCGTGGGCAACCCTCAAAGTAGGCACTCTCAACACCCTAGGCGAAGGAGAGAAGATAGAGCTAGTGCAGTACCACGTCGTAACTAAATTCATCTCAATGTCAGACTTCCAGACAATAAGTAACCCAGTGACAACACAGGCTGGAAAAGGGGATCGTGTATCGTTCAATATCATAGTCTCAGGGGCTTCCGTGAATATTAGTACGGGACTCACCAACGCAACCGTATCTGCCACTATCTACGCTGATAATCAACTTGCCATTTACCAAATCGACAATGTTCTACTTCCTCGTGACATTTTTGGTTCTAAGGGTCCATCTGCGGCTCCATCACCAGCGGATACACTGGGAAAGCCCAAGAAGGGGCCGGCCAGTGTAACGGCAGAAGGACCTGTTGGTCCTAAGGATAAATCCGGTGCATGGAGTCTTGTTTTGCAGAACAATTTGGCGATGGTTACGGTCGTTATTTTTGGTGCAATGTTTTGCCTGTGAGGTTAACTGTTGGTTGATTGCTAAATTTTTATGGTGTGGGAAAAGATTGCTGCTTCTCAAGCCCTTAATTTGGCAGAGTATGTCAATGAAATGAAATGTGATTGTTAATTACTTTCTGTATAAAAAGTTGATTTTTTTTCATATACAGGCCTTATAAATATTTATAAATATCTGGTAATTAGACTTATAATAATTGAAATACTAAAAATTAGTACATCTCTTGTAAGTATACTGATGATTAAGTTCTTATAATGAATTTATTATACACAAAAAGTCACATTTTAATTTAAAATAATATAAATTGTATGTTATACTTCATTTTATTAATATTTTTTATTAAATTTGGTTTGTTTTACAATTAATTTAAATATATGCTCACTTCTTGTTTCAGCTTTTGGATAGAGAAAAGCACTTTTTCCTACCACAAAAGCCATTTTAATTAAAAAAAGAATGTTTGGTGGTCAAATAAAAAAGCACTTTTAAGATAGAATTAGCTTTTGAAAAAGCTTCAATTTGAAGCTTTTTTCAAAAGCCAAAATTTTTGCTTCTTTGGGAAGCTAAAATCGCGTCAGTTCCGTATATAACATATTTGTTATTTGTTGAGTTTTGTTTCTTTGCTTTTTATTCCTTCTTCTCCGAACTGTTTCCGCATAACAACTCTCGTAGGTTTTCTTCCACCTTCTCCAAACTTTTCCGTCGAATCAACTTACCTAAGGTTAGCTTTTATCTCTGAATAATTTTTCTGTGGCCTCTTCTCCAAACACAGACGTCGATCGTCTGCGTTTAAACTCAGATGATCACGTCTGCGTGACGCAGACCAATCGTCTGCGTTTTTATGCAGACGTAACGCAGACGATTGGTCTGCGTTTAATGTAGACCAATCGTCTGCGTGATGCAGACCGTGACGTCTGCGTCCATGGATGCAGTGGTCTGCGTCCATGCATGCAGATACATTGTTATGTTTATGCGTTTATGCATTCCAAACTTTTTCATGATGACACTGTAGCAATGTTATATCTTTAAGATGTTTGTTATGTTTGTACTGCTGAGTACACAAAAGATATATGATTTTAATGTTTATTATGTTTTTGTCTATATCATTTTAGTTATGCTTTAACGTTTTCTTATACATGTTAATTTCATTGTTATTTGCAGTGGAGATTTTGTT
>JAOSBN010000008.1:4775734-4793072 GCA_027563595.1 Erythroxylum suave | reverse complement strand
AAAATAAGAAAATATAAATAAAATAAATTTAGTAAATAAAATATTTCACCTTACTTAAATACTATTGGCAAAAACTTTCTTCTATTAATTAAGTAAGAGTATAATGGAAAATACTAAAATATCATGAGGTTATTATTGAAAGGTAAAATTTATACCGCATAAGTAGTTTCCTACTGCAGCCCCCTTTCTGCTTATCTATTTATGCGGTGGCATTGCAGTTTTCCTCAACCTACGGTTGTTGGCCGCAAATCCAAACGCGTAACTACGTTTGGAAACTGCGGTGGATAAGTACTTATCCTCACCGCACCGCAGATCTAAATGCAGCTTATATCCCTTGTGCCTGAACGAGGGTGGTACTGCTATTTAAGACCTAGTTTCAGTCTCCTACGCATGAAGGCCTGACAAATAAAAGTAGAGAAGCAATAATAACCAATAGGGAGGAAATTCTTTATAAAGGAACATCAATACATAAAAAATGTACATCTTGTATAAGTGGATAAGCAAGTAAATTAGAACTAGGAGGAGCTTATTCCTAAGTCAAATGAATCTCATCAGGTTGTAAGCAAGGATTATAATTCATTAACTCAAGTGAAATAAAAGAACATTGTTTCTAACGTTCCTGAGCTACCCTCTGTCAAGAAATTTTTGGTAAAAGACTCAAATCATTAAGGGCTTTCCCTTGAGGGCCTCCTCTATCGAACTTTTGAACCTAGAAGGTAGGGAGCTGATGTGAGCATGACTATGGTACTTGTAAGAGATATGAAACCAAAGATATGCTAGTAATGTCAGAGGGGCTAATAACAAGAGCAAGAGCTAAAAAGTTTAAAGAAATGCTTCAATCTTATATGGGCCGAATTATAGATGACATGGAATTTCAAGAGACAATAAGGGCAAATGACATCATAACTAATCAAGTTGCGCGGAATGTGTAAGAAGATTTTCATTCTTGTTTAACTAATTATTTTAACTTAGAAGCATATATAACTTTCGGTAGCCACTACTTGTGTCTTAGGCATGTTTAAATCTTTTAGATTTAATGAGTTGTATTTAAGAAATATTAGTTTGGGCTTTAATTATTTTGATGAAAGGCCTACATTAAAAGGCCTTTTACGTAATTAAGGTTTCTTTCTCTTCAAAGGATATAAATACATCATAATAAATATTGTTTAGAGTTAGATTGGTTGAATAACGAATTCTATAAAGGAGGATTTCTTGTCTTCTTCTATTGCATCAAGAATATAATTCTTATTAAGGTAAATACTTGGGACGAATTTATATTCTTGTTTTCAAATCAACCTTATTATATGCGTTTCCTTTCATATAATTGATTAAGAGTTCATTAGGGTTAGGGATTTCGTCTTGTTCATGTTCTATCCAAAGTGTGTGTTTAAGGAGTTTCGGGTTCTTTAGCCTTAGAGTTCTGCATCATTTGATATTAGAGTTTGGATTAGGATAAATTCTTATTTATCTTGTGCTTATGTGTTGTTATTACTGTTATTTTCCATTAGAACTCAAAATTAGGGTTCATCTTATTATTGCATTAAAAAAAATCAGTAGCCAGACAAGAAGAAAGCGTTGCTATAGTGAGAAAAAAAGAGAAAAAACGAAAAAAGGAAAAAAATGAGGTGCTGGCATTAAAAGACTTTAACAAAAACGTTAGTTAGTGTCCAAAAAACAACTTATTAAAAAAATCAGTTGAAAAAAACGAATTCTATATTTGGGGTTGACACGTTATATGATTTTCTTTTATTGGCTTCCTATTTTGTTTAGTGTCTTTCCTTCATTCTAAGTTTCTATTTTTTAATTTCTTATTATTACTACTACTACTACTAGTATTATTATTATTATTATTTGTTTCCATTTACAACATAACTAAAAAAATGATTCTTGTTAATTTAAATTCTGTATTTTTTTGGCATTATATTTCCTTCCTCTTATGTGCCCATTTTGTCTTCATTGATTTCGGTATACTTGCCTCTAGTTTGTCCACTTCAATTCCTATATATTTTCATTGCATTCATAAATCTTAATTTGTTGTTTGTGCATTACCTTAACTGGAAATTGAATTCTAAAGTGCAATTGAGGACGTCAAGTTTGAGTGGAAAAAAAGGTTTGAGTGTGTAAGCTTAAAAAAGGGAAAAAGCCAATTTTGAGTGAATCACTAGTGGAGTGTTATCTTTTGAGTGAAACACATAAGGGAGTGACTTGCGAAGTTATCTTTTGTTGCTAACTATTTTTCTTGTAACTTTTGTCATAAGAATGACTGGTAGAAGGGATAGAAAAGAAACATTATATGAGGAGGATGACAACATGTTTGATTTTAAAGTGATGTATAAGGCATTCATAAATGAATTAAAGAAGTTATCTACTAAGATGGATGGGACAGATGAGAGAATTAATGACACCTGTAGATTCCAAAACTGTAGTAGATCAATTAGTAGTCATAGGAATTAGGAGGAAGAATTAGAAAGAATGTATATTGAGTATGAAGATGAAGTACAATCCGTGAGGAGTAGAGTAAGGAGGGAAGAAAGAGTGGAGAGAAAAGATAGCAACATTAATGGCATCAAGATGAAAATTTAGTCCTTCAAAAGTAGGAATGAAGTTAAAGTGTACTTGGAATGGGAAAGAAAAGTAGACATGATTTTTGCTTGTCACAACTATTCTGAAGATAAGAAAGTGAGATTGACAGCAGTGGAATTCTTTGATTATGCATTAGTTTGATGGGATGAATTGGTGAAGAATATAAGGAATAGGGGATCACCTATTTCACTTGAGAAGAGATGAAATGAGTGATGAAGAAGAGGTTTGTGCCACCTTATTACTATGGAGAGTTGCACCTGCAATTACATAAACTCACATAAGGAACTAGATCAGTGGAAGATTATCACAAAGAGATCGAGATACTATTGATTAAAGCTAATATAGAAGAGGAGGGAGAGGTGATAATGGCGCGATTCATGAGTGGATTGAATGGGGAAATTATTGATGTGGTTGAGTTGCAGCATTATGTAAAGATGGAGGACCTAGTGAACATTGTCATGAAGGTGGAGAGGCAACAAAAACAAAGAAGGGCGGTCAAGTCTTTCTCAAATTCTACCAACAAATGGAATCCAAAATAGAGCAAAAATGAAGATAAAAAGAGGCAGCACTATTTAGATTCCAAGGAGAAAGGCAACGAGTTAAACAAAGATAAGGAGAGGAGTACTTTAATTCAAAAAGGTATTACTGATCCATCGTCTAAACCTTTTAAGCATAGGGTTATTAAGTTCTTTAAATGTCAAAGGTGTAGTCATTATGCATCTGATTATCCTAATAGGAAGACTATGTTTATTAAGGGTGGCGATATTGAAACTGAGTTTGATGATGGTAGTGAGTCGGATGGTAACGATTTAAGTATTCCACCTTTATAAGATTTTTCTGATGTTGATGAGAATGTCAAGTATGTTGTGAATGGTGAATTTTAAGTTGCTAAACGTGTATTGAACTTGAATGTGAAGGAAGATAGCCTAGAACAAAGGGAGAACATATTTCACTCGAGATGCTTAGTAGGTGGGAAAATTTGTAGTATGATTATAACAATCATCAAACAAGGATTTAGGTAGTGAGGTGAAAAAGAAAGAAGGGATAAAAGAGGCCATGAGAGAAAAGAATAAAATTAAAGGCCCAATGGTGAGTGACTGCTCAAGTGAGGAAAAGAAAGTGGGATATACAGGATAGAAGATGTTAGTGAATGAAAAGAAAGAAAAGAACGTGAAAATTGAGCAAAGAGAAATTGAGAGGAGTGAAAAAGTTAAGCAATAACCATATTCGTATGTAAAAGAGAGAGAGTTAAAGAGTGCATACTTAGGCAAGAGAACTTTAATTTTGATTCAGTTTAAGGAAACTTTGTTTACTAACACTGAACTTGACCCAATATGCGTAGTGTGTTTGTGACCTTATTGTAGGGTTACGTCATGTGTTTGTGAACTTATTGTAAGGTGATTGAGTTTAGGTGCCTATGCGAAAACAAAGGTTCCCACAGTAAAGGAAGTCAAAACTTGATGCAAGGGGTGATGAACCATTCCAAATGTTGGAACACGTTGATAATTATGTATACAAGATAGACATGCCTAGTGAGTATAATGTTAGTGCTACTTTTAATGTTTTTGACTTATCTCATTTTGAATTTTATTTAGATTCGAGGACGAATCCTTTTGAAGAGGGAAGGGATGATGCAAGCACGATCATGGTATTTTTGAAGAGATATGGAACTAAAGATAAGCTAGTACTGCTGGAGGGACCAATAACAAGATCAAGAGCTAAGAAGTTCAAAGAAGCACTTCAATCCTGTATGGGTTGAATTGTAGATGACATGGAATCTCAAGAGAAAATGAGGATCAATGGCATCATAACTAATTAAGTTAGGCGGAATGTGCCAGAAGACTTTCACTCTTGTTTCATTAATTATTTACGTTAAAATCATAACTTTCGACAATCCACTACTTGTGTCTTAGGCTTGTTTACATCTTTTAGGTTTAATGAGTTGTATTTTAGAAATATTAGTTTGGGCTTTAATTATTTTGGTGAAAGGCCCATAGTTAAATTCCTTTTACGTAATTAGGGGTTCTTTCTTTTCAAAGGGTATAAATACATCATAATAAACATTATTTATGGTTAGATTGGTTGAATAATGAATTCTATAAGGGAGAAATTCTTGTCTTCTTATTGTGTCAAGAATATAATTCTTATTAAGATAAACACTTATGGCGAATTTCTATTTTTATTTTCAAATCAACCTTATTATATGTGTTTCCTTTCATATATTGATTGGGGGTTCATTAATAGGGTCGGGGATTTCGTCTTATTTATGTTCTATCCAAAGTGTGTGTTTAAGAGGTTTTAGGTTCTTTAGCCATTGGGTTCCGCATCAAGAGGAGTCTCCTAGTTTAGAAAGGAAGATACCTTCTAGTTCAAACCACTTGATTGCATCCCAGAATGTAGGAGATGAGCTTGGGGAGCCTGATTTAGGTAAATAATTTAAGTTGATGAGCAAAAGGAGATCAAATAGGAAGAAGAAGTCTTCCAAAACTTCATCTCTAATGACAATCCTAACTTTGAATATTAGGGGTCGTAATTGTCTAAAAAGTAGGTAGCTTTATAGTAAACCCTTCTGTTATAGGTTTGATGGAGACTAAGCTCAAGAAAAAAATCCAAGAATTTGTTCCTTTTTAAGAATCATTAGTAACCGCAAACACTAATCGTCGAAGTCATCATTATGGTAGGATAGTGATTGCATATAAGCAAGAAAAAATTGATGTTTTACAATATATCATTGAAGTCCAGTTGGTTCACCCATCTATAATGCTAATTATAAAGAAACTGCTAGTTCATATTAGCTTTGTTTATGCTTATACTCAAATATTTCAAAGGGTTAATTTATGGAATAAAAACTCGAAGAATCGGGAGCCTCCATTAATATGCCATGGCTACTAATTAGAGATTTCAATAGCATGCTTCACCCTATTAAGGTATAATATAACTTTGCACAAGAAGTCTCTCAAATGACTACTTGGATTACACTAGTAAAGATTACAAACCTTAAGTTGGAGGGCTTCTTTAACACTTGGTGTAATAACCAAAAATGAAAATGGCTACTTAAGAAAAAGATTATCAGGGAGCTTGGGAATGAATCATGGTTCTTTTCATTTCTCAATAGCTCAAATCTTTTCGATAATACCATGTTCTTAGACCATACTCTAATAATATTATAGAACTTGCTTAATCATTTATACTTTATACACTGCAATTCAATAATCATTTTGCAAAAATAAGAGGGCTTTAACGAGGCAATAATAAGAAAAATGAATCTAGAGGTACGAGGCTATAAGCTTTTCACTTGCATAAGGAAAATTCAAAAGATTAAGGATGAAATCAAGGCTCTCAACAAGGTAAAATTGGAGATACTCAATTAGCAATGAATGAAGCAACGAATAGATTGATAAGAGCTCAGGCCAACCTTTCTAATGATCCTTTTGATGAAGCTCTCATTATTAAAGAAAAGGAAGCTTTATTTGATTATTCCCAAAGACTAAGCATTAACCATTCCTTTTGGACGTAAAGAGCAAGGGTGAGGTAGCTTAAGAATCGAGATAAGGATATCTCTTTCTTTCACAAATTTGTGATTTTATGGAGGAATGTGAATATAATAGTTTCACTAAAAAATGGTATAGGGTCTCTAATTGATTCACAATAGGGTTTCCTCAATGAAGCTCATAACCACTTTTCTCATACTCTTGGAGCTCCTTCTTTTGCTTCTTCTTTTGTTCCTATCATTCAATCTATCATTAGTGATCAACTTTTCAATTTTGATAAAGAATTGCTAACTAAACCTTTCACTAATAAAGAAGTAGAAGAAGTCTTATTTTCACTTAACCACAATAAGGCTCTTGTCCCCAACAGTATAAATGGATTCTTATTTAAAAAAATTTGGCCATTGATGGGAAATATGGTGATTGAAGCGGTTCAAGAATTCTTTAAAGGCAAGATTTTGAAGGAGGTTATTAAAACCTTTCTATACCTTATTTCAAAGACACAATATATAAAGTTATATTTAAAGTTATTAGAAAACAAACTTAAGATGGTGTTAACGAACATCTTCTCAGGGTGCTTTTATTAAATATTTGCATCTTTTAAATGCTATTTTAAAAAGTATGCTCCGATGAACTATGCTCTCAAAATTGACTTTTACAAAGCCTTTGAATCAATGGATTAGTTCTTCATCATCAATATAATGAAAGCTTCTGGATTCATAAAGATGTCTATGGTTTAGTTGAAATAGTGGATAACATAAGCATACTATAATGTGCTAATCAATGGTGAGCTTACAAGATTAGTTAAAGCTACTAGAGGCTTTAGGCAAGGAAGTCAAATCTCTCCTTACCTCTTTGTTTTAGGAATAGAAGTGCTCTTAAGACTTATAAAGCTAAATACTAGCCAAGATAAGAACCTCAAATTCCATTCAAATGCAAGAAGCTAAAGTAACAAGTATATTTTTCACATATGACATTATATTCTTCTCCAAAATTGACAAAAATTCTTTGAGCACCTCATTGATAGCTATGAATGCAGTTAGCTTTTAAAATTGAAAATTAATAAGGATAAGAGCAAGATGATCCTATTATTGAGTGCTTAACATTTGGGAGATTGGTTTTTATCAATCTCTAAGTTGAAGATCATGAAGTCCCCTGTCTCTTACTTGGACATTGAGAAGACCTTCCTTTTGAGACTACTTCCCTCATATAGACAAGATTTAGATAAGGCTCTCTTGTTGGTGCAATACGAACCTATCTCAAGTCAAGTATTTTGAATGCAGTTGATTAACTCTGTGATTTAGAAATTACTTATATACTAGTCTTTCTATCTCTCAATTTTCACAAGTATAATTAAACAATAGAAAAGATGGTGAGAGCCCTTTTATGATTTAAGGATTATAAAAGCATGCTCTTGTTAAAGTAAAGTGGAAAGAGCTTAGCCTCTTTAAAAGGGAAGGAGGCATATGCATCATTCTTATTAGGCTAACCAACATAATGTTGATGATTAAGAGGGTACTTCTAGATAAAAGGACTCTTGGGTAAAGTTTCTATATACCTATCACCTGAAGAAAGACTGACTAGTTCTTCAAACTGAAAACAAATGCTTCCTAGTCTTTGGTTTAATTGCTAAAAAATAAGCAGCTCATTAGAAGGGTGATATGATTATTGGTTGTTCTTACGTCCTTTTAGAGATTCCTTAGAGCTTAATGGGCTACATAACTTAATCCCAAGGAATAGTTCAGTAGGTCAAGTGCTAAATGATATAATAGACTACTTTAAAGGCCTTCATAGAAGTGCCCTAATCAAATTGATTTCAAATACTTTGTTATATGTAGAGAAGGAGGATAACTTAGCGTGGAGCTTGAATAAGGATGGAAAATGCTCTTATAATTCATGCAGATCCCATCCCCAAAGGTTAAATGATTTAGGTTGGTATGGTTTCCTTAATCTAATCTTAAAGTTTCTTTCTCCTTGGTCCTTGCCCTTAAAGGGAGTCTCTATATGAGTGAAAGGATTAGAAAATTCATAAATGTCCCTAACATACGTATTCTATGTAATACTGAAGAAAAGCCTTAAACACATATTTTCTCTAAACACTATCACCCCCTTTTCATAGATAGAAATGATTAAATGATCCTGTAAGGACCATAAGCTTCGTAAGGGGTATTGCTTTCAGAATTACTTTAGAGAGTACAATTTATCTGTTGTGGAACGTAAGGAACATAAGAGCATTTTAAAGACAAGCCAAGCACAAGTTTATACTACTACAAGAATTGATTAACTTCATAATGGAGCAGTTGATTTGTTTGAAGATCCAACTTATATGTAGTTCCTTCATCAGCAATGCACGGAACTTAGTTTAAAAACTTGAGGTTGATGATGGGTAATGTTCTTGCTTATATGTTGTATACCGGTATGCTAGTTAGGCCTTGAACTTGTTTAAGTTTCCCTCAAGTTATAGTTACCTGATCTGGATAAGATTTTTGGTTCTCCTTGCTAAAGTAATAATCTAATGATCTTTGTATCAGTTAGTACTTTTGTACCTTATCTATTTGATAAGTTGACATATTTTTTAGCTTAATTTTCAAAATAATTTAGATAGGAAAAGTACCATCCATCACAACCCATCTACGGTTGTGACTAAGAATGAAGTTTTGTTATTAATTAGAGTTGGTCTTATACCTCAACCAAACCAAATGGAGAAATTAGGATGAAATAAATTATTTTATTAGAAGAACAAAACTAAAAATTGGGAATAGAAGATCCTGTCAAATTTAGAAAACTTAATATATGTTTAATCTAATTGTTTGAATATTAATTTATCTATAATATCACTTTAACATTAATTTAAAGATTCAAAATTTTATTTATTTTTATTTTTACTTATCACAAGTAAAATATTAATTATTAATTTAATTTTAATTTGACAAAATCATAAAACTTTCATTACCTCTTATTGATTCTAATTATTTTTAAGGAAATTGATCAATGGTCCTCGGGTTATAAATTTAAGAAAATAATAATAATAAAAATATTACTTAATGATCTCTCAGCTAAAGATATTAAGCACAAAAAATTTTCCTTAATTTAACATTACGAATGACGAAAATAACGACTATATTTGCATGATTGACAATGCTATTCGTCCTGTTTGATAGACAAAATTCATCCCTACATTCATCAAGCATGCAACGATTTACCTTCTATGTTCCCACACATGATCCACCTGAAATCTCCTCGTAGTTCACCTGAATATTCAAGGAATGAGTTCCAACCGGTGTCGTCTCTCTTTCTCCATCTATACCTTCCATCTTTTCATGAATGATTAGCCACCCATAGCTACTGAGTTGCAGTAGTAACTAAAACCAGTAGCTAGAACTGAACATCACACCTAACTTCACTTCCTCTCCGACCTATAAAAGCCTCCTTTCTCTCCTTCGTTTCTCACCAAGCACTTGTCCAAGGAGTACATTACAAGAGCATCGATCAGATACATCACTTAAAGCACTACTACCACAAACCACAGCGATAGATGGCGACGACGACGAGGCAATCAGTTTTCTCCTTTTCACTTGTCTTTCTCTTCCTTTCCTATTCTCACGTTGTAGCGCAGTCCCCGACGTCCGCCCCAGCAAGTCCACCACCTCCAGCTCCTCCCGCAAATTCTCCGACTGCAGCACAGATACCAGCATCAACATCGGGCACCCCAGACATTGATAAAATCCTAACAAAAGCAGGCCACTACACCATATTCGTCCGACTACTGAAAGCCACCGGAGAGGACAGTGAATTGTTCACAGTGCTCAACACCACAAACAGTGGAGTGACCATCTTTGCACCCACCGATGGCTCCTGGTCAGCTCTCAAAGTAGGCACTCTCAATACCATGAGCGACGAAGACAAGACAGAGTTGGTGAAGTTCCATGTCGTACCTAAATTCATCTCAATGTCACAGTTCCAGACAGAAAGTAACCCAGTGAAAACACAAGCAGGCAAAGGAGGTCGGGTCTCATTCAATATCACTGTCTCAGGAGCTTCAGTGAACATTAGTACAGGACTCACCAACACAAGCATATCTGGCACTATTTATACTGATAACCAACTTGCTATTTACCAGGTTGACAAGATTTTACTTCCTCTTGACATTTTCACTCCTAAGACATCTCCTTCTCCGGCTCCGGCACCGACACTTGAAAAGCCCAAGAAGAAGCCAATCAGTGAGGCGGCGGAGAGTCCTGTTGTTCCTAAGGATGATAAATCTGGTGCGTGGAGTCTTATGTTGCAGAACAATTTGGGTATGGTTGCAGTTGGTATTATTGCTGCAATGTTTTTGTTGTGAAGTTAACTTTTGGTTGATTTTTAAGTGTTAACGGGATGGAAGAGATTGTTGCAGTGTTGCTTGTGCCTTAATTTTCCGGAGTGGGATTGTGGAATGTTGGGATGATCAAGATTGTGAGTGCTATTCAATAATTGAACCATCTTTTCTCATATATCGTACAGCAGACCTTCCGTAAAGTCTTATGTATACTAACAGGAGTTTAACTACTTTGCTAACCACTAATAAAATAAAATAAAACAAAAATATTAATAAAAAATGAGAATCAAATAAGAATAAAATTGTTAATTACTTGTGTTTGATATATGATTATTAAGAATGAAATTAAATATAATAACATTTTTACAAAGTATTCAGGATTAAATATTAGGAACAATAACAAAAAATTGTAACTCAAACTTTAGTTATTATATGATTTATTTTAAGAATAAGTAATTATTTTAAAATAATTATGAATGATTTTTATTATAAGAATAAAACTAAAAGAATTACAAAAAAATTACTCTATAGCATCAATGAAACAAAATTAAATAATTGTTAAAAATAAATATAAAATACTGTAATATTTAATTTTAATGATAATATTATGATAAATACTAATAATATCTTAATAATATTATGGCAATGTCTTTATAATACTTTAATAATATCTCTTTTTTTGTTTATCTCTTATATATTCTTCATATTTAATTCCTGCTTATACCTGTATCCATCTTATAAATAAAAATCAATGATTGATTAAAATTTATTTAGTTTTGACATTTTCAATTTTATTCTTTTCTAATAACCAAATAAGCAAAAATTAAAGAAATAAGATTGTATTCTTATTCTCACCTCATTATTACCGGTTATCAAACAAGACATAAGGAATAGTAAAGCACCAATACCTCCTTACACTATAAGAAAATTAGTTATTAGTGATGCATAATTATTGTTGGAACCTGAATTGTTGGAAATTACCAACAGAAAATCATTATCCGTTAGTAAAATTGTCAGAAAAATTTCGATTGCAACAAAAAAATTATCCACCAGTACATATGGAGGGAAACCGTCCTGGTAAATTATCCGATGAAATATAGTGACGGCAAGATATGTGCTTTTGAAAACAAAACGGGAATGCTTGGTGGGGTAAATAATGCTAGAGTTTACCAACGGATTTTTCCTTGGTAAATTCAGTCAGTAAAGCATCTAGTTGTAAACATCTTCGTTTGCTTTTGTTTAAGCGTTTAAAAAAAAAACAAAACGACGTAGTTTGGTTTAACATCGAATGATGTCTTTTTTGTCAAACCTAAAGCTACCACAATAGTAGTGAGTGAGTAGTGAGTAGAATATGTAGAGAGAAGATTTATGGTGCAAAGATTGCAGAATTTAAAAAGAATCCTACATAGAATTAATAGAAAATTAATAATTATTATGTTTACTCGGTGGTTTTCTCTAGTCATTTGGTAAATAGTTTTACTTAGTGTTTGTAATGTTTTTTATTGTCATTTAGTAGTTTCATGTATCATTCAGCTTGTTAACTCACTTGGCAATTGGCCTTAGATGTTTATCTTGTTGCCAAAAGTAGAATATATTTTGCCTATTATTTTTTGCCACATGCCTATCATCATGTCATTTTGTTAGTTTATTGTTCACCTTTTGTCCTGCTTGTCGTTTTGTTTTATTTATGTGGTCTTTGATTTTCACTAGTCATTTGGTATATCATTTTACTCAATGCTAGTAGGTTTCTTTACTTATCATTTAGCATGATATTTTGCTCGGAATTAGGCCTAAGGTGTTTCATTTAGCATTAGACGTTAGGTGTTTTGCTTGGTACTAGACTTAAGGTGTTATGATTTTCCTTAGGCCTAATGTGTTTTGCTTGGCATTAGGCCTACGGTGTTTCACTTTTATAAGGCCTACATTTTGAGGTGGTTCACTTATTTTGATATAATAACAGAGTTAAGATTTTTTCCATTATAATTTGTGATTCTTTTGAAATAATGTGCCTCCAACTTAGTACATAATTTTGTGAATATTTTTCATGTACAATATGTATTGCTTCATTTCATATTTGTTAAATAAATGCTATCACCATCTTTTAAATAAGAATTAACAAAAGTAAGCTTATGGTGTTAGCTAGTGTATATCTTTGGAAGCTCAAATATGTATAATCATTTAAGTATATATATATCCCAATTTTGATAATGACACTTACTTTCCATGCTTTATTCATGTGAACATGTAAGGCAATATATGTTTACGAAAATGTATATATTTTTATAGTCACTCCAAGGATAATTTTGCTTCCTCTTAAGTCTATGTATTTTCCTACCTTGACCTAAACCTCCTAATAGGAATAAATTATATCCATATGAAGGGATATTTATAGTGGTTAGTGTCTCTTTAGTCCCTTCTCAAAAGCAACAACTTTTTACAGATTTGAATCAGGCTACCAACTCTTATGGCATGTTCCTATTAATTTTATAAAGTTGAACTCTAAAATCTCAATCTTAATTTTGTAAGGTTGAGTTTTCTGTGAATCATTATCCATTTCTTGTATTTATCTTATAAATTGTTAAATCTTCCTCAATTTAATTGTTTGATAAAAATTATGTGCTAGTGTTGAAATTTATGGTTTGACTGATATGCACATTCTTTCTTTATGGTAATAAAAATACATCTTTGTATCTTGAGGAGCCAACAAGAAATTTTATACTTTATAGTGATGAAAATTGGATGGAATTGAAGGACCAAAAATATTTGCGTGTTAGGCTTAGAGGTTTAATTATGTTGTGGGGAAAGTGTTAAAGATTCCACAATTGTTATTTAGCTTTTGAAACAAATATAGTGAATTGAGGGGTTTGATTTGAGGAGGAAAAGAGTAAAACTATGTTGTTTTAGTTTCTTCACATACAAGGAATTTAAAGAAATTGAAAAATAAACAACAGTCTTTGATGGTTATATGGTATCCAAGGTATGAATTAGATAGATGTTTGTTGTCCTAACCACCATTCCTAGACCCGGTTTATAACAAAGTTTTCATGTGTTGTTTATTCATAGGCATAGTACTTCTATCTCTGTGCCGCTTGTTGGTAGGATTAGAGTAAGATTAAACTACAATATAGAAGGAATTGTTTTTATTTTGAAACGAAGCTAAAAAATCTTCTAACTTTTTAAATAAAATAAAATAATTATGTTTTCTTGATTATGAATTTAGTTGTAATGAACGAAGTTTGTCTTCAAGATGAAACAATACTCAAACTCAATTTTAAGGAAAAATACTTTAATTTTTTATAATTTCACTTATATGAAAAATTTAGTAAAATACGAAAAATTAAAATATAATATTTTACTAAATTTTCATTTCTGTTGCATAATGTTTGCACCAAGAAGAGGACTTCATAACATTAGAAAAAGAAAAAACTGGTATTTGGAACAGCCTATAGGAAATGCAAAATGGTGCTTCGGTGGATTATATGATACTGCATTGTGTTTAAAATTCATATCTTTAAATTTTTTATAAAATTTTATTTCAAAGGCAGAATAATTAGTATATAATTTTTTGTAAACATTAATTAATTAACTCTTTATTATATATTGATTGTTGTTGATTTTTATTGAGTTAATGCGAAAATCAACACTCAATAATTTATACATTTTAAGTAAAACTAATTTAAGAATTTTCCAATCAATAATTTTATTCCTTGGTCTTTTAAACAAATATTTCTATGAAAGTATGGACAAAGATAATCTCTTTAAAAAAGAACAACAATAACACAACACTCATTATGAATTTTGTTGATACACGAGATTTAAGGAAATTTAGTATTAAAAAGATATTTAAAAAGAAATTCTTAAATTGATGTTTATGATGTCTTTGTTTTATCTTGCATCTTTTTTAATATAAAGAAGATTTTTATATCGGTTGTAGTCCATTTCAAATAGCAGTGCATTCCCACCAGTTAACTAATACGAAATATTTCTTTTCGTAGGCCCTATTTTGTGTTGAAGAGCATCACTCATCCTTCTTCTTTGTAGTCTGTAGTTGTTTGTCCATCCTGGTAAGTCGTTCACCTAATATCTACCGTATGTGTTGCTTTAATAATACATTAATTAGATACAATAAGTTTTGTGTGAACGTAAAGAAGGTCTTGATTTTGTGCTGTTGTTTAAAATATTCTTATAATCATTGATGAGTTGCTATGTTCTTCTTTAATAGTCTAACCATTTATGTTTGAGTTATGTTTTAAACATTGATGAGTAGATGTATGATTACATAAGCATTTACTGTATGTGGAATCAATTTGAGATCTTATGGATGATTTGAGACATAATATACCCCTAGAAAGGTATATAGGCTGGAACCCCTTAATGTAGCTCCCATGAGGCTTATCGGTAAAAAATTCCATAAGCCTAGGAGTTATAGCGAGAACTTGTTTTCTTAATTCATAAGTGTAAATAATGCCACGTACTATAGTTTTGAAATCAATTGTAGGTGATTAATTCAAACATAAATACTTCAATTTCACTGTGATTAATGCAAACTTAGTATTGAGATAAGAAAGTCATACGTTTGATAGACAAGACAGTTCTTTGCATAATAAACCCATAGGACAGTATATAGGCTGAAAATCTATGATGAAGCTCACGTGAGGCTTATTGGTGAAAAATTCCACAAGCCTAGGAGTCATAGCAAGAACTTGCTTTCTTGATTCACAGGTGTAAACAATGCCACGTACCATAATATTAAAATCAATTGTAGGTGATTAATTTGATTGATTAATACTTAGGGGATGTTGTGTAAAGTTTAGATGTTTTGTAAACTTAGGGGACATGAAGATTACTAACTATGAAATCACTCTTTTAAATTAACAATTTTGTAGAAATGAGTAATGTTGATAGATCTTGGATGTATAGACGATTAACACCTGATGGTTTCATTTATCCTGAGTTTGTTGAGGGAGTTAAAGTTTTCATTCAATATGTATGTTCTCAAACTGCATATATGGATGAACAAAAGATCAGATGTTCTTGTAAAAAGTGCAAAGACATTCGTTTCCTTTATATTGATAATGTGAATGGGCATTTGCTGAAAAAGGATTTGTGCCAAATTATTTTGAATGGACATGACATGGGAAGCCATTGATTTGTAGCACCTCAAGTGGTAATGAAGTACACTTGTTAGTGAATGTATATGAGTTTGATGGGAGGGGGGTTGGATTTAGAACAAATAATGTGGACACAAATGAAAATCCTTACATGCAAATGGTTTATGATGCAGCTGGTTATACCTTTCAGCAAAATATAGAAAATCTTGAAGAAGAACCAAACTTACATGTAAAACAATTTTTTGACTTACTACACTTAGCTGACCAAGAATTATGGCCAAATTGTGAGACAATACCCAATTGTCTTCAATTGCTCGAACATTGAATATAAAGTTTGAATGGCATAGCCGATACAATCTAGTTGAAATTAACAAGCGAAGAAGATTTAGACAATTTGAACCTTTCATGTTAGCAATGCAAGCAATCCAAGGGTATTATGTTCCTCTTCCCAGCTTACGATAAGATAAGTCAGACTGATTGACCATTTGCAAAGTTAAAACTAAAGGTATTTTTGAATCACATGGAAAAGGAGAACAGAGAATTAAAAGTGAAGCGTTTTAGAAAAATGTTTATGAAATAACTATGTATGTTACATATGACGAGAATGAACATTTGAACGATTCAAATAATGAATATGATGAAATTTTATCTGGAGAAGATGACAAGGGTGAGAGATCTAAAGAGGAGCCTGATTTTGATTCTAAATCTTCAGAAAAAGAAAACGATGATTTTGATTTACAATTAAGTGTTGATAACGATTACTTTATGTTTGTAATAGAATATTATATTAAACAAATCAATTATTTCCTTTTCAATATATTGTGTGAACTATTGAATTGAAATTGTTATATTTCTGGAATATTCAATCAAATATGAATTTCATGTTGAGCTATGCCACCAAAGAGAAAATAGGATACAATACCAAGGTTCAGACCACAATTCGAAGCCAGTTACTGTCTAAGAGAAGCATCACATTCTGCAGCTGGAACCGAATCAGATGTTGTACCTCTAGCTACTACACTTGTAGATGAGGCGTCACCTTCCATACCTGCTGCTACACCGTCCACCATCCCTATACTAACAGAGATTTCAAGGGTAAACGATGCGAATGAAAGAGGCCAAGCCTGAAACTGAGAGAGTTGATAGAAGAGCTTACATTACAATTGTCAACAATCTGTAAGTGAATATACATGAATCACCATATATTTATAATATAAAGTTATACGTTTAAATTTTAAAAAAGGTATAAAATTAATTGTTTTTATATTATGTTGATTCCATCTGGACCATGCTCAAGAAACATGACATCCAAATTCAAGAAAAAGATTGATCTTGAGGGTTATATATGGAAGAATATCTCTCAGGTGACAAAGGAATTTTACTATCAGGAGTTTGAGATACAAAAAAATTTTAATTTTGTTTTTGAAATTTATTTTTATACATTAATTAGATAAATATTATTACATTATAAGTACTTATTGTATGTTTTTCCTTTTATTTCAGAAAGAACTTTTTTTGGGATTTTGAATTTGACGTGGTCATTTATAAAATATGGGAGAGACGAGTATGTACATGTTATTGAGACTTTGTTGGTGCGATATACAAGACTGGTGTACGATCGCCTTATATTTCTGAACAATATGGAGTCGTTGTTCACCAAAGGTGGTGATGCTGTCGCCTGCAACCAAATATAAAAGATTTTCACTTCCGTTAAAACAAATTAATGCAGTAGCGGTAAGCAGATATCGTTCCCACGAGGAATTTTACGATTATGAAAATTACGAATTCAAACGGCACAAATAATAAAAAGGGGGGTTTTTGTTACTTGCTGAAATAAG
>JAOSBN010000008.1:4743817-4762170 GCA_027563595.1 Erythroxylum suave | reverse complement strand
TTCGTATGCGTTAGTTTGGTATACTGTTTGTGTGACATTCATATATCCTCCCAGGGGGTTTATATGGGTGTTACAGCCAGGCCATTTTGTTTTGAAGTTACATGGCAAGCCCATTCTTCTTTTTCTCAAGTCCTCCTTGTTAGTTGAAATATTGATATTGGGCTTCACTCTAATCTTCACAATGTCTAGCTTACTCTTCAGCATTGGAATTCACAAACTTTTAGGAATAAATTTAAACGAAAATGTGTTATGTTAGCTCAACTAGGTGGCACTCAGAGGGCATTGGAATGTACTCCCAATCCGTTTCTTTTTGCCATAGAAAAACAGTTGTGTACTGAGTATAATGAGGTCCGTAATCAAGAGGAATTGTGTTGGATTCAAAAGTCAAGAGAGAATTGAGTTCAACTTGGTGATCGTAACACACGTTTCTTTCATACCACTACTTTAGTAAGAAGGAACCATAATAGGATTCATATGATTAAAGATGGGATTGGTAATTGGATTTGGGACGATGTTCAAGTTCGAGAGACTGTTCTTCATCATTTTTATCAAGTTTATTTGGCTGAGCCTTTACAGTTAGATTTTTGACAGGCTTGTTCGAGGTGTTCACAGTCAATCGAGGAATGTTTCCTTTTGGATATTATTCGCATTCCACAAGTTGATGAGGTTCTTATAGCTTTGAAAGCCCCCTTCAAATCTACTGGCCCGGATGGTTTTCAAGCGGGCTTTTATCAGGCTAATTTATGGGGAATTCTTTGGTTTCCTTTATCCAATATGCCTTTATAAGGGGGAGTTTTGATGATAATCTAAGTCGCGTGTTAGTTTGCCTTATCCCTAAAGTTGATCATCCAGATGCGGCTACTCAGTTTCTTCCGATTTCTCTTTGTAATGTCTCAGTAAAGCTTATATCCAAGATCATTGTGAATCGCCTCCAGCCTTGGCTCCAATAGTTAATCACATCTAATCAGAGTAGTTTTATTCCGGCCAGAAGTACTTCAGATAATATTATTCTTGTTCAAGAGACTATTCACTCTTTCTCTCAAAAAAAAAGGAAATGTGGTGGCTTGATGATGAAGATTGACTTGGAAAAGGCATATGATCGTATTGATTGGGAGTTTTTTAGATAGGTTCATCAAGATTCGAGGTTTCCTTCTACCATTATGTCTCTTATCATGTTCTGCATCACTTCTACAATGATGAATTTTCTTTGGAATGGGGAAGTCACTAATTACTTTAAACCATCTAGGGGTCTTCGTCAAGGTGACCCCTTGTCTACTTATCTTTTTGTTTTATATCTGAATAAGCTTTCTTGCTTGATTGAACAGGAAGTAGTGGCAAGTACCTGGAAGCCTATCAAATTGTCAAGGGGTGGGCCTACTATTTCTCATGTGATGTTTGCTGATAATTTAATTTTGATGGGCGATGCTTCAACTAAACAAAGCAAAACCATGATCGCCTGTTTCGATAAGTTTTATGCCTTTTCAGGTGAAAAGGTCAATGTTGCTAAGTCTAGATTTTATGTTTCACCGAACACAGCTAAGACAATAGTAGCGATATTCAACGATATATAGGCATTGCTCCATGTGTTGATCTTGGTTTGTATCTTGGTGTTACCCTTCATACGCAACATATTTCTCAACGAACATGTGACCATATTCTAACAAAGATCATGAAGAAATTGACTGCTTGGAAGGCTGATCAACTCTCGCTTGCTAATCGTGCCACTCTTGTGCAATCTGTCACTAGTACCATGGCTACGTATACTATGCAAACCACAAGACTTCCCATCGCTGTCTCTAAAGAAATCGACTCTCTAAATAGGAAATTTCTTTGGGGTTCAACAGCTAATAAATAGAAAGTGCCACTTCTTAAGTAGGATATGGTGTGTCATCCACATAAGGAAGGTGGCTTGGGTTTTCGGAAAACTGCAGATATGAATTTGGCTTTATTAGCTAAACTTGGTTGGAAACTTGAGGCCAATGATATTAGTTTATGGGCTCGTGTTTTAAAGGCTAAATATTTTCCAAGTTGTACATTTTTTTAGGCGAAACCAAAACCTGTTGCTTCTCATACTTGGAGGAGCATTTTGTGTTACTAAGAATATTGTTAATCAGGGTTGTTCACAGTTGGTTGGGTGTGGCGATCAAACATCCTTTTGGTGTGATAAATGGCTTGATAAATCTGAGTTGGCCTCATTAATTGATCAAAATTCCCTACCCCCTTTGCCAGATGCGAAAGTCTCTTATTACTTAAACAACAAAGCGGCTTTTCAGGATATTGTGCACTCCTTCCCTGAGGAAACCAAAAATCTTCTTTCTCTCTTCATGCTTATTTATGCAGAAAAGGATAGAACTATTTGGTCTGCTTCTCCCTCTAGTGTATTCTTGGCGAATTCAACTTATAATCTTCTGCTTGGGACATCACAACCGAAGTTCATTGAAATTTAGTGTGGAAGAAGAACTTGCCTCCTCGCATCAAATTTTTCTTGTGTAGTTCATAATTGCTTGTTGACACGTGAAGCTTGTGTTTGATGCCATATCACTACTACTACCAGTTGTCCAAAATGTGACGATCCTTGTGAATCAATTTTACGTTTACTTCGAGAATGTCAAAAGTCGCGAGTCATCTAGTTGTCTTGGCTCCAAGGTTGTCGGTTAGATGTTTTCAATTCTTTATCTCTTGATGATTGGATTCGTGTTAATTTTTGCAACTTTTCTTTTATATTGCTACTAATATCCCCTGGGCTAACCTTTTTTGTTATACCTGTTGTTATATATGGCGTTGGTGTAATTTTGTTGTTTTTGAACCAGACTTTGTCTGGCCTCCCAATGCTACTAATATCTTTTGTGCAAGTGTGTAGAATTTTCGCAAATATAGCACAATGCAAAAGGCCTTGGTGATGAAACAGGATATGCTAATTACTTGGAGTTCACCACCTACTGGTTGCATCAAAATTAATGTGGATGCATTAGTACTTACAAATCCGGGAGACACAGCGATTGGAGGGCTTGCAAGGAACATTGAAGGAAGTTGGTTGTTCGGGTTTGTAAGGAGACTCGGTTGGGGGAACATTACAAGAGCTAAATTGTTCGGAATTTATTATGGATTGCTGTTGGCTTAGGATCGAGGCTTCCAAAATGTGTTTATTGAATTGGATTCTCTTTTGGCTGTTAATAAAGTGAACGATGACCTTTGGCCTACATATCAATTCTATCAAATTATTTGTGTTTGTAAGGAACTGTTTGGCCGACTTTGGCAGTGTCGCATTGTGTATCCTTATCGCAAAGCAAATATGTGCGCTGACTACTTGGCTACTTGGGCCTATGGAGGTATTTTTGATATTACTCACCTTAATAATCCCCCTAGACAGCTAGATCATTTTCTTCAGGAGGATCTCATGAGTGTTGTTCGGCCTAGGGTCGTCCCTGTTTGCACCTAACAATCTGTGATTGCTCCCTTGTACCAAAAAAAATCACCAATGAATAACATTTAGTCACGAATTTAATAAGTGAACTTGTGTTGAGGAGTTGAAAAATACCATGGAAAAATTAGATGAAAGCAAATTATTTTGTCTTTTTGGTAGGTAAATAAATCATTTTATATGAGGAAAAAATTAAGAATTAAAGATTGAAATAGAAATGGGTGTTATGATAAAAATATATATTTATTCTAATTAATTTAGCATTAAACTAAAATTTGATAATGAAAATATCACTTTAATAGTAAAATAAAATTAGAATTAGAATTAAAATTAAAATTTGTTGATTGTTTCTCAATCACCACAATTTAACTATCATTTATTAATCTAATATAATTTAATTAACTTCATATTTGTCATAATTTTAATTTCTAAAATATAAATAATTATGATTTTCCATTCATTGTTTTTGATCGGAGAATTGTTTATAGATTTACCTACTTGTTGTACAATAAAAGTTCAAGATTAATTTCAAATTTTCCAAAAAAAAAAGGCCCATGATTAATCTTTATGGGGCAAAGATATCGAGTTTTGAGTTTCTATAAAGACTTCTCAGGTAGTTTTTAGAGATAAGATCTTTTGTCCAATTTTATGGTATCTTATTTTATCTCATAAATCTCCGTCATTCATTTATACATGTCCCGCATTAATTTATGAATCTCTAAACGGTGCTGTCGGACTACCGCTCTTAAGAAAAAGTTTAGTAGGGTACAATCTGAGTGCACCAAGCCTCCCTCAACGGTGGTTTGGAGCAGTGAAATCGCAAATTTGGAGCACTTGTATAGCTTACATGATCTGTTTCAGTGAAAGAAACTAAAGTTATCCAACACTTTTTCAAGCTAAAGTGTCACAGAAAGATGTGCCAGTGACAAAGCTATTATTCCTGTCTGAGAGACAAAACTCATCCCGACATCGATCCAAAGAGTGATCTGGTATGCCCACATGCCCCGGTCATATCTCTCTCTCCATCGATACCCTCCACCTTTTCATGAATGATAAGCCACCCATAGCTACTAAGTTGTAGTAGTAACTAAAACCAGGTATCTAGAACTCAACATTACACCTAACTTCAGTTCCTCTCCAACCTATAAAACCCATCTTTCTCTCCTCATTTTCTCACCAAGCACTTGTCCACATATATAGTACATAACAAGAGCATCGATCAGAAATATCAATTGTACAAAGCACCAACACCCAAAACCACACCGAAAGATGACGATGATGATGATGAAGCAATCGGTTTTCTCCTTTTCTGTTATCTTTCTCTTCCTTTCCTATTCTCAAATATTAGCTCAGTCCCCGGCGTCTGCCCCAGCAAATCCACCGCCTCCAGCCTCTCCAGCAAATCCACCGCCTCCAGCCCCTCCCGCAAATTCTCCTACAGCAGCACAGATACCAGCATCAACATCGGGCACCCCAGACATTGATAAAATCCTTACAAAAGCTGGTCGCTACACCATATTCGTCCGCCTACTGAAAGCTACTGGAGAGGACAGTGAATTGTTCTCACTGCTCAACACCACAAACAATGGAGCCACCATCTTTGCACCCACCGATGGCGCCTGGTCATCTCTCAAAGTAGGCACTCTCAACACCATGAGGGACGAAGACAAGACAGAGTTGGTGAAGTTCCATGTCGTACCTAAATTCATCTCAATGTCACAGTTCCAGACAGAAAGTAACCCAGTGAAAACACAAGCAGGGACAGGAGGTCGTGTATCATTCAACATCACTGTCACAGGAGCTTCAGTGAACATTAGTACTGGACTCACAAACACAAGCATATCTGGCACTATTTACACGGATAACCAACTTGCTATTTACAAGGTTGACAAGATTCTACTTCCTCTTGACATTTTCACTCCTAAGACATCTCCTTCTCCGGCGCCGGAACCGACACTTGAAAAGCCGAAGAAGAAGCCAACTGGTGGGGCGGCCGAGAGTCCAGTTGTTCCAAAGGATGACACATCTAGTGCATGGAGTCTTGTGTTGCACAACAATTTGGGTATGGCTGCAGTTGGTATTACTGCTGCGATGTTTTTGTTGTGAAGTAAACTTTTGGTTGATTATTAAGTTTTAACGCGGTGGAAGAGATTGTTGCAGCTTTCCTTGTTTCTTAGTTTTCCCGAGTGGGACTGTGGAATGTTGGGCTGATCAAGATTTGGAGTGTTCCTGAATAATTCAACCATTCTTTCATATATCGTTTGGTATATTTTATAGATATATAAATTCTCTCATAATTATACGCACATGGTTTTATACGTTAAGAAACAGTAAAACACTAATACCTTCTCAGGTAGTCAGGTTCAATGCTCTATCAATTATGAAATCTCCCACAAAGCCATCAGAATGTCCTATTTTTCTTCTTTTCCGAGCAAAGTAGTTTGTCATGTCTGGTCTTATATCTCTATCCCTAATCCCTAATCCCTAATCTCAATCTTTGAATTAAACAAATTCACAAGGAAAATCTGCCCATTAAGTGAAAATGAAATTGAAATTTGCTGTTAGAGTAGGTCATATGATAATAAACGCGCGACCCTCTTGTTTTTATTGATATATTTTTGAAATTATAATTAATTTTAATTATAAACTTATATTGAATGATAATATTTTAAGGGTTTGATTGAATTATTGATTTTATTTAATTATTAGAATGGTGTAGGATATGATTAAATCGAAATAATGAGGGATATTAGTCTAAAATAATATCAAAGTGACTTATGATTTATTGTGAAAAAATGGTTAATTTTACAATCTTAAAAATGCTTTCCTTGAAGTTGATAATTATTTGTTGAACTTAATAAATCCCTTATGAAACTAACTTGTTCAAATTGAATCCCCGTACGTCATATATAACATACTCATGCCTTTAATTATTTACTCTATTCTCTTGACTGTGAATCGTTGAGGCAAGATAGTGCAGCACAGTTTAAAGGTCCTTTTATCTCTGTTGAGATAAAAGCTCGCCTGGATTCATGCAACAGTGACAAAGACGCAGGGTACATACAGCCTATGCTTCCTATTTTATAATTAAATCAAGGCTTCACCGATCACCCACGGTTGCAATCAATACTCCACTAAGACAATCACAAATTAACACACATGTGGAGTCCAGAAGCAAGGTCACTCACGCAACTCCAATCAACACCCAACCATGAGAAAATCACAAAAATCATTCACGTGTTGTGCAGATACAGAATCATGCATACAAGGAGATAAAACTTCGAATAAAAACGCAACCACCACACAGTAGCCTTCCAAAAATCCTTCAATGAAACCAAAGTGATTTTTGATACACTCCTAATAAAGACATACTTCTATTTCACTTTAAGTCTTATCTTAGAATCCAATTCAAATAAAGAATGTTATTTATTTACAACATATCTTGATTTGTATTTTTAAATGAATACTCAATAATCAAAAAAGCTAAAATTAAATAATTGAGATTTAATAAATATCTTAACATTTCCCACTTCTCTCCAACAATAGCAAATAGTTCTAAAAAGATGAGTGAAAAATATTGAATCGTCTATATTAAAATTAATTCCTATTGTTGTTCAGTTCAAGAGACTTTTTAATATAGGAGTTATTCCTACCGAATCATTATGATGTTTAGTAGTAGCTAACGAAGATGCAAATTGCTGAGAGGGGCAAATCTCTCTTATATTTGTCACAGGACAAAATTACTTGTAGAATCGGAAGATAAGTTTAGAAAGTACTTTACTGAAAATCAAAAAGTGCAAAGGTGGTTGTTGATATCCATGAGTCTACGTGAGGCGATTATCCACTCCCTATAAAAGTTGGAACGCAGTGTGTTCACCTTTTTTGCAATAAAAGAGATGAGTTGTAACTTGTCTCTTTAAACTAGAAAGCGTTCATTGTCAAGCAAATCAGAAAATGTCTTTCTAAATAACATGGACAATTGATATAAAATTTTCAAGAATTGGACCATTAGTATAAAGTGATCATGAATGAACTTGATGATGTTATAGCATGCCGAATAACTATTGAAAGACTAAGGGTCCATATATTTCCTGCTATATTGGATGATTCCTTAGGGGGCAGTTAGTTCGTATAAGAAAATAATGATAGAAATAAGAATGAATATAGTGAAGAATGAGAATAGATAATATTATTATAATTATGATGGTTGGTTAAGATGAAATAATAATTACCATTCCTATTGACAGTGGTTGATTTGTAAAAAATATTGAGAAATAAAAACTTATTATATTTTAATTAATTAATTAATTATATTGTAATTAATCAATTACAATATAGTGATTAATTAAAATATTGTAATTAATTTTAATTAATTATATTGTAACTAATTAATTAAATATATTTTAATTAATTATAATGTCATTAATTATATTTTAATTAATTAATTAGAATATTTTAATTTATTTATTTATTAGATTTTAATTAATTATATTGTAATCAATCAATGACAGTATATTGATTAAGTAAAATATTGTAATTAATTTTAGTTACTTATATTGTAACTAATAAATTAATTATATTTTAATTAATTATATTGTCATTAATCATATTTTAATTAATTCATTCATTAACAATATTTTAATTAATGAATGAATTATATTTTAATTAATTATAATGTAGTTAATTAATTATTAATAATATTTTAATTAATAATATTTAATTAATTACAATATAATTAATTATATTTTAATTAATTATATTGTGGTTAATTAATTATTAATAATATTTTAATTAATAATATTGTAATTAATTAATTAATTACAATATTTTAATTAAAAATAATTATATTTTAATTAATTATGATGTAATTAATTAATTAATAACAATACTCATTCTTCTAAAACAATGATACCCATTCCTCTAGATTAGGAGAGAAATGAGGTATTACCTAAAAATAGATAATCAAAGTAATAACTCTATATTCATAATCCTTTATCAAACCCAATTTTTCATTCTATATCTATTTCCCTTTTTTTATACCCACTAAATAAGTACACCCTTAAAAAAAGTTTCTGAAAAGATTTTATGTAAGAAATCAATTCTAAATTTAGAAGAATGTTATGCCTCGATCCAATGAGAGAAAGTATACTTCATGAAAAGTTCAAAAAACACTGGAGAAATTATAAAGTTGCGGTTCTGATAACTTGAAACCAATCAAAGCCAACTAATAATATGATGTCAAGAAAAATACCTACAAATGTATCGTGTCATACAAAAGATCGTTGCTATGAACTTATAGAGTATCTAGACTGATGGGATCGCAATCGAACACAGAAGAAGAAAATCCAAGAAAAACCCTATAGTTATTATTGTTAAAACAAAATAAGATATTACTTAGGTAACATCAACATTGGTAGCAATTAAAGACAATGATGGTAAGATTTTTAACGTTTTTGCATGTATGTATAATAATATATAGATAACTAATTCTAATACAATAAATCATATGACATTTGATTACAAACAAGTTACAGAACTTAAACAATCTATATAAAAAAATTGATTCTAATATTAATGGTAATGATGACTTAATTACAAAGGAAGGATCTTTACCTCTCGCTAATAACTTGAACTTGGATTTTGTTTCGCTTGTTCCATCTCTTGAATATTATAATCTCTTTTCTATTCCTCAAATAACATCACCTTATCGTGTGTTATGAAATTTTGGCCTATCTTTTTCCCTTTTAAGGACATCCAAACAAAATAAACTGTTGGTTATGGTACTAAAAGAAGGAACTTGTATTATTTAGACTTACAGTAAAAAAAACTTTTGACAATTGACATCAAATTTTGGCAGCAGCTAATTCTAAGCTAGAGAAGAATAAAATTGAAGTCTAGTTGCAACAGTGACAACTAAGTCATACAACTTTTGGGTATTTTAAAAAATTATTTCCCTTATGTTTAAAAAACAAAGATGTCTATTCTTTCTTTTGTACTACTTGGTGAACTGGCAAAAAGTTATTGAAATTCATTTTCATTAAGTTTATGCAAAAGTGATTTACCATTTATAGTTATTCATTATGACGTATGGGGTTTATCTAAAATTTCAACCTTGGGTAGATCTTGTTGGTTTGTTACCTTCATTAATGATTATATTAGGATGACTACAATGTGCTTAATACAATTCAACAGTGAAATAAATTTATTATTCTAAAATTTTCATAAATTTATTAAGACTCGCATAAATCCAAATTCTTTATAGCAATAATGGTGGAGGATATCAGAATTCTAAACTGAAGCATTGTTTAAAAGCACGTGGAATTATTAATTAGATTATATATGCTAATATATCCCAATCAAATTTGATTGGCTAATAGAAAAATGGACATTTGTTGGAAGTTGTTCTTGTATCATTGATTCGACCTTATATGCTGCGACATATTTAATAAATCGAACTCCTTCACGCCCTGTTGACCTTCAAACATCACTACAAGCTCTAGGTTGTAAGTGCTATTCCACCATCAACAATTTATCTTTTCAAAAGTATAAAAACTTGTTTATGCTCAAAGATCATTTAGATTGTGAAAAAATGGTTGAACCAAAAGATTACTTAGATTATGAAGAGATGGTTGAACAATAAGATATAAGTCCATTAGAGTTTGAGACCCTAATTAATATATAAAACCAATCGTTACTGAGGATATTCATAAGCTACCTAAAAATTAATTACTAAAACATCTCATCAGATGTACTCCCAATCCCATTTATTGCCTAAAGTTGCAAATATCCCATGAGTTATTTTATGTCAAAAAGTAACCTGTCATAATTAAGTCATTTGTAAATCAATTATCTATTGTAGTTATTCCTAATAGTGTGTATGAAGCTTTAGTTGATCTAACATGGAGAGATGGAATAAATAAGCAAATGAACTCCTTGCAAAAGAACAAAGCATGGGAGCTCGTTTATTGTCCATTTAGAAAATAACCAATGGGATGTCAATGGATTTACATTATAAGGTATAAAGTAGATGGTATAATTGAATAATTCAAAGCAAGATTGGTAATAAAAGATTACGCCGAAACTATGAGATTGAATATATAAAGACATTTAACCTTGTAAATAAAATTAATAGTACTATTAAGTATTATTATCCTAACTGCAAATCTAGATTGGTCATAATAATATATTTATGTAAAAGATATCTTTTTTCATGGTGAATTTTCTTAGGAAGTATATATGGAGCTTCCACCAGGGTGTATGGAAACAATAAATAAAATAGAAAGGTCATATAATCATTATATGGGTTGATTATCTCCAAGAGCGTAGCTTGGAAGATTTACAAAATGTTAATAGAGAAGGATTATCTTCATTGATTCTATACTATCATTTTATCTTTATTGATTTTATCTTATCATTATTTATTTGATATGACAAATAAAAATCCCTTCTGTATAGCATTACTTGATCGTGTATAAATGCAAATGTACACATCCATGTAAACTATACAACATAAATAGAGCAATTCAAAATACCTCATTTATACTTTATGGTTCTTTTATGGTATCTGAGCTCACCTAATACTTTTTCACAACCTTCTTATTTTGTTTTTGACATCCTTCTTCATTCTTTTGACTTTGTCATCCACACCAACCTACATACAAGCCTCAAATACATTACCGATTTGATTTCCAAAAACACCACACTGCCAATTAGAAATATTACAAATTTCATCACCACTTCTCTTGATCACAACAATTATGAAGTTTGACGACATTAAATCAAGTCTATACTACTAACCTATGGCTTCTTTAAATAAGTCAAGTCTTATTACCTATGACTCACCCCCTTCAACAGATTTCTTAGAATAGTAGAAGAAAGATAAATTTGCTTATTGTTGCCTTATCGCAACCCTTACTTCTAATATGACATTGTTAGCTCTTTCTTCAACAAAAAATTGTTCAAAAATTATTGGACTTGTAACACCCCAATCTCGCCCGACACATGAACGTGTGCCATATGGTCACACGTGCACATGCCTAACAAAGTTGGCTTACCTATATCACCTTCACTTTATAACATGACATCAAGAACTAAACCATAAGTCACAGATTTGCTAAAATCCAAAATTTCCTCATTTCTATTATAAACCATAATGTATATTGTAGTTTTAAATTCAAAATCCAAGTTTATATAATACCATCCTATGAGCATAACAGCTCAGTCTACGTAGTACGCTACAAATATGAGGAATAAACAAAAGATACTAACAGACTATGCCTTTAACCCTAGCTGACCGACCTTTGACTCATGTCTGATCTTCAAAGTTGCACAAAATTGCTTTAAGCAGTCTTATAAGCTAAGTCGTCTCAGTCTACCGAACCTGAAATTATCAATGTTGCAATTTTGATGAGTTTTGCAAACTCAGTAGAGTAATCATCCTTGATGGTTCACTCAAGACGTATTACACAATAGCATGTTATCACATAATTCAAATCACTTTGATTATCATCAAGTTATAACACAAAACACATTATTCACAACTGTCATGTTTCAATCACATAGTTCAATTAAGATATCATTTCATTTCATTTGTGTAGCACATGATCATTGATTTACTATCATATATTCATATTTGAAATATTCTCACAACTTTGCAAATCATTCAATGTATTCAAATCATATGTGAATGCAATGTGTAGACTCACATTCGTTTTTATGTTGTTGCGATTGTGTGCTTTTCTTTTTAGTATCTCATATCACCGGGCTCTTTCATACTGTCCCTTATTCTTGTGGATACAAGGTTCATTAATCACAGTGAGCTTTAGGCTCTGACCATATAAGTTTGGGCTTTAAACTCTTTTCAGTAGCAGTGTCGGTCAATAGCAATACCAATCATAATTGCCTTTATATTAGATGTATTGAAATTTAATGCATGCCACAATTCATTCAATACATTCAATCACTTTCATTCACATTATCTCAATCAATACAGCCAGTCATATCATTCAATCACATTATTTGAGAATCATTTAAGCAGTCTCATTCACATACAAGTAGTACTTCCAATGATATTCACATGCATCAGATTTCATTACACAATCAGTACATATTCATCATTTATCAAATTTAATTCAGTGATATTAGATCAAATTAAAGTGAGACCATTTTAGGTTACTCACTATTGCTCCCTTAAGCTTATTGCCTTGACGTTTCTGCAATATCAGAATGTGGTCGCATTACTTACTCTCCTATATACATTAAAACAATTTCACATTACTGTATTGCTTATATAATTAAGTAAACACATATATAATTGTATCGTGTATCATGCATGTACAATGACAAATTCTCAGGTATATTTTTGTAACAAATTGATATACCCCAATAGTGCCAAAATTCACATACTCATTCATTATTCTAGCTTTTGCTAAAAGCATTCCAATCGAGTCAATATCTAAAACTTACCAACTTTATACCAACCAAAAGATAAGAGAACAAGCTATAACTTTTGTGAAGACACCTTTGTTTGATTCAGCCTACATCAATATAGTTTATTCAATAACAACAGGACATGAATTCTATCCCTAGTAGTGCTACAGCCTAAGCCAAGACTCATTTCATGCCAAAATTTGAAATTCTTAGAGACATTATTAAAATTATACTTCTTCAAGAAAGTTATAGAAATATGTCTCAAGTTTAATCTGAATCAATAATCAACTCATTTGGAAATCTATAGAACAAGAAACATATTCAATGAAAATTCTCCAGTTCATAACATTCCAGCACATTTCCTCACTTTAATCCAATCAATCTTTTTCAAATCAATTCAGATAGCTCTAAATTTTTATGGAGAGGAAAAAAATGTCTTAGGAATGTATTGGTTCAATTTTCAAGTCATTTAGAGGTCAGGAGACAAAGTTATAATAAAATGAATGAAAGATGTTCAAAACAATCTCTCTACAGTAAATCTTTGGTGCAACTCCTCGACACTTCTCTCTCTCAGGTCTTCTTCTTCTTCTTCACCAAAACCCAATTTTTTTTCTTCTTCTTTGTTTTCCTTTTTCCAGTTTTTCCCACTTTTACACTATCCAACTCATACAACTTATGCCTAAACCAACTTCTCTACTTCCATTTGAGCCCATCTTAACACAAACAAATCAAAAATCCAAAAAGCATCATAAACATCAAAAACCGTATACTAATTCATGCAAATTCTAGTTTCTGCATTTTTTTATCTTATTTTCGTCTGATGCATTTTTTCACCTTCTTTTACACTTTCATTTCATTAAAAAAAACTTATCATTTTATCGTTTCTATATCATGACCTCAACTAATTCTTTTTCCTTATCTTTAAACTCACTTCAGATCATCTCAAAACACCTAAACATATTCCCACATATCAAAAGTGAACAAAAACGAAGCATATATTCATACATTAGTTTTCATGAACTTCTGCATTTTCATTCATCTGCTACATCTCTTTTTCTAGTTAACTCCAATATCACAAGCATCAAAAATAAAATATCATCCACGGCTATCACCATTTCCAACTTTCTCTCACTGTTGTGTTTTTTTTAATGCTTAAGACCAATCCTAAACAGAACCTATATCATGCATGCATTCATTTACAAACCTTAAACCATTAGCAAACAATCATTTACAGTGCCCATAAAACTCAGAACATAACTTACTTGATTCAGCAAATTTCTAGTAGTTACGAGTGGACCCAATACACAAAGTGAAGAACTTGATGTTAGGTGATGGATGATCAAGAAGAGTGTTTTGGTGATGGGCACTTTCGGTGAAGCAATGAGAGAATGAGAGAAAGAGCTGCAGAATGTTTTTGCTCGACACCTAAATACATGGGTTAATATCACATTGACACATGTCATCCATGCATGTGTTCTATTTGTCAAACATTTAAAGTTGCCACATGTCACAATATAATTGGTCTATTATTTCAATATTTTTTCTAGTCCAAAAATACTCCAAATTTTCTAAAATTCACCAAAAATTTTGAAATAATAATGACACTCTCCGATAAATTTTCAACACAAATAATCCATAATTCACATTTTAATCGCATTTATAAATCACTTATACCTAGAAAATGTCAATGAATGCATGTACAATTTTTTTTAATGCATATCAACACAATTCAAATATTTAAATATGTCATATGATGCATGAAATGCACTTATAATTTCTCAGTATACTCTTATTTACACCATTCTAGGGTCCTAGCCCTTAATTTGGGATATTGGGACGTTACAATTCTTCCTTCCTTAAGAAATTTTGTCCTCGAAATTCATACTTGATTGATGAAACAAGTGAGGATATTGCTTTTTCATATGCTCCTCTATTTCCCAAGTTGCTTCCTCACTCGAATGATTTCTCCATAGAACTTTCACCATTAGAATTTCCTCATTTCTCAATTGTTTTGTTTGATATCCCACTATCTGAACGGGCTCCTCAACATAACTCAATTACTAGTAACTTCATTCACTTGAGCCGGTATTACACGTGTTGAATGAGATCTATATCTTCTAGATTTATATCTCCTAAGCATACTCACATGGAAAACAATATGTAACTAAGATATATCATTCGGTAAAGCTAGCTTGTATGCCAGTGGTCCTATCCTCTCAAGAATCTCATTAGGACCAATGTACCATGGGTTCAAATTGCCCTTTTTGTCAAACCTCAATATGCCTCACTAAGGCAACACTCTCAGAAATACTTTGTCCCTGACACTATACTCCATATCCCGACAATGCTGATTCACATAACTTTTCTGTCTATCTTAAGCCGCTTTTATTCAACTCTGGATCAATTTTACCTTATCTATAGTATCTTGGATCAATTCAGGGCCTTTTATCATTCTCAAATCTTATTCATCCCAATATAGAGGCAATTGACATTTTCTATCATACAGTGCCTCATATGGTGTCATTTCGATACTGCTATGATAATGGTTATTATATGCAAACTCAATCAGTATTATGTATTGATTGCAAGCTCCTTCGAACTCCAATACACATGCTCTAAGCATATCTTCAACGGTCTTGATAATTCTCTCACTCTATCCATCTGTCTAAGGATGGAATGCAGTAATGAAATTCAGCTTTGTACCCATAGCTGATTGCAAACTCTTCTAGAATCTTGAAGTGAATCTGGGATCCCTATCCAATACAATGGACATAGGAATACTATGCAGTCTCACAACCTCAGTCACATACCTCCGGGCTAACTGGTCTAGTCTATTATTCTCCCGTATTGGAATGAAGTAGGCTGACTTAGTTAATCAGTCTACCACAACCCGTATCACATCTTTTTGCCTCGGAGTCTTAGGCAATCCCATAGTAAAATCCATAGTTATTTGTTCTCATTTCCACTTCGGAATAGGCAACGAATGAAGCCTTCCAACTGGAGCATGATGCTCAGCCTTAACCTGCTGGCATATTATACACTTAACTACATAGTCAACTACTTGCTTCTTCATCCATGGCCACCAGAAATGTTGCTTCAGCGTATTATACATCTTGGTCGTGCCAGGATGCATAATATAAGTGGACATATGAGCTTCCTCTAAAATTTCCTTTCTTAATTCATCCAAATTAGGCAAACATAATCTCTGTTTTAACCACGCCTCATCTCTCAATTCAAATTCAGAATCTGAATTCATCTTAACTTTCTCAATCAGTTTCATTTTCTCAGGATCATCACTCTAAACTCTTTTAATTTTGTCATGTAACATTGATCTCAGTTTTAATGTGGCTGTCAATGCTTCATTATGCTCAAGTTTCTACCCTACATTTAAAGCTCTTAATTGAATCAGGCTTCGTAACCTCGATATCTGAATTTGAGCTATACTACTATGTGACTTTCTACTCAATGCATCAGCTACAATATTTGCTTTTCCCGGATGATACTCAATCGTGCAGTTATAATCTTTTAATAACTCAATTCATCTCCTCTGTCTCATGTTTAGCTCTTTTTGATTCAAGAGATATCTCAAACTCTTGTGATCAGTGTATATCTGAAATGTCTCACCATATAAATAATATCTCCAAATCTTTAGAGCAAAGACTACTGCTGTAAGCTTTAAATCATATACCGGATAATTCATCTCATGCATCGAGACAATTAACATCTCATGAGATGTTAATTGTCTCGATGCATAGGCTATCACCTTGTCATGCTGCATCAATACACACTCCAGTCCTTGATATGACGCGTCATTATATACTACATATCCACCTGATCTCAATGGAATAATCAACATCGACGCTGTAGTCAACCAATGTTTCAACTCTTCAAAGCTTCTCTGACACTTGTTACTCCATCTGAATGCCACATTCTTCCTCATAAGTTTAGTCAAAGTGGTCAAGATCAAAGAAAACCCCTCAACAAACTTCCGATAATATGCAGCTAATCCTAAGAAATTCCGAATTTATGATACATTATTCGGAGGCTCCCGTCTCATTACTGCCTCTATCTTCATTGGATCCACACGAATATCATGCCTAGTTACTATGTGACCAAAAAATACCACTTGACTCAGCCAAAATTTATATTTACTGAATTTGGCATACAATTATTATTCTCTCATAATTTACAAAATCATTCTCATATGCTCAGCATGTTCTTCGTTGCTTTTCGAATATAACAAAATATCATCAATGAATATAATTACAAATCGATCCATGTAGGGCTGAAACACCTTATTCATCAATGTCATAAATGCAGCTGGGGCATTAGTCAACCCAAACGGCATTACTAAGAACTTGAAATGCCCATACCTGTTCCTAAAAGCACTCTTTGGCACCTCAACCTCTGCTATTTTTTGAAAAATTAGATGAAAGCAAATTATTTTGTCTTTTTGGTAGGTAAATAAATCATTTTATATGAGGAAAAAAATTAAGAATTAAAGATTGAAATAGAAATGGGTGATATGATAAAATATATATTTATTCTAATTAATTTAGCATTAAACTAAAATTTGATAATGAAAACATCACTTTAATAGTAAAATAAAAATAGAATTAGAATTAGAATTAAAATTAAAATTAAAATTAACATTTGTTGTTTGTTTCTCAATCACCACAATTTTACTATCATTTATTAATCTAATATAATTTAATTAACTTCATATTTGTCTCAATTTTAATTTCTAAAATATAAATAATTATGATTTTCCATTCATTGTTTTAGATCGGAGAATTGTTTATAGATTTACCTACTTGTTTGTGCAATAAAAGTTCAAGATTAATTTCAGATTTTTCAACCAAAAAAAAGGTCCATGATTAATCTTTATGCGGCAACGATATCGAGTTTTGAGTTTTTATAAAGACTTCTCAGGTAATTTTTAAGTTTTTTAAACTAAAGTCGTACTTATTACTGGCAAGTGAATCTCAAAATGGTGGTGTCGGACTAGCGCTCTTAAGAAAAAGTTTAATAGGCCATAATCTAAGTGCACCGACCCTCTCTCAGTGGTGGTTTGGAGCAGTGAAATCGCAACTGCTTCCAGAGAAATTTGGAGCACTTGTATAGCCTACATGATCTGTTTCAGTGAAAGAAACTAAAGTTATCCAACACTCTTTCAAGCTGAAGTGTCACAGAAAGATGTGCCAGTGACAAAGCTATTATTCCTGTTTGAGAGACAAAACTCATCTCGACATCGATCCAAAGAGTTATCTGGTATGCCCACATGCCCCGCCTGAAGTATCCTCCTAGGTAATTAGTTCCCACCAGTATCATATCTCTCTCTCCATCGATACCCTCCACCTTTTCATGAATGATAAGCCACCCATAGCTACTAATTAAGTTGTAGTAGTAACCAAAACCAGGTATCCAGAACTCAACATTACACCTAACTTCACTTCCTCTCCAACCTATAAAACCCATCTTTCTCTCCTCATTTTCTCACCAA